>JAOEGL010000003.1:29423634-29931134 GCA_034509955.1 Urosaurus nigricauda
TCAGTGTCGGGAGTCCTTAAGCACAATCAAAGGAAAATGTGCCCCTGGAGGAAAGGTAGACTCTATCCTTTTTTTAAAAAGCCCCATATCCCAAAATTCCCAAAATGTAAACTAGAATTAGCCTTTCAGGTTACATTTTCAACTAAAAATGTAGTTCGGCTTTTCACAGATGCCAGGGTGAAATTTGGCTCTACCTATGCTGTAGTTGTTTACCCCAGGTTTAGAGGAAGGGCATCAAGAGAAGCTTGAAAAGTAATATTTTCCAAATTTTGTGTGAATGATTAACCACTGGAGAAAGGGATCCCACATTTTGAAAGGCCTGAGAATATTGCATTGATCTGATTTTCTTTTCAGATCAGTCCATCAGACATGTAACTCATACCTACAAGAGCAAAAATTGATCAAGATATTTTAAAAAGAATCATATTTTTGTTTAAAATGCAGTGTAATCAAGATTTATGCCATGGCTTTGTCATCTTCTTCATAACAGAATATTTTACATTTAATAGTGCTGCAATGTGTATTCTGTCTTTCCCACAGTTCAAAAACATGCACATCATCTGCAGAGACAAATGAAAAAAGATGTGCACATATTTGTACATTTCCGTTTTCCTCACACTCTGCATAAATCAGTCCATATAAATCAAGACAAAATATGTCAGAAGCATTACAAGAAGATGCTTGTAGCAGAGAACTCCAGGTGATTAAAGCAAGAAAATCTAAAGCCAAATAGAAATAAAACTAAAATGTCATATTGAATAGGAAAAAAGATTTTACATGTGTAGATATCATGAATTCTTTAAAGATTTTTGGTTTCAGTACTATGGGTAGTCCCCTCGCTGAGAGCATATTTGACCATTCCTGTCATGGTTTTGTAATTGTTATGGCTAATTCATCAGTTCTGTTCTGATCAGTCCAGTTTCAGTACTGGAGCAGTACTTGAAAGCCTTGTAGTTGTAAAACTCCAGACTCCCATTGTATTCCACTGGCATGAGCCCAGGATCAATTTTGTGCCATGATGAGGCAATATTGAATAAAATTTATATATAATGAGAAATGGACATGACAAATTCCATATACCTTTCCAACCCCTCCACTGTTTGCTACCACAGTATATTTATGTGGTGGTAGTGGTGGCTTTAGAGCTGGGCCTAGATTAAATTCTTTTTAGCAGCATAACTCAGTAGAGAGACTTGGGCAAATTGTGCATTTTCTATCCCCTTAGGATGATTAGGAAAGTATCAGCTGCCCTTCTGACCAGGTCAACATCATTTTCTCAAGAGAAGAATGGAATGCATATACAATAAATAAAACAATCATTTTTTAAATCCTTTGCCTTGGGGAAGCTGGAAAGTGCAAGACCACTGTGGGTAGTGCTGTCTTTTTGCATTTTTTTTTCTGAGTCTGGATATGTGGGTTCTGGTTGGTATTTTTTAAGAATCTTCTTTAAAAAAATTATGCTTATAGAAACTTAAAATGCACCCCAGATTATGGATTCAGCTGTATGTCCTCCAAGACAACTTACAAGTTAACATAAAATTTTGTATTAAAGCCTAGCCATTTATGGGTTTTTTTGGAATGAAAAACAACCTCATAAGGCTGCAGTTTTGAAGAGTGGGCTGCATGACTCTTTTTGTGGCAGCCATTTTCCTATTCAAAACCACCCACTCCAAACTGCATTCCATCTCACAGATGGGAAATTACTCTGGCATGCACACATCTCAACCCTGCAGGTAGGAAAGCATATGCAGGGTGTTCTGAGAAGAAAGACAGCCAAAGGACTATAAGTTTATGTATGTATACAATCAGTCTTACATATTTATGCCCCACCTTTTCTCCAAAACGGACTCAAAACTACATGCATCCTGTGCCATTCCTTCATTTAAAGTCATAGCCCCCAGAACTACTTGTCTTCCTTACATACATTTTGTGCATAATGTGGAGTTTCATCCACTTCCAGAAGAAGCACAAAGCTCATTTATTTTGTATGAAGCAGGTGAATACTAAACCATTCAGGAGAACAAGTGAAATAGTACCACTCTCCACTGTGCTTGCAGTTTGCAATGCAAAATCAAAAGCATATCAAACCCAATTGCTGCTGCCTCTCTATATTCTTTATGCCTCTGATGAAGTGGATTCCTTATGTTCCAAGTGCCCCAGTTTAAGAACAACAATCCTAATTAATCCTCTACAGGCCTACTATCCCAACTGTTTTTAAAATGTCCTGGCTTCTCCCACTTTCTTCCTTTATTTTCAGCTTTTTTCAGTAACTGAGTTTAAAGTAGAAAAACTACTCAGTAAGCAGAAAGTAGAAGAGGAGGCAGATGGGAAGCTTATTTGAATTACTGTCCTTTTTTCAGGCTTTCTTAAACTCTGTACATAAATTCCAGAGATTCTCTATTAAAATAATATTTTTGGTAATTCTTCTGCATTATAGGTTGAGTATCCCTTATTCAAAATGCTTGGGGCCAGAAATATTTTGGATTTCAGATTTTTGAACATTTGCATATATATAATGAGATCTTGGAGATGTGACCGAAAAAAAAACACCACGAAATTCACTTGCACCTTACACATAGTGTGAAGGTAATTTTATACATGATATTTTTAATAATTTTGTGCATGAAACAAAATGTGTATACACTGAAGCAACAAAGCAAAAGTGTCACTATCAACCAACAATGAAGACAACTTTGGATTTTGGAGTATTTCAGATTGCCTGGTCCTAACCTGAACACACACTGAGATATTGCTTGGCCACATGTGTCTTGGTTTTCATCTGTAACATGTTGGCTGAGATGGAGTTCTGGCCTACAAAAGCATATGCCGCAAGTCAGAGATTAATATTACTGTCCTGGAACAATTTGTACAAATAACTACTTATGAAGTGGCTACCTGCTGAACATCATGATTAGCTGTGAGTGAGATTCAGGTGAAACTGTTCCTTGGTTAAATAAATGTTTTGAGCTTGCAACACTACCTTTTCCCTGTTAACTGTACTGCTCAAACAAATGAAAAATAGCACCTTTGCCTGTGCACATTGGACTCGAAAGAAAGTTTCTCCATTCTCCCTATGCAAGGCACTGCGAAAATGCTAACAAACATGGTGTTGAAGTGAGTTTGTCTGTGCAGTGTCGGCATCTTTGAACTTAAAGAGGCCACTCGCTGCTCTATCCAAACCAGATGCTTGTAGGCAGCCTCTTTGGATGGCCTTGCTCATGCTAGTAAGTGGGATTTGTTACATGTTTATGGTTGTTTTTAAGCCAAAAACCATTGTCTATCCAGCACTTCTTAGTTCATGAAGCAGAGAACTACTTGCTTTTCCATTTTTCTAACAAGTTCCTTTTACAGTCCAAAACTGGCACAACCTTTATTTAACAAGCCGACCAAATAAAAAGTTACCATATTGTGCACTTAGTATATTAATTGTAATGTACAACATAACAGCAAATGTATTCCTTTTCCTCATTGGCTTTTTTTAAGAATCTGAAACCTATTTTGAGTAGCACCAACACAAATAAAGCACAGTCTCCAAATCTATATGAAGATCCTGAGTTCACTCAACACCTAGATCAGTACTCAAGATTTTGCCTTAAACACTGGGATAAACTGCTCTTAGCTTTGGAAACAGAATTGTTATATGCATTACTTCTGCATAATAATACAGAAAATGATCTAGATCTTCGTTAGTAATGAGGTCTATAGAACAGATATCTATAGAACTACTGCATTCTTAGGACTCTACAATGTTGAATTCTAGGAAACAGGACGATGTTATGGACCCTAAACACAAATTGGGTTTTCTTCTGGTGACTTCTGCTTCCTGTAATTCTACTCTGTGGTACTTGGGATAACAGTGGTATTAGTATTTGTGTATTTATCACAATATGATGGTAGATTTGGTCAGAAGAATATTGTTCTACATTTTCCTTTGGTAGAACAAACATAGTGTAACAAGGCAAGTCAAAACTTCCTTATTTGCTCTGTTGGTATCAGGGTACGATATTGTTTGTTCAGCAAGTTTTCATATGTTGCTGGAACACTCTTGATGTCACACTTCCTTCTACTATGAGAGCTATTCTGAATATATTTTAGGAGCACAGAAACAGATCAACTCAGAGAATATTTGTATTTTTAATTCTAAACTGCTATAAGTGATTTCTAGTTAATATGAGTTACTACTTAAGTGGTCAGTTTTTTCTTCTAAATTTGAAGTATTATCTCTTCAGTATTTTACCAATAAAAATGTAAATCAAAATTAGTGAACTAAGTTTACACATTAGGTACTTTTATCATGTTTATATATCTTATTCTGGTTATGTAAAAGTTACAGTTATGAATAAAGCCTATGTTTGAAATTTTGTCTTCATACTCTGATTTTTTTTCCTGTTTTATTTCTATTAAAGTAAGGGAAACACTGGTATGAATGATCAAATAATTTAGGTTTTTCTTAATACTGGATGACTCATTGTTTCATTTTCTCTTCTGGGACACACAATATGTTGACTTCATTATCTATATCCATTTATTCTGCAAGTTGTGTAAAACCAAAGATCCTTGGTAAGACTCTTGCAGCAGTTTTCACCAACTTGGTGTTCTCCAGATATGTTTGGATTACAGTGCCTGCCCATATTCCCCCAAGTATTGCCTGTGCAGTTTGGAGCTAATGGGAGTAATAGTCAAAACTTCTGGAGGTCAGTAGGTTTGGGAAGGTTACTGTATTATTTGAACTTGGCAGATATTAGGCACATGACTAAACCTAATGAAGTCCATCAGCTGAGCAGCAGCTTAAACTCAGCTGATATTTTTAATATCGTGTCCATTCTGACTCAAGTTGCTTGTCTGGGATATCTTCAGTGGTCAGACCCGGGGAAATGATTGTAAAGTAATGTAGCAAGCTAGTGCCTGAACAATTTGGCCACCCTAAAGAAAACCAAACACAATGCAAATTCATTGTTATAAATCATTCTTGATCAAAGTTTTCCATTATTTTTACAAGTTATGTTGTAGTTTATTGATAAAGAGGCTTTTAAACCTTATGCCTGACCAGATCTTGGAAGTAATTAGCAGAAGTTGCAAGTTACTTATCATAACTTGCTTCCCCCAGTCACTTTGATGTAAGTTACATTGCAATCTTAACTAAAATGGATCAACTCCAAGGCAGTTAACAACAAAAATGATAGCTGCCACCTTTAGAGTTCTGGGGAGGGGACTTAGAACTATAATGGTAATAAGTACTTTTTAAAAAGTTACTTTTCCAAACTTTACCTGGCATAGTTCACTGAGTAGCTTCAGCATTTAAAGGAGCCCGATCGTGCACAAGGCAGCTGTACTCCTCTGTGGAAAAATATTGACCTCTCGTGGACAGTAGTGGTAGTGACTAAAGTAAGGGAGAGAGCCAGCATGGAGTAGTGGTTTGAGCGTTGGACAAGAACACTGCAGGTTTCGCAGCCCTGCTCAGCCATGGAAAGCCACTGGGTGACCTTAGGCAAGTCACATTCTCTCAGCTTCAGGGGGAGGCAAAGGCAACCCCTCTGAACAAATCTTGCCAAGAAAACCCCATTATGGGCTTGCCTTAGGATCACCATCAGTTGGAAATGACTTGAAGGCACACACCAACAAAATCTGTAAAGCAACAAAACATATTCATGGGGTGGCTGTATTGGCCATGCAGCAAAAAAAAAAAAAATAAAAAAAAAAAAACAGTCATATCCACAAATTCAAACATCCACAGTTTGAAAATATTATATATTTTAAAAATATATAAATTCTAAAAAGCAACGCTTGATTTTGCCATTTCAAGATGACGCAACACCATCTTACTATGCCATTGTATTTAATAGGGCTTGAACATCTACAGATTTTGGTATCCTTGAACCAAGCCCCAGCAGATGCAAAGGGCCTATTGTAGAACAAAATCCACAAAAGATGATTACTTTTATTGGCCAGCAAAAATGCACAAAATACTTTGTGCAGTGGTTCTCAAACGTTGGCCTCCAGATATTTTGGACATCAGCTTCCATAATACCTGAACGTTGGACATGTTGGCTGGAGCACCTGGCAGCTGAAGTGCAAAACATCTGGCAGGCCAAGGGTTGAGAAGACTCATGGAACATATGGTACATGCAGGTAAAATATAAAGAGCACTTAACACAGGGATAGAAATTGTATCTTCAGATGTTGCTGATCAGAAAACTCCAGCAATCAATGGTAAAGAGTGCTGGGAACTGCATTTCAACATCTGGAGAGTCCCACAACTCCCAATCCTGAATCAAAGTAAGCTTTAAATGTGCATGTGGCTGTAGCCTACTGGCAAATATGCGGAGCACTCGGATCATGGTGGGGGGGGGGGAGATGAAGGCAGCAATGAGAAATTAGAGGACAAACTAACATTTAGTTTGTTCACAACCACGCCACAATATGGTGTCAGTAGGAACATATGTGTCTGCAGACACTTCTTATGATGCCCCCTCCCAGTTTCCTGTCTCTCATGATTTTTTTTAAGATGGCATACTGCAAAGATTAGAGAAAGCACTTCAGATCATGGTTGACAACAGTAGCTGAAACTGATCGTCTTCATTCTGCCAGGCACTTTTCAGAACAGGGAAAGAGCTTATCGCATGCAAAAGTAAAGTAACTTACCCCTGCTTTGATATAGTCGCTTATCGGATGCAATTGGTAATTATCATAGAATCTTAGAGCTGGAAGAGACCACAAGGGCCATCCAGTCCAACCCCCCTGCCATGCAGGAACTCTCAATCTCATGAAAGGAGTTTATCGCATGTAAAAATAAAGTGACTTACTCCTCCCAGGATACAGTTGCTCACGGGATACAATCGGGAATTATCTAATGAAAAATTCTGCTGATGCTGCCAGGTGATCACCTGGTCGTTTTTCAAAAACGGGAGCTTCCTGTGTTGGCAAATCAGCTGGCTGACTGCAGCTGGGAGCCTGAATGCAGCCAGGATGCAGTCGCCCAGCAGCATCAGTGGCATTTTTCATGCAATAATTCCCAACTGCATCTTGTAAGTGACTGTACCCTGGCAGGGGTAAGTTGCTTAATTTTTGCATGCAACAAACTCCCAAATCACTCTCAGGCAGCACTTGAGATAGAGCAGTACACAGGTGCTATCCAGGCATTGGCTTCCATGGTCCCCAGGAACATTACTTTGAATGCCCATCCTTCTGACCTGGAAAACGGTCATACCAGCCATTCAAGGTGGATGTCACATTCCCTGGAAATGAGACTGCACAGCTAATGGAAAACACTGGGGCAGAGCATCCTTAACCTCCCTATGTTCTAAGCATCTCACCTACTTCAGCCTTCCCTAATTTGGTGGTCTCCAAATATGCTGGTCTAGACCTCCAGAACATATACCAGCTGGGGAATAGTGGGACTTGTATATCATATTTGGAGGCATCAGCTTGAGAATGGCTGAACAAGTGCTTGCAGATTTGTGGAAGATGTAGTTCCACCTCAGTTAACCAAACCTCCAGCAAAGAATTTCCTTTTTACAAAGTCTTTTTACACCCACCAACCACCCCATTTCCTCCTTGTTCCCTATGTAGCTGAAAGCAGCATTGGCATTGGGAAGATGGTGGAAGGCTTGAGAAATACTTTAAAGTGCCAAGTTGTGGTAGTAAACAATGCAATAAAACTTGAGCTAATAAAGAATGGGATTCTGCTCTAGTGAATCCTACTGTAGCTGTGTATGAACAACAAAACTGAGAAAGAGAAACAAGATACTCTGATACCAATTTTTTTTCTTAAGAAAGTAATGTCCAGGAACACATCTGCTTCATTCACAGAAGTATATTTGTACTCTTTCCTTCAGAGGTTTGTCAGGCCTATTCATTGTGAAGGATATTGCTGAAATTGGCTTGGTTTCATTGGTAGCGTGACAGTCACATGGCTTCCAGGAAGACCATCTATATAAGGTTTACAATCTCTGTTGTTGGGCTGTTGTGGTCGGTGGTTGGTGAAGCGTTTTGTTGGTCTGTATAGTTCTGAGTATTCAGGACGGCTGTCTGGTACTCAGTGTAATCTTTGTATATAGCTCTGCAACAAAGATCAAAAGACCTCGCAATGAGTGAAGTCTCACTGTATGGAGATTCATTATTCCAGGCTGCAGCCTGTGTGTGGGAGGAAATTTTCTGTGCAGCTCAGAGCCTTCGCAGAGCCTACATTCTTCACATAGACCTTCTTCTAGGCATTCTGCCTATGTGCATCAACTCTGCATGTGTGCATATGAGACACAGATCATCTCTACGCCCCAACATCCCAGACCTTACTGCATCTTCAGTCTCAAAATCTCAGTGCTGAAAGTTAGCACACCCATTTAGTATGATGGGCACTTGCCACTCAAGGTTTGCATCCTGGATTTCCTTTCAAGTTTTCTTCTGCAGGAACAGGAACCTCATGACGACCTGGAGTTCAGCACTTAAAAAATTCTACAGATTACATTATGATATTGGGGGGTGGGGGTGGGAGGAAGCAATGATCATGTAAATTGGCAATTTACAATGCAAAAGAACACTTTTTGAAGCTACAGTGGCAACATTACGTTCAGATTTTGGGAAGTGGGTCAGGCTGAGAACTTTTCAGTACTCCCTTGTAAGTATAAATAAGTTTGGATCCAACTATAGCAAGCAATAATAGTATGCTTTTATTGATTTTGGCAAATGACCATTGTAGATTCCAAGAAATCAAAGGTGTTTTAAATTTTGTTCTTCTTCAGTTGCTCCTCCAAAATTGAGCTTAATTGTGGCGTCCCTCAGGGCGCCATCCTGTCCCCGATGCTATTTAATATCTACATGAAGCCGCTGGGCGAGATCATTCGGAGTCATAGAGCTCAGTGTCTTCAGTATGCTGATGACACTCAGATATATCTCTCCATGACCAGATCGTCGGCTCAGACTTCAGATGGCGTCTCTCCTCTTAATGACTGCCTTGCAGCGGTAATGGACTGGATGAGGGAAAACAGATTGAAGCTAAATCCAGACAAAACGGAGGTACTAACAGTTACCGGTCCAAAACCAGGCTTGGGAATACAGTCTCCAGTCCTAGGTGGAGTCACACTCTCCTCTAAGGACTCTGTTCGCAGTCTGGGGGTACTCCTTGACTCATCGCTTCACATGACCAGTCAGATGAATGCGGTAGTCAGGAGCGCCTGCTATCAGCTTCGGCTGATACGCCAGCTGCACCCTTTCCTGGATACGAAAGACCTGGAATTTGTGGTACATGCCCTAGTAACCTCACGTCTGGATTTCTGCAATGCGCTCTACATGGGGCTACCCTTGTGCCTAACCTGGAAACTTCAATTAGTTCAGAACATTGCAGCCAGGCTTATCACAGGAACATCAAGGAGAGATCACATAACACCTGTGCTTAAAGCTCTCCACTGGCTGCCCATTAGTTTCCGGGCACAGTACAAGGTGTTGGTATTAACCTTCAAAGCCCTACATGACTCAGGCCCATCTTACCTTAGGGACCGCCTCTTCCCATACGAACCGCCCCGCACACTTCGGTCCTCTGGGAGGAATCTGCTGAAGCCTATGAAAACCAGGCTGTCGCAAACCTCCCAGAGGACTTTCTCAGCTACTGCCCCTAAACTTTGGAATGACCTGCTGGACGAGATGCATCTCATTACATCTTTGACCAGCTTTAAAAAGGCCTTAAAGACACATCTCTTCTGGCAGGCCTTCCCCTGAAGAGGGAATAATATATCACCAACCCCCCGATCCTAATAATGCAAATGAAAATGTAAATGGCACCGGGGGATTAACTCTTGCTGTCCCTCTGTTCAAACCTTCTGATCCCACCCACTGGGGATTGCACTCGTACTGCCTATCAACTGCACTTTATTTTTATTATTTTAAAATTTTTTAACTGATGTCAATTTTAACTCGTTTTGATTTAATCTAGTCTTAAGGGGGGGAGGTTGGGAAGGGATTTGACTGCTGTTTTATTCTTGTATTTTTTAATTTGCTGTACCCCGCTCCGAGTATTCTATTAGAGAAGCGGGTTATAAATAAACATTATTATTATTATTATTATTATTATTATTATTAATCATGGAATATTATTCATAGTGTGTCATGTTGTGTATGTCTCTTTCCAATTGGTCTGGCCCTGGCCCTGCTCCCTCCCACAACAAAGAAATGGAAAGCAAACACATTATGCAGTGCCTTCAGCAAAGCTCAAATTATAAGTAGAAGAAAATGCATTTGACAAAGAAACACATCTAAGTAATTTGTTCTGTATGGGGGAAATGATTGAAATTGCCATTTTCTTGTGCAACCTTTTCAATCTTTTCAGCTTTATATTCCCCTAGTCCAGATACATGCTTTTGTTCTCTTTCAGGCCTGCAGTTTATTGGCTATTAATGCTGATCTATAAAGCAAAAGGGCAAATAAGACTGTCTTTGTTCACTAAGATGCCCTTCATTTCTGAGAACAAATAACTTAATTTTTATGCATGATGTATTGTGTGACAGACTATAGTTCATATTTCCTTTCTTCAGGCTTCTGAAACAAAGTGCTAATCTAAATAACACTTGCTATGATAGAAAAAGTCATATAATAAATTAGTGCCTAAACTCTCAAGTCTACAAAGTTTGGATTGATACCTGGTAATACTGGATAGATTAAAATTTCTGCCTAAAAATCCTGTTCATTGCCATGGCTGTCCCTGGTTCTTGCTATTTCCTGGATTCATTTTTCACCGTGGATAAGACATCTCCAAAAAACCCCATCCTCTGCTACTCTGTTTTAGTTTCTACCCATGATCTCCTTAATAAAGTTCATCCATCTAGCATGCGGCCTTCCTCACTTTCTACTTCCCTCCACCTTTCCTAGCATTGTTATTTTTTTCCAATGAGTCCTCCTCTTACGGTCAGCATGTTTCTTATAGTCTGTTTTAGCCATCTCCAGAGCCTTCGGATCCTGTGACTGTGACTCAATGGGTTCAGAGGGTTCAGGCGGCTTGGTCCCAGGTTGCCAAGGCTCTGGAGATGGCTAAAACAGACTATAAGAAACATGCTGACCGTAAGAGATCGGTGGGGTGGGACATCAAGCCTGGGGATCGGGTGTTTTTGTCCACGAAGAAGCTGAATGGTGTGGTTTTGCTGATCCTGCAGCATCAATAAAGTTCTGTTTATTCTACATAAAGCTGACTGGTTGATTGTCTGGGATTCTGGACCCCTGTTCTGACACCTCCCTTCTCATGATGTGTCCAAAGTAAGACAGCCTAAGTTTTGTCATCTTGGCTTCCAGAGAGATTTCTGGCTTGATCTGCTCTAGGACCCATTTGTTTGCCTTTTTGGCTGTTCACAGGATCCTCAATACTCTTCTCCAGCACCACATCTCATATGAATTGATTTTCTGCCTATCTTCTTTCTTAACTGTCCAGCTCTCACATCCATACTTGGCAATAGGAAATACAATGGCTTGTATGAGTCTAACTTTTGTTCTCAATTGTATATCTTTGCATTTTAGAATCCTTTCTAGTTTTTTCATAGCTGCTCTCCGCATTCTTAATATTCTTCTGATTTCCTGGCTGCAGTCCCCATTCCTACCAATGTCTGATCCCAGGTATGATAATTCTTTTACTATTTCTATTTCCTCATTGTCTAGGCTGAATTTGTGTAGATTCTCCATGGCCATTATTTTTGTTTTCTTTAAGTTCAACAGTAGGCCTGCCTTTGCACTTTCTTCTTTGATCTACCTTAGCAGGTGTTCCAGATCTCTGAAGTTTTCTGCTAATATTATGGTGTCATCTGTGTTATCTTACATTGTTGATATTTCTATTTCACCCCTCCTTCTTCTGTGTTCAAGCCTGCTTTTCTTACAATGTGTTCTGCATATAAGTTGAACAGGTTTATACCACACCTTTCTCCCAAAATGGGACTCAAGTTTAAAATATAAGTGAAAGCAAAATTGCTAAACAATATGAGATACAAAATGTTGCCACTCAACACAAGATTCATATAGGTCCATTAATGCATAAATCCACATGTAAAGTTTTATGTTATTCAACCCCAGTGCAGGATCTCAGCCTTGGATGAAAGAACAAACAGATCTAGGGATTGTTTTTTGTGGAGCTTTCAAGCTATGTGGCCATGTTCTCAAAGAGTTCCTTTCTGACGTTTCGCCAGCATCTGTGGCTGGCATCTTCAGAGATCTAGGGATTTTTTTTAACCAGTGGGGCCCCTTGCTGGAATGCCCCTCACTTATCATGTCAACTTTTGATGCCAGCCCTGTGGACTCTGCTTTAGGCAGCAACTATTGAATCAGCACTGCCTTCATCCTAAAAAGCCCTAAATTGATTGTTCATGCACTCAAAGAAAAGAATGTTGACTGAGTCTGAAATAATACTGGGCAATTTTGCAGAATCTCAAACTTGCTGTTCAAAAAGCATGCTTTTAGGCATCACATTGTGAATGTGGGAGTCTGTCTCTTGTTACAGCTGCTGTTGGCTGGAGCAGAAACTGCACCCACTAGAATGTATGCTCTGCCAACCTCTAGAAGTCCTTTGTACTTTGTTCTAATTTGTTCTCTCTTCATTTGCCAAATAGTCAAGTTATTGTGTGTGATAATTTTAGTTCAGTTCAGGTTGTCTGTGTGTTTTGTCCTGTTGCGTCATGGCATGCCAGATCTGAAATGAGAAGCCTGATCCTGCATGCAGATTGCTCTCACTGTAGCATGCCCTTACAGTGTGTAAAGGGAACCTCAGCCCTCACAATCAAATCTGACCCTCCCAGGGTCACAATCCAATCCCCTGGAACTCCCCAGAAGACTATGCACCCTTCCCCATCACACTAATATTTGATGGCTTTGCAGCTTCAGTTGCAAAGGAGTACTACCAGGGATGGATACATGAGAGGCAAGAGTGTGCATTCACATGTGTAAAAACACTGTTTCCACACCATTCCCACTCCAAGGTTCAACAGATCCTCCAAAGGTTTATTTGGGGGCTCATCAGACGGTGTTATATGCTAGCGTGGGGGTGGCATGGGGGTGTGGCATATGCACTCTGGCCACCCTGACTCCACCCCCATGCCACTCCATACTGCCCAACTGAACAGACAGTGGGCAGTGTCATGCTGTGTCTTCAGCGCAGTGTTCACATATGCTGCGCCAAAGAAGTGGCAAAAAGCCACCGCATCTAAGGCACCCTTTCCGTGATGTAAAAAGGACCCACTTTTTGCAGCTTCTTTTTGCACTGTGGAAAGGCCAGATTGGGCTCATGGCGTGTAGTTGCCGCAGCGAGAAAAGGAACGGTCTGTTAAGCCCCATACTAGCAGAACCAGTGCAATGGCATGGTTTGAGTGTTGGACTATGACTCTGGAGACCAGGGTTCAAATCTCCACTCAACCAGTGGAATCTCCATTTATCCAGTGGAAGCCCACTGGATGACCTTGGGCAAGTCACATTCTCGTCAACCTCAGAGGAAGGCAAAGGCAAACCCCTTCTAAATCAATCATGCAAAGAAAACTCAATGATGCATTTGCCTTATGGTTGCTATAAGTTAGAAACGATTTGAAGGCACATTACAGCAACTAATAAGAGCTTTAATGTACAACATACTGATATTTGGTGCTCCACTCTTTTGGCTTTGCCTCCCGAAATGAAATGTGGCCTCCAAGAATATTTCTAAAATTGAAATTGGCCCTCAGGCTGAAAGTGGCTCCATGCCTTATACACTGTGTGCCAACACTGGAATATTTCCAAACGTTAGAGCAAGTTAGATACCCCTCCCATTCTTTCTATGTATAGTTGTGCAATTGCAGCATTATATATAACAGTCATGGCATTTTTCTATCCACACTTGCTAGAAACAGCTCCAGTAGCAGTTCCTTTTATTTTTAACAATATTTTTTTTTATTCTTATACACAACATTATCAACATTCATCCATTTGTCTTGAATAATTTTACATTTTTCAACCTTAACAGTATTGTCTCATATATTTTCTATTCATAACCATATCAAACATCTGGTGTTTGTTGCTTATTAATAATTCTCCTTTTACATTTTGTCTTATACCCCGCTTTTCTCCACCCTTTCCCCCTCCCTCATTGGTCTCCTTCTACTCATGATGGATTTTTTTTTTTACTGCAACCCATTAAAAGTTCTTCTATTTCTTAAATTTGCTCACTTTCTTCTTCCACCTCTAATACACAACCAACAAATACTTTCTATTGTGTTATTTCTTAACTGTGCTTAATTCCTTATTTGCCATGTATACATTTCAATCACTTTGCTATATGACTTGACCAAATTTATTATGTGCTTAATTTAATTTAATTTTTTCCCACCTTTCTGACCATTCGATTTCACAAAATCTCCTTAATGGCTCCCAAATATCAGTCTTCTCTCTCTCTCTCTCTCTCTCTCTCTCTCTCTCTCTCTTTTGTCCTTTAAATACATTGTCAATTTATCCATTTCCATTATGTCAGGTGACTTCAACAGCCAATCGTCTGTAGACAATATCTCTGAATTTTTCCATTGTTTAGCATATACCATTCTTGCCATAGTAACCATATATAAAATTATTTTCAAATGTTTTCTATTTTCCTTTTCATTTATTATATTCAATAACAATAATTCTGATTCTAATTTTATTTTTATTTTAAATATATCTTGAATTGTTTTGTGTATTTCTTTCCAGTATTTTTTTGCCTTTTGGCAAGTCCACCGCATATGGTAGAATGGACTATTTTTTTCTCTGCATTTCCAACATTTACCGTCTCGATTTTTATATATTTTAGCCAGTTTTGATGGTGTTATATACCATCTATACAACAGCTTGAAGAAATTTTCCTTTATATCCATCCATGCATATTTTTAAACTTTGTATAGCCGTTTGCTTTTATATAGGAGTGGAGGAGGTGGAGGCAATGATGATGGCAGAATGTGCTGCTGAAATAAAACACTTCCATCATAGTAAGCACCATCGTGTAAGAACCTATCACAACACAAGGCACAATTAAAACTGAATAGCCACCCACAGAATTCCTTCCAATTTTATACTGATTCATGACTGGAAGAATGGAACAGATTTTTGGGTTGTTGTTTTTTAAACTGCGATTTGATACTGTGCAAGATTTATTTGTTTATGTTAAATATTCAGTGCCACAATAAGAGGGCACATGGTGTGTGTTTGTTTGTGTGTGTGTGTGTCCTCCAAAGGATTTTTTTTTAAAAAAAATAAAGTGTATTTTAAAACAAACACTGAGGTTGAGTGGGGACTGGTGGTAAAATCATAATTTTAGCCTTATTGTGTCATTTTTCACTCCCCTGAAGTTAACTTCTATAAACAATAGCTAAGCCTCCTTCTAATTCAAACTGTAATGGATGGGTGGGCAACATGAACCCCTCTCTAGATGCCTCTGGATTGCAAATTCTAGCATTCCTTACCATTGGCTATGTTGGTTGGACTTATGGGAGTTAGATCCAAGAACATCTCGCAGGTTACACTTCTCTCACTCCTGCACGCTGCATATGAAACGTGAATGATATTCAGTTCAACTCTCCACTTGCTAGTACAATTGATGAGCACGTGGGGGTGGTAATGTTAGTTTGTTGTTGCTGCTGTGTGCCTTTAATATGTTTTGTTGCATTACAGATTTTGCTGTTATGTTCCTTCAAGTTGTTTCAACTTATGGAGAAACTATCATCAGGTTTTCTTGGCAAGATTTGTTCAGAGGAGGTTTGCCATTGCCTTCCTGTGAGGCTGAGAGCATGTGACTTGGACAAGGTCATCCAGTGGTTTTCATGGCTGAGCAGGGAATCGAACCCTGGTTTTCAGAGTTGCAGTCCAACCATGCTAGCTCTCTGGAAGAATTTTCTCAGAAATGAAATTGTAGTGTTTGTGTAAATGTGATTTTCCTGCAACAGAACACAAAGGTGGGTAATGGTTTTCATAGAATTATGGATTTGGATGAGCCATGCAGTGGGAAGGTGAATCCTCTCTGTTTTAATCCAAGGTACTGAACCTCTTGGGAGTGGGATAGAATTCAGCGCCTTGAATAGAACCTTGGATAGTAATTTTATTTGGATTGTGAAACCATAACAATCCATGTTATGGACTTATTACCTGGTAATGCTAAGATGAAAATATGAAGCAATTCTAGGCACTATTGTTGCAATTTAGCATATTTAATCTCAAAATTTCCACCTTCAGTTTGACACTTATTTGTTTAATTTATATTCCAGCTCTAACAAGCCATTAATTAGGGATCATGGGAGCTGCAGTCCGGTAATATCTACCGGTAGAAGGCCACCTATCAGCTGCTCCTCCTATAAAAGAATATAATGTAGGTAGATGCTAACAGAAGAATGATAACATAATTATGAAGTGGACTGCTGCCATATTAAAAACACTTATGATAAAGCTGATGATAAGGTGTATCATCAGTTATGATAAGCCTTATGATATTATCATCACTTATGATAAGGCTACAGCAGATCTCAAAGAAGACAGCATCTATGTACGTTACCATACTGATGGTAGCTTTTTTAACTTAAGCCATTTGAAGGCTCGCACGAAGACTCTGAACTATCTAGTCCGTGAGCTGCTTTTAGCCAACAATGCTGCCCTTGTTGCCCATACAGAAGCAGCTCTGCAGCGCCTAACATCCTGCTTTGCAATGGCTGCAGAGTTGTTTGGGCTGGAAGTCAGCCTGAAGAAAACGGAAGTTCTCTACCAGCCTGCACCAGAGGAAGAGCACTATCATCCCCACGTCACCATAGGCAAATCTGTGCTTAAGTCCATCCAGCAGTTCACCTACCTGGGAAGCATCATCTCCTCAGACGCCAAGATTGATAAAGAGATTGATCACAGATTAGCAAAGGTTTATAGTGCATTCAGAAGGCTTCACAAAAGAGTCTGGAGTAACAAACACCTGAGGCAAAGCACAAAAATCAGTGTGTACAGAGTCATTGTACTGTCCATTCTCCTCTATGGATCTGAAACATGGGCCACCTATCGCCAAAATCTACGACTCCTCGAACGCTTTCATCAGCGCTGTCTATGCACAATCCTAAATATACACTGGACTGACTATGTGACGAATGTTGCTGTCCTGGAGCAAGCAGGGATCACCAGCATTGAGGCCATGCTACTGAAAACGCAGCTGCGCTGGGCAGGGCATGTTTCCAGGATGGAGGACCATTGCCTCCCAAAAATAGTACTCTATGGTGAACTCGTCACGGGTCAGTGTAAGAGGGGTGCCCCAAAGAAGAGATACAAGGACTCCCTGAGACAATGTCTCAAGCTTGGCCAAATTGATCACCAACAATGGTGTGCCCTGGCCTCACATTGGGAGGCATGGAGACGCGCTATTCACAATGCTGCAGCCTCTTTCGAGAACTCACGCCGAACGAGTCTCGAAGAGAAACGACAATGCAGAAAGAACTACAACTACAACTTGGAAACATCACCCAAGGAGACTTTCTGCTGTGCTTTCTGTAACCGGACTTGTTTATCTCGGATCGTCCTTTTTAGTCATCAACGAGTGAGTCCTTCCAGAATATTCGTTAGCAAAGAAAAGCCAGAGTGACATTGAAAATGTCAACTAGGCTAATGCTTTACATCTTGCAGTTCCCTAGATAGTGTTGGAGTTCAACTCACTGCATCTGTCATAATTGGCTATACTGGCTGGGGCTTTGGAGGTCTGATGTTCAAGAGCATTCCAGGGACTCAAGCCTGGGAAAATGAATTAAGTGGCTTGTACTGGGTGCTTGTACCCCTTGTCATGGATTTTGAAACTGGTTTCCACAGAGGAACTAGTGTCATATGATTTATGTATGTTATATAGAAAGATCTTGTAGCATCCCACAGAAGATAGAGACATATGTTAGGATATCCAATGAATATAAAGAGGTATAAATGTTTGATTCAATCTAACCAATGAAATGTGATTTCTAGTTTTCTTTGTTTGAAATGCTATAAAAAACTGGGTTCACTTTGAATTTGCAATCCCAGTAATTTGGATGAATTTCCTACTGGGAACAATGATGCAGTTAAATAAACTATAGGCCCAAACAGACAGGCCAAAATAAAGTTACTTTGCGTCACTTTGGAGGTATGCTATTTAAATGATTCATGTGTCCTAAGAGGTCATAAGCTGCGCCAAAGCCACGCTCCAGTCCTAAGGACTGGAGCACAGCTTTGGTGCAGCTTCTGGCCTCTTACGATACATGTGTCATTTAAACAGCATATATCCAAAGTGACCCAAAGCAGCTTTATTTTGGCTTGTCTGTTCGGGCCCAATGTTTCCTTTTCAATCATGACTCCTGGGTCTCTCTATGGAAAAGAAATCTACAGCAAAACAAAACACCTGCCCAGGGAAGAATAGCAAGGAGGGTGTCCAGCCTCTCTAGAGAGGGAGTTCCAGAACCTGGACACAGCCACAAAAGTGGATCTCTCCCATGTTCCCACCAAATGTACCTATAAAAGTAATAGGACAGAGAGAAGCATGTCCCCAGATTTCAAAACATGTGCAGCTATATATATGAAGATAGGTTCTGTCAGTCAGCCTAGATCTAAGCTAACTTGCAAGTCCTAAGACAGCAAGAAGAAGGCTGCCTCCTCCTCCTCCTCCTCCTCCTCCTCCTCCTCCTCCTCCTCCTCTGCCAAGTGCAATTACCACTTCTTTTCAAGAGACCACATTATTTCGGTGATATATATATGGTTCAAAAAGAGTGCTTGCATTCATTCTCTCTGTCTCCCCCTCCCCCTTTCTCATTTTTTTTTGCAGCAGAAAAGGAATGTTTTAGGAAGAATAATGTCATGTTGTGATGCTCAAGCCTATTACCGCTTAATATGACAGATCTCAGAATTGCATCTAAAGCTATATTTTGCAGTCAGAGGTTTCTGCTGACACATAAGCTTTGAATCTAACTCACTGAATGTCAGCTAGTGTGACTCACATACAAAGAGTGGGGTAAAGCTGAGAGCTGCACACTAAAAGTAGGAAAACAAGAGCGTTGGATATAGAGGGCTGACTGTACTTTAATAGAGTCAGTGTGGCATTGTAGTTTGAGTACTGGAACAGGACTTAAAAGACCAGAGTTTGAATCCCTGCTCAACCATAAAGACCCACTGGGGTCTCTTGGCCAAGTCACACTCTCACAGCCTTAGAAGAAGGCAATGGCAAATCCCTGAATAGCTCTTTCCAAGAAATTCCCATGAAAGCTAAGCCTTAGGCTTACCCTAAGTCAGAAATAAAGATTTGTTTTGATGAGCTCTTTCTGGGTGGATCCATATTTAGTCACTCTTCAATTTGAGCCATTTGAAATCAATGGAACTTAAGTGAAACTCATTGATTTCAATGCATCTGCCTTAAGTATGATTAAATATTGATCCAGCTCACAGGCTGATAATAGAAGAGCAAGGTACCTGAATATATTTGCAAAGCAAGATTTCATTAATTAAGACTGAAATCCTATGCACAGAAACATAGGAACCAATTAACATAGCAATTTGGCAATTTCATCTCTGTCTACTCAGAAATAACCCTAAGTTCCATGGAACTTCCTTCCACCTAAAAAAACACAAGGTTACAGTCTAACGTTGAAATGTGAAACATCATAATAAATGAATCAGTCCTGTAAAACATAGTAGGACTTTGCTTCCAAGTAAACACGCATAGTATTGCATTGTTCAGCCTACTAATACTGCCTGTGTAGTGTGCAGCCTCAAATTAAGGCTGTATACCAAGGTATAAAATCCACATCCCATTTACTGAGTACATACAGTTCAAGTTAATGCTGAAAGGTGCTCCCTAGAAGATTTCCCATGATGATGGCCATTTCCAATTGCCTTTGTTCCATTGAGAAAGGGAATCTCCACAGTTCAGTCGATGCCATAGAAATGAATCCTTTTACTGCATTTTAAATCCCCAGGCATGCTTTTTGTAGCTGCCCTGATTTCCCTGATGGACCATTTTCCACCAGCCGAACAAGTGATCTGCAACAGCATATGAAACAGATGCATGCAACCAGCAGGATAAAAGGCAGAGAACTCTCTGCTACGCAATCTGATAAATTCTTGGCTAGCTGTCACCCTAGGGTCTTATTGTCTTTCACCAGAAGCAGTAAAGGAATCATTTGTAAACCACCAAAGAACTTCACTGGGAAGTTGCTATAAGATATACATGTCCATGGAAATATAACTGGGCCCCTTGGATATATAACCGTATCTACAACGTCTGGGAACACACAGATTTTATAGCAAAGAAATTCCAACAGCAGCATTTTAAATTTTTTAAAAAATGATACACTTGATTCTACTACAACTAGAGCTTGGGAAATTATGGCAGCAATTCTTAGAATCTCCAGTCAAGCATAGGCATGACTGTGGGGGATTCTAGGAATTGTAATCCAAAATCTTCTAAACTCTTGTTAGCACTGACAGCCATCATTACAACATACAGGTCTTTAAACAGCATCTCATTTTTTCCCATTGCTTCCATGGTACTCAACCCACTACATCTCTCCTCTCAAATTTCTCTTTGCCCTGATGATGTAGGCAGAACTGTGCATCTCCACATCTACAAACTGCTGCCTCCTAGATGTTTTGGACCACCCTTTGGGAGTCCTGGCACAGGTCAGGAATACTAGTTGTTGATATCCAAAACTTCTGGAGGGTCATGAGACTGAATCCAAATTTCAGTAGACATGTCTAGGTATAACATCTGAATGAATCCAAACCATAATTCCTAAGGGAATCCCTTATAATGTTATATAAAAACACTAAGAGCAACAAGGAATGTGGACAAGGTGGACAATGTTCCTTGGTGCACATCCTTTGTTCCTCTACCCCAGCAAAGAATGTTGGTCAAAACTTTCTGTAAATGGTTCCATAGAAAGACTGCCTACCTTTGATTACTCTCAAAGTTTTTTAGTTTAAGGTTAGGATATTTGCCCTTCCATCAAACTGTGATCCAGGATTAACAATATAGTTAGGCTATTTTAGAAACTCTAATTCATATTAAGACATATAATTCTAGAGTGACCATATACATACTTTTAAGAGGTTAAAATTCCTTTTGTACAATGTCTTTTTTTGTTTGTTTTTCCCTTTAATTACATAATACATTTACTTCAATGGATAAACAAGGAATCTGCGTATCACAACAGAAGCATCAAATGAATCAAATTATATTTAATTATATAGTATGTCCAAATAGTCTTCAAAACACCCTCTATTATTTATTTTTAGTTTTCAATCTTTTGGTAAATGTTTCCAATTTTAATTCTGGCAAGAATCCTCTGAGATAGTAAGAATGAAAGAAAACAGCTGTACAAAGGCTACGAGCTTCATGGCCAGACAGTGAACCTCAGACTATACAGTTTAAGCCCAGTTGTCTATTTACTACATCAGATCTGCTTGTTCGTAGTCAGTGGGACAAGCCCAAAGAAGCTAAACGGCTCAAAGCAAGGTCTAAAACACTGCAGAAATAATCTAATTTGAGACCACTTTAACTGCCCTGACTCAGTGCTAGGGAATCCTGGGAATTGTAGTTTATTGTGACACCAGAGCTCTCTGACAGAGAAGGCTAAATGTCTTACAAAACTATAGTTCCCAGAATTCCCTAGCATTGAGCCAGGACAGTTAAAGTGGTCTCAAACTGGATGATTTCTGCAGTATGTTTTGGACCTAAGCTAACTTAACTTCAGGTACTTAAGTGTTTAAATGGCTGTCTTTAGTCCGCGTATTGGGAGAAAGGCAGGATATAAGAAAACAACAACAATAACAACTTTCTATGGATGAAAATTTCCCAACAGTATGAAAATTTGTCAAATTTCTTAGAAAACTCAAATAGAAATCCATGGCTTCTTTCATGTCAATTTTTGATTTGCCATCTACATATGTATGCATAATGTAGCTTCACAGGCACTTTCCATTTCTTTGTACTTTTGGGCAAAAAGAATCTCACGCACTAGAAATGACAAACATGTACATTTCCTCCTACTTCCCAGATATAGAACATATGTGAATGTCACAAGAAACCATGGTATGCTTTACACAAATATATCTTGTTGTGATGGGTGATCCCACCTTTGCTAACAAGCTGTGGTTTGTGATGCAGCATACACCCCCATCTGAACCCATAGTTTGTAACTTTTAAAATCTGCCTTCTTTAAACCCTGGCTAGTTGGATAGCCAAACTTGTAACTGTATTTTGCCTCTGATTTGTTTCTCCAGCTGCCCAGTCAGAAATAGGAGGATTAAGAGGCAAGTGAGAAATAAACCAATAATGAGGATGACATTGATGGTTTGCTTGACTGCCAGTTATACCATTCATACAAGAAAAGGTATACAAGCAAAGAACCATGACTAACAACACAGGTGGAAACAAACCCACTACTTGTATGTAAGAATGCCTACTTTATCCCATCGAAGGTGTATGGCTGTGTTTACAAAACTTCTTTACAGACAAACTGTAAGGACAGACAATCTGGGATTCAGAGGGTTGAGATGTGGCAGTATTAGAAATGGAGTATTCCATCGCCCTTCCCAAAATTTGCTATACATTCAGTTTCTAAGTAATGGATTTCACCAGGAAAACATCTTGTACTCCAGGGAAAGATTACCAGATTTTGCAAAAAACCAAACAAACCCTAAAACAAACCATGGATGGCTATGGAAGGTTTCTGGACTCTTACAGGATCACTGTTGAGCAAAGGATGCTTCTAAATAAAAGAATTTTAAGAATTACAATGTCAGGCATGAGAATCACACTGTCAGGGTCCTGCTTTATGAAAAATCCTACCCATAGAGCTTGTGCCAATTCCTACAAAAAAATTGCTGCTACTCTTTATAGAAATGCTATGAAAATGCATAAAAAGTCAGTACTCCATACTTGTAGGTATCCCCTTCTTTGGCGGAGTTTCTTTTTCACTTCCTGGTTTGGTTATATGGAGTCTGAAGAGAAGCAGCATGAGATCTATTGGCACCACATTTCCACAAAAGCAGTCTAGGCACTCTAGTATGATGTTCATGCTGCAAATGATCTATTGTTCCAAAGCAACACTCACACAGCTATAGCTCTGATAGAGAGAAGGAATCAGTATTAAATCGGGTTTTTTAAAAGTTTACAGTATGGCATTGTGGCATTATGTCCCCAAAGTTTCTTTATTATACTGGCCCAGATTTCCAGCAATAGCACAATACAGCCAATACAAAGTAGAGAGATACACAGCTGAGAGCTATACACCTTAGATTAGACTAGACAATTTAATAATACTTTAACTAACTTTTTAAAAAAGGTTCCCCTGAGGGAACAGAAATGACAATGGTAATGTGGGGTATTTTACATGCAACCTAATTTACTCAATTAACTGAATATTATCTTAGTGATACTGTCCTGATTTTGGGGAATTGGGGGGGAATGTAATTGCCCTGGAAACACAGAGGCTGGGTGGAGAAACTGATTCCTTTCCAAAGTGGGAGGTGTTTGGATCATCTTATCAGATTTGTCAAATTACTGTATCTAACCACTCGAGAAAGTAGACTTTCCTTCTAATGCCAGATGACTAGTGAGTATAACAATCAGTGTGTGATGCTTATGGCTTGACAACAAAGAAGAGGAAAAGGAGAGATGCTCTGCATATGCTCAGATAACCCTTTTAGCATTCATTACACCCCATGAGCTATGGCTGTCACCAAAAATGCACTGCAGAATTATAGCACTATTCTTCCACTTTTAAGGGACATGGTTCCATCCTATGGAATCCTGAAACTGGCAGTGGAAGGAGATGTCTCCTCAAAGATAAGCACGGTCAGCCCTGATTAGTACTTGGATGAGAGACTGCCAATTAATACCAGGTGACAGTATTGCAGAGGAAGGAACTGGCAAAACCACATAGGTATTCCTTACCTGAGAAAACCCTATGAAATTCATGGGTTCGCCCTAAATTGACAGGTGACCTGAAGTCTCATACACACAGATTTAGAATTATCATCCAGAGAGCTCTAGTAAACAGCCATGGCAGTTAAAGCAAAATAATAAGTGTTATCTGTGTTGTCTGAATGAGCCCGAGGTCTGTCAGGCTCTAAGCCTGATACTATTGGCCGTCCGTATCCATGGATTCTTTATCCACAGATTTAACCACCTACAGCTTGAAAGTATTCAGTATATATATATATATATATATATTCCAAAAAAGCAAATCTTGATTCTGCCATTTTATGTAAGGGACACCATTTTACTACACCATTGTATTTAACAGGACTTGTGCATCTATAAATTTTGGTACCCATGGGGTATGTGTGTGTGTCCTGAAACCAAACCCCAGAGGATACCAAGGGCCCACTGTATCACCAGCATGGTGTAATTGTTAGAGTATTGGACTAGGATTCTGAGAGACCAGGATTCAAAGTCTCACTCAACCATGTAAACCCAATTGAGAAAATCAGGCTGTCCCACTCTAAGGAGTTTATTACACGAAGAAGATCAGGAGAGTATCCTGGAAAAATTGCGTAATTACGTGAAATGATTTCACATGATGTTGCACAAAACCTGCCATTAAAGTGGTCACAAAGAAGCATTAACACAAATCTTTTTACTTTTAGGATTTCAACAACAATCCATTTCCGATATCACTTGGGAGTTTATCACACGAAGGGAATTGGAAATATAATCCAATGGCAATCTGAATGCAATCATGGGGTTTTGCATGATTGCGTGAAAGCTGATCACACACATTTTCGGGCAAAGGGAAGTCCTTCTGAACGCAATGGGGTTTCACGTTATTGCATGAGAAACTATCACACGCAATTTCAGGCACTGGGAGGCAATTTCGGGCAGTTCTGAATGCAATGCAGTGTCAATACGCAATCAAGTAAATTCGCTGAACTAACGAATTTACTCAATTCCGAACTGGCCTCACTTCCATTTCTTTTGAAATTGAGAGAAATTTCTCCAGTGTGATAAACTCCTTTATTTGTGCAATTCTGTGTGATAATCATTCACGCATTTACTCACCATTTTCGCTTTATTTGCAGGATGCTTTAAATGCACTTTAATATCTCTTTAATGCCGAAATTAACCCCAGTGTGATAAACTCCTAAGAGAAAGGCAGTGGCAAATCTCCTCTGAACAAATCTTGCCAAGAAAATCATAGATAAGATTGCCATAAGTTGAAGTCAACTGGAAGGCACTTAATAAGAACAGTTTCTAACCCCTGAAGAGTTTACAGGGCAGAACAGATAGAAACTTCTGTCAGCTAAGGCCCAAATTCAAATTTAGACAACTCCACAAAAGGAAATACTGGAATAAGCCTGAGCTCCTGGACCACAAATCTTGAACAGGATGGTGAGATGAAATAAGGGCTTACAGATAAGGGGAAGTTAATTTGGGTAAAGCTTTGAATAAGTCACACTCTCTCAGCCTCAGAAGATGGCCATGGCAAACACTGTCTGATGAAATTTGCCAAGAAAACCCTATGGTATGGTCACCTTAGGGTTGCCATAAATTGGAAATGACTGGAAGGCACATAATAACAATAACAACAAAAGATAGAATAGGAAGCCTTCAAGGTGAGGGCAGTCTTTCTGAGCTTTGAAAGCAGACGCAGAGTGAGAGATTGTGAGGGCGCAGTGGCAGCATTTCCATGGACGACAAAGGCACCACAAAATGTAGCACATGCAAGAAAAATATAGGACATTGACGAAAGAAAAGCTGAAAACACTTATAGAAATATAAATGCATCCTTTTTTCTTTTTTCTTTTTTCCCCTTTTTTTCTTTTAAACCCTGCTCAAAAGGGAGGATGCTGTGGAATTCCTCCTGGAGTGAAGACGGAAATGGAGGGCAGGTCCTGGAAAAGGAGGCTGTAGGTTCATCCTGGAGCACCACAGAAAGTAAGACCTTCCAGAAAAAGGTAGAAGATTGACCAAAAGAAAAGATGAAAACCACTACTATAAATAATACTATAAATGCATCCTATTTTTGGAGACCTGCTCCAAAAGGGAGGAGACTGTGGAATTCCTCCTGGAGGGAAGAGTGGAAAGGCAGGGCAGGTCCTGGAAAAGGAGGATTGTCTGGTCATCCTGCCTGCATTTCAACATTTTGTCCTACATTTCAAACTTAAAACCTTCTGCCTACATTTCATCCTTCTGCTCCTGGAAAAGAAGGTGGGAATGGAAGGCAGGTCTTGGAAAAGGAGGAGGTTCTGGTCACCTGTGCCTGCATTTCAACCTTCTGTCCACCTTCTGCCTACATTTCAACCTAAACCTAGAACCTACAACCTTCTGCCTACATTTCAGTCTTCTGTTCTGCTCCAAATGGAGTTCCTTGGAGAATTCCTCATGGAGGGAAGAGTAAAATGGAGGGCAGGTCCTAGAAAAGGAGGATGTAGGTTCATCCTGGACCACCCAAAAAGTAGAACCTTCCAGAAAAAGGTAAGCTCAAAACCACTACTATAAATATAAATGCATCCTTTTTCTTTTCTTTTCTGAATCCTGCTTCATAAGGGAAGACATTGTGGAATTCCTCCTGGAAAAGAAGGTGGAAATGGCAGGAAAAGCAGATCTGGTCAACTGTGCCTGCATTTCAACCTTCTGTCCACCTTCTGGGTACATTTCAGTCTACAACCTCCAACCTTCTGCCTGCATTTCAACCTCCTGTCCTGCTCCAAATGGAGGACATTGTGGAATTTCTCCTGGACGGAAGGGTGGAAAGGTAGGACAGGCCCTGGAAAAGAAGGACTGTCTGGTCACTATGTGTGCAGTTCAACCTTTTGCCCATCTTCTGCCTACCTTTCAACCTCTTGTCCTGCTCCAAATGGAGGACACTGGGGAATCCCTCCTGGAAAAGAAGGTGAAAATGGAAGGCAGGTCCAGGAAAAGGAGAAGGTCCTGGTCACCTGTGTCTGCATTTCAACCTTCTGTCCACCTTCTGCCCATATTTCAACCTTCTATTCTGCTTGAAATGAAAGACACTAGGCAATTCCTCTGGAGAGAAGGTGGAAATGGAGGAGAGGCCCTGGAAAAGGAGGTGGTAGGTTACTCCTGGAGCACCACAAAAAGTAGGACCTTCAGCCTCCAAACTTCTGCCTACATTTCAACCTTCTGTCCTGCTCCAAATGGAGGAGACTGGTGAATTCCTCCTGGAGGGAAGGGTGGAAAGGTAGGCCAGCTCCTGGAAAAGGAGGATTGCCTGCATTTCAACCTTTTGTCCGCCTCCATTTCTACCTGCAACCTTCTGCCTACATTTCATCCTTCTGCTACAAATGAAGGACACTGGGGGAATTCTTCTTGGAAAAGAAGGTGGAAATGGAAGGCAGGTCTTGGAAAAGGAGAAGGTTCTGGTCACCTGTACCTGCATCTGAATTTTCTGCCCACCTCCTGGCTACATTTCAACCTACAACCTTCTGTCTACATTTCAACCTTCTGTCCTGCTCCACGTGGAGGACATTCTGGAGTTCCTCCTGGAGGGAAAGGGTGGAAAGGTAGGGCAGGTGCTGGCCAAGGAGGATGCTCTTCTTGGTCCTCCTCTCTTTGCCTGCCTCCTCCTTCCCTCTGCGCGCAGGCGCCTCCTCCTCCTCCTCCTCCTCCTCTGCTCCTGATGCCCCTCCACCGGGGCTGCTGCATCTCTTCTTCTTCTCTTCTTCCTCCTCTTCTCCTCCTCCTCCTCCTCCTCCACCTGGGCTGCCGCTTCCTTTGCAACCCCCCTTCCCTTCCCTCCAGCCTGCGCGGTGCAAAAAAAGGCAAAGGAGCATGCAGGCAGCATCAGCAGCATCAGCAGCATCCAAAGCCAAAATCCTGGCTGCTTAGGAAGGAAGCAAGGATCCACCTCCTCCTTCTCTTCCTCCCCTTCCTCCTCCTCTCCTTCCAGAGGAGACACCAAGGTGACCAATATTCCCAGGAGGGGTTTGGTGACCCTCTCTGGTTTATTTCTTCTATCTTCTATCTCTGTGTGTCTCTGTCTCCATCCATTCCATCCATCCATCTGCAGGGGAAGGGAAGGGAAGGGAGGCAGCCATCCATCCATCCACTCCTGCCATCCCCTTGCATGGCATGTTCCTCCTTTGCCATTCACCTGCCTTCCCTCCCCACAAAACCTTTCCTGAGCCTTCTTGCCCCCCCCGCCCCAATCCTGCAGAAAATGTGGGGGATGCTGTGGCTGTGCCGGATGAGACCTTTGGCTGCATCTGCACTGCAGAAATGATCTGGTTTGCCACTGCTTTTAACTGCCACAGCTCCAGGTGATGAAATTCTGGGATGTGTAGTTTGTTGTGACACCAGAGGACTGCCACAACAAACTACACATCCCAGAATTCCATCGCCTGGAGCCATAGCAGTTAAAAGCGGTGTCAAATCAGATCATTTCTGCAGTGCAGATGCACCCTTTGTCCCCTTTCCCCATCCTGCCTACCTTGCTTTCTTCTCTCAATCGAGGCCACCATAAGCATTTCTGCCTGGTTGCCAGCTTCTCCTTTGAATGAACTACACCTTTTCCAGGGTGACCAGATGGCCTAACTGCAAAGGAGGACACTTTGTAGGATATTGAAGGGGGGGGGATGGAGGGCATTGCTAAACTAAAATCCAGGCACACTCCAGTAAATGTCAATTCCTGCCACTTACTCCTGCTCAAAATGGGAATATGTTTTGGGATCCTTCCAGGACAGAAGGTTGAAATGTAGGGCATGTTCTAGGAAAGGAGGGTGCCTGGTCACCCTGAGCCCTTTGGACATGGTCGGGATACCTCAAATGCAGCCTGCTGCAATGCTTTTATATTTTTAAAGCACCCACATCTGCACCCTGGGTGGACGTGGGTCCTTTAAAAACCCTGGTCTGAAATCCTTTTTGGGTGGCATTTTATTCCAAAGGACAACTGTCTCCTTCACTCTATGCCTTTTGAGGCCTTTCAGTTTTATCCAAAGGTTCAAAAAGATGAAATAAAAGCATTGCTCTTGTCTATTTTGTCTTCTCTCTCCCAGGTATTAGAGGCAGTTTTAAAACCAGGTTTTCCTCCCATCCTCATTTTTGTAGAGTCATGTTTTATGTAACATGTGCCTGTGTCTGGCCATTGATTTTGCCCTTTAAGGTATAGAGATTGCATGCTTCCTTGATGGTGCTGTTGTCGAAATGTTACAATAACAAATGAATGAATGAATAAATGTTTGGTCTTTTCATTGAAGAGGACGGGTTTAAATATGAATGAAGACCCAACGGTTAATTTAACATGGCTGCCTCAGGATCACTTGGAAGCCAGCTGGACAGAGAATGTTTCGGCTGCGGTCACCTCCCTGATTCCCATCAATGACCCAGAGCCAGAGTTCATAGTAAACCCCTGGGATATTGTCTTGTGTACTTCAGGAACCCTTATCTCCTGTGAGAATGCAGTCGTGGTCCTTATTATCTTCCACAATCCCAGTCTTCGTGCCCCAATGTTCCTCCTGATAGGCAGCCTGGCCTTGGCGGACCTCTTAGCCGGAATTGGATTGATCTTCAATTTCATTTTTGCCTATCTTCTCCAGTCGGAGTCTACCAAGCTGGTCACAGTTGGGCTCATTGTTGCCTCTTTCACAGCCTCCATCTGCAGTTTGCTGGCTATCACTGTCGACCGGTACCTCTCACTCTATTATGCTTTGACTTACAATTCAGAGAGGACTGTCACTTTTACCTACGTCATGCTTATTTTGCTTTGGGGAGCCTCCATCTGTATCGGGCTGCTGCCTATAATGGGCTGGAATTGCCTTCAAGATGAATCCACCTGCAGTGTCATCAGGCCACTCACAAAAAACAATGCAGCTGTCCTTTCTGTCTCTTTCTTGCTCATGTTTGCTCTCATGCTGCAGTTGTACATTCAGATCTGCAAAATTGTGATGCGACATGCCCATCAGATTGCTTTGCAGCACCACTTCCTGGCCACTTCCCACTATGTGACGACTCGGAAAGGAGTTTCAACTTTAGCCATTATCCTGGGAACCTTTGCTGCCTGCTGGATGCCTTTCACACTTTATTCCTTAATAGCCGACTACACCTATCCTTCTATATATACCTATGCTACCCTCCTTCCTGCCACGTACAATTCCATTATTAACCCTGTAATATATGCTTTCCGGAATCAAGAAATACAGAAGGCGCTTTGGCTCATCTGCTGCGGCTGCATCCCTTCGAATCTGTCTGCAAGAGCGAGATCACCCAGTGATGTTTGATTAAAAGAGAGGAGAGTGTTGTCTGTTTAGCACTGGTATTGTGTGACTGTGCTGTTTCCATTGCATTGTACATAACAGGTTTGCATTCAAACCACAGGAGGTTTTGACCTTTTCAGAAAGCAAAATCTGATTGACCAAAATAAACCACATGGTTGCAGTTTCAGAAACATTCCTGAAAGGAAAATGATTTTCTGCCAAACTGGAAGTGTTGCTTAGATTCTGTTCTTTTTTTGGCTTACGCAGCTACTTCCAGGCCATACGCCAGTTCTTAAAAGGAAGTGGCATCTCTGCCCAACAGAGGAATTTATTTAATTCTTTATTTATTGTTGCCTTTATATCTTACCTTTCTTTTGGTAAGCTCAAAGGAATGGACATAACTGTCTTCCTATCTCTAAACCTTTCAATTAGGTCAGACAGAGAGAGAGAGAGAATAACCCAAGGTCACCCAGTGAGTTTCATGGCTCAGTAGGGACTGGATCCCACAGTGAGAATTCTCATGTCCCAGTCCAGCATTATAGATTATACCACACTTGCTCCTATGTCTGTGTAGATGTGATTTCTCTGTCTCAACAAATGAAGATACATTTACATATGAGCAACTTGGATGTGTAGGTTGGAATCATGTTGGTTTGTCCCAACTAGAGAAGACCCATTGAATGAGTTGTTGAATGATGAGTCAACATATAGATAAGTCCAATTGATTCAGTGGATCTACTCTAGTCAGGGCTAACAATAGGATTTAAGCCATAGGACGAGTGCCTGTGGGACTCGTGCCTGTGGCATTCAAGATCTAATCCATAACCAAGTTTGAAACTGTGCCATTGACTTTAGCAATATTACTACTATTCCGGGGTAAATGACTTCTGAATTTATCCTATGAGAGAGAGAAGGAGTGTTTTTGATGTGCTTTAGCAGTTGTATCTTAAGATTCCTTTTACAGGGTGCAAATATTTTGTTTGTTATAAGTCACAAGATATATGGCTCTAATTAAAAGTGAGCCATTTGCAATATGGTCTTGTGTGCAATTCAACAAATGGCAGCTACATTCCCATCCAGACTGCAGGGTTTGTGAGACTGCACAACCTCACCCTCACAGTTCAGTGTAGATGGGCATACATAGGCTATCCCGATGTATATTCCTTTGCAGGAGAAAGTACAGACACACAGATGAGTAAGACACTCAGTCTTGGTTTTCAGAGCCTGAAGGGGACCATTCAGAGTAGTTTGTTTAAAGTTGTAAGCTTAGAAGTGGGCATTATACATGGGAATGAACAACTTGTCAACCTCCAGCTGCAGGATTCAATTTTTAGTCTTCCCTGGCCCTTAATCACACTGACTCAAGCTCCTGGGAGTTGGAGACCAATGAAATACGAAGGGTCCCAGATTGTCCATTTCTGCTGTAACTATGGGAAATAAAAATTGCCCCATAAATTCTTGGAACAACAAAAAATGAGCCCCTTTCTATAAGTGTGACCAGCTGTGCTGCATGTTTTTCCCCACCTTTGCCAAAAGTCGTTTCCCTTTCAGATGTCATAAAAAGAATGATCAAGAGCCAGAACTTGGTTTCTGTTAGTGTTAGCCATATGAAAACTTCACAGGAATCTTTTAACCATTCAGCTGATACTGTGTACTTTGGACTTTATGATTCTGTATCCTAAGAATGACTAATTTGCAATAAATAAGATCATTCTGCAGTAATAAACCTCAAAATACCTTCAAAGAGGTTGTTCAGACAGTCTTGCAATAGCTGCTTTCCCCCACATACTTGGTGACTAACTATTCCTTCTGGTTGTGTAGCTTACCAAGCCCACTCCTCAAGCTGCCCTGTGACATTCAAATAGACAAGGGTAGGCACACAGGTTGGCAAGGAAAGAATGTGGGCTGTTATTTTCTTTCTTTAAAAAGTGTTTAAGACTGCAAGAATGATTTTAACAAAATAAGCTTGTTCAATTTAACATTTATCTCTAGTGTCAACATAGAACTGTGCAGTAAGATCATGTCAATGACATTTGTGTGTGTTTACAAGACATTCTCTTTGTTTTGCTCTGACCTTCAGTTCTGAAGTCTGACATTTTCAAGTTTCGGGGCACATGAGATTGTAATTCTACATAACGGAACATGTTTTATACTTTTCTAGTGATTTCTCTACTGTTTCAAAGCACAAGTGTAGGCATAAAAATGTATGCCTATCATTTAGTTACTCCTGTTGTTAAAGATGGATGTTGCTGTCACACATAGTTACGCCAGACAACACAGTTTATTTCTGTAACTGACAGTGTTTATGAATTCACATCTGGAGGAAAAAATGCAGTTTTTTTAAAAAAAGAAATTCTATAAAAGGTAACATTTAAAGGACATTCATGTGTGAACTCTCTAATGGAAATGATTTGTTCTAATGAAATGAGAATGAGTTATCTGAGACAATGAAGAGAATTGCTGGATTCAACATCAGTTGTTGCTCTCACTACACCAGCCTTCTTTACCCCATTTGCCAAACAGCAAATCCAAAAGTAGCACAAGCCTCGAATTGTGGTAAACAAAGAAATATAGCAGTACGGCTGCACATTTTGTAGCTTTCCAGACATGAAGTACAATTCCTAGTAGCCCAGGCTAGAATAATCAAATGGTGAGTGCTGGAATTTACAGTCCTACAGTATCTGAAGAGCTGAATGATTCCCATTACAGCATAGGAGCATTTCTTTGGAGGTAATATGGTTGCCACATCCAATTTCTCTCTTTTTCTTGGGTTTTATACCTTTAAGCTGCAAAAGCAGACAGACATTTAGCAAGATGCAGCTTGTCCCAAGACTGCATCTCCATGCAAGACAAAGAGAATCCGCTGAATGTCTGCCTATTGGGCAGAAATTTAAAGCACTAAATGCATCTCAGGGAAAAGGTGCCCTGCCCCCAGCCCAAAAAAATCCAAGATTAAAAAACAATAAAGTGTCAATGAAACGTGAAAAAGAAAAGGTGGTAGTATTATTGATAAAATATGATATATTAACAATTAAATGTACTTTAATAATAAATGCAACACCATTGCAAATCTATGTAGTCATAGGCTAAATGTGAAATGCAGAAGAATGGTTGTTATGTTGTAATAGTGGCAAAATCTGTACACTATATCATGTTTCAATACTTTGTCAAAATCAGCAAAAACACAAAATGTTATTGGGACACAAGACATGGAAGGCAGCTGAAAATGCACTCTGGTCTCTTCTATATCTTTTGTTACTTTCAGTATCTTCTAAAAGAATGTAAATATGGGAAACATAAAGAATAGTTAATAAAAGTTCCACAGAGTTTTTCCAAGAGTGGACAAACCAACCAAACATCTACCTGCAATGAATAATTGTGAACATCTAAATCAGAAGAACATTCTCATAAGGGAATGTTGTCATTTTCCAGTTGCTGTCATGTAGAGTATGTTTGTTGTGCTGTAGCATATACAAAACAAGGAGAAAAAAAACATAAAATATAAAGGGGAAAATGGATGAAGACAATTTGGTCTTCCATGTGTTTTGGACTTCACTTCCCAAAAGCTCCAATTAACATGGTTTATAGGAGTAGTAATTTCAAAGCAGGAGAGTCAAAGTTTCCCTTTGCCAGCTTTAACCTATTGTCTTCTAATGTAAAAAGCATCCCAAGCAAGCAAACATGAAATCTCCAAGATGTACTGGCTCAAGATGGCTACTCTTGATATTTAAGAAAAGGTCTTTATATGCAGTAATTAAGATTGGCAGCCAAAGTGACATTGATAATGCAATTCAGTACCAGACTTTTTTTAAATCAGTGGACATTTACACATAAAAAGATCAGTTGATCACACACACACACAAAAACCCAAACCCTGAAGGCAACACATCCTCTCTCATCTCAGATGCTAAGTAGGGTCAGACCTGATGAGTACTTGGATGGGGAACTTCTAAGGAACACCAGAAGCTATATTTCTGAAGAAGGCAGTGGCAAACCACCTGTGAGTATTCCTTACCTAAGAAAACCCAATGCAATTCATGTCACCATATGTCGACAAGCCATTTGAAGGCAGGTTCGCATGCATGCAAACACACACACGCACCAGTAAGTTTATCCATAAGTGAACCTAGATATCTTATTAAAAGAAAGGAAAGCCTTTCATTTAAAGTAAGGAAAATATGGGCAACTTTTAAAACATTTCACAAATCTATTTTATCATTTTTTCCTGCAGGTTACATAAATTACATGCCACAAATACATTCCGTTGGACAAGTAATAAATCCAGGGACAGTTTTCTGAAGATGTGACAACAACAACTTTTTGAACCTTCTATTTAGCCTATAATAAATCTATTAAATTTTATAGAAATATTGTCATTATATCTGTAGTACAGGTCCAAAATATATAATGGCTTTGTACGTTATTGTATCTTTCATCAAAAATATTACCCACAAAAGCTTGGAAAAGTTACTCTTTTAGACTACAGTTCTCCCATTCCCCACTGCCAGCATGGCTGGGGAATTCTGGGAGTTGTAGTCCAAAAGAGTAATCTATCCAAACTCTGCTCTGCACTTCCTTTTTTAAAAACAAGTCCCCTTGACACAATCTCTGTTTTTTTACAGTTTGTGACCATGATCTCTTGTTTATTTTAAAAGGGGAAATGGCAACCATTTTGTGCAATAAAGGAAAAAATAGTCTGAAGGTCTAGAAATCATTGGGGAGACAGATAAGAAGCAAAGGTACTGGGCAGAAAGAAATATGTAATGAGGAGCATGACCTATTATCTTGGATTCAAAATTTCTTAAGAGTGTGGTTGCTGTGCAATAACATGAGTTTATACATATTCTGAATGTTGATGACGTAACCTGATTACAGTCATAGGCCAGCCTTTATAGCTAGAAAATAAGTACAAAAGGAACAGGTACACATTTTAAGTATTTATTTATTTATTTATTTATTTATTTAAATATTACTTTCCCACCCTTTATCAGGGTGGCATACAAGTAAAACTAAAGCAAATAAGTTAAAACAATTCAAATAAGATAACAATAACTTAAATAGACTAAAACATATGAAATCTATTGAAAAATAAAAAAACAGGTTTTTAAAATTTAAAATGATTTAGGACCATGTGCATTAGCATTTTGAGATAATCGGTGAGACCCAAAAGATTAAATAAACAACATGCTTTCATTTGGGGCTAAATGAAAGAAGAATTGGTGCCAATCGGTTCTCCAAGGCGAAGACATTCCACAGTTGGGGTGCCATGGATGAGAAAGCTCTTTTCTATGGTCCCATATAGTGGATTGATCCTCATCTGTTTACAAACTACAAATCTAGGGCAACTTTCAAGTCCAGGTTCTCTGAATGTTAAAGAGAGTGTATTGTTTTGCTGATACCTATATGCGTCTGTTAAATTTTCATTGTAAAAATGGAAATACTGTTTTTTAAAAAATGAATAAATCTGTATAATATATAGGTGGCAAAAATATCACATTGTTACCACTGTTTACTACTAAACAAAGGGCTAATTAAATTTTATGTGTATGTCATAATATTAGCTACAATTGTTATTACTGTATTGTCCTACCTACACCAGCATTGGCAGTGGCAACAGGTAAAGAAAAAAAAAGCTCCAGGTGCCGTGGCTGTGAAAGAAGTAAGGCACTGGCAGCAAGCGATTGATGTATTATTATTTTTTACCAGCATGCTCTACCCTAGCCTCCTCTCTGTCACACTAAGTTTTTTTTATGTACTGTACTGTTTTCACAGAGGTCGTATTTAAAAGGTCAGGGCTGAGATACTGCTTCAGATGCTTAGTATACTTAACTAAGTACCATCTCCTGCACCAACAGCCCCAATCCTGCTTTACCAGGCGGCAGCCACTGCAAGTGACAGAAGTCTGTTCTCCTATCAATTAGGTCATAGGAGATTGACGTTCTGCCTTTCTCTCTCCCATGGGACAATCAGAAGCAGGATTCCTGTTGCAATTCCATCTTGCACTGGATATTGGTGGTGGAGGCTTGAAAATGTTAGTCTCCGATCTGAGAACAGACTCCTGTGGCAGCCATGGATGCTGCCTGATAAGTCAAGATCAAGGAACATTTATGTTCCTGATATATACTCTACACTCTTGAATATAGTGGGCCCTTCTTTAATATAGTGGGCCCTTCTTATCTGTGGCGGTTTCATTCTGGATCTCCCCTTGGATGGCAAAAACCATGGGACCTTAAATCTTGTCTGCAATGGTGACGCATGCACGTGACTGCTCTCCCATGACTGTGTGCGTGTGCAGCCATTAAAGTCCATGGGGCTTGCCATCTGTGGGGTGGGTGCACTTTACATTGTTGTTGTGTGCCTTTGTGTCATCTCCAGCTTATGGTGAACCTACCATGGGGGTTTCTTGGCAAGTTTCTTCAGAGGGGGTTTGCCATTGCCATTCTCTGGGGCTGAGAGAGTGTGACTTGCCCAAGGTCACCCAGTGGGTTTACTTGGCCAAGCTGAGATTTCAATCTTGGTCTCCAAGTCCAGCGCCCAAACCACTACACCACGCTGGCTGTATACATAAGGATATACATAAGGATCATGAATATAAATACATAAGGATCATGAATATAAATCAGCTACAAATGTTTAATTCTAGATTATGCATTCATAACGGCCATTGTGAATTCCAGCCCAGATCTTTAGCTTCAGTTGAAATGGTACACCCACAGTGTGGGCACCAAAGAGTCCCAGTAAAACATGCTTGAATTGATCTTTACTGTTGGTTCACATGAATATTCTGATTCCTGTGGCTTTACCATATAATTCTGTATATCTGCATAGATCACTTTTTTATTTGAGATCAACAGAGTTTCCACTGCAATGACTTAAGGTTTTTAAAACACCAAATTTGAAGTTTGCATCCATAAAATTGTAAGACACCATTATTATTATTATTATTATTATTATTATTATTAATTTTGCATTGTATTGCCTTGGTAAGTCTCAGAAACAAACTGGTTAAAATGTTTGCAGACAACATTTTATTTTGTCCATTCCATCTATCTGCCTGTCTTTTTTGCCTCTGTGTCACTTGCAAAAATGCACTTATCTTCTAATAATTACATTGATTAGAGAAATTCTGCATCATTGCAAAAAGAAAAAGGAGAAGGAGAAGCAGCATTGCAAAATTGTTGTAAAGGCCAGCATTTAAGAGGAACCACCGAATTACCTTTGAATTATCAATTGTCTTAAAGAAGAGAAGAAGAGAAGATTGCAGTTTGGATAGGCAGGTGTTTTCCTGGGCTAATATTCACACATTTTATGTGTAGTGCATTAGCTTGAATGTAGTGGACTCATGTGACATTTCCTAAAAGAGACTGAGATTTAAAAAAACAAAAACAACAACAACAACAAAAACCCTGATACTCACTTCATTAACTTGCTGTCATTTTTATGTCCTAGCCATTGTAATCTTTTAAGTCTAGCTGTAAACATAAATGTGCATGACCCCATATCTTCCAAGCTGTACCGTGCAGCATACATCCACAAATTTATGAGTGTTATCTAATTGGGGATGCTCTGCACACTCCAGTATTGCTTGGCCACATGTGTCTTGGTTTTCATCTGTGAAATATTGAAAGGCGTGCACTTTGCAAGACATACCTATTCCCATGAACGTCTCCTACTGTGATAAAAACCCTCAAACTCTTCAGAGCAGATTTGGAGGGGCTGCAGTAGGAAGAAGGAACTGCTGGAAATAGAGAGCCAGTGTGGTGTAGTGCTTTATGTGATGGACATCAAACCCATTGGGTGACCTTGGGCAAGTCACATGCTCTCAGCCTCTGGGGAAGCAATAGGAAACCTCCTCTGAAAAAAAAATTGCAAAGAAAACAACATGATAGGGTCACCCTAAGTAGGAAATGATCTGAAGGCACACAACAACTAATGGCTACGGAGGCCAGGGTTTGAATTCCCACTTGGTCATGGAATCCCACTGGGTGAACTTGGGAAAGTCACACTGTCTCAGCCTCAGAGGATGGCAATAGCAAACCCCTTCTTATTAAACTTGCCAAGAAAACCCCATAACAGGTTTGCTTTATGGTCACCACAGGCCAGAAATTATTTGAAAGCACAAAACAACAAACAACAGTATTCTATTAACCGTTTACTGCAGGCTTCAGGAAGGGTATTTGCAGAGGAGCAGAAACACCTACCTGGTCGGGCACTCTAGCTTACCAGAAGTCCACTAGAAAAAAGATTCTAGTGCTGCAAGGATTTTGGAGAAGTTTTTGAATCCATGTACTGTACACCATTTGTTCTATATGGGCTATCCTAATACATGCATACAGAGCCTCAGAATGTGGATTATGGGTAACTATGGGATTAAGCCTTAGCTGCCTTCACCATCTCCCACAGCACACTCTGCAGAAGAAGTAAATTGATGCCATGTCTAATGCCATGATCTATACAGGCCTGCAAAAAGTACATTCATGCCATGACCTATACAGATCTGCAAAACTGAAGGTCATAAAAACATAAAAACATTTAGAAAAATGTATGATGGTTTTATCTGGAATTTGGCATTCTAAATCCAAAAATGACCTCACATTTGCATATTACATCTACGTCGTAATATGTGACTGAATAAAATGATCCTGTGAAAGAAAGGGTTAAAGTTTTCTAACAGACTTTCGAAACACTTTAATTCACTGATACAAAACACAAAAATCCATTCAAAAGCAGTAAAAAAATTGCACTTGAACATCAGCCTCTGTGCTTAATCAAAGCTGAGTAATAACTGAATTGTTTTAAAAAAATGGCAAAAGAACTGTGTTTAGTATGACATTTTTATTGTGTTTTTTTTTTAAAAAAATCAGCACCCCAAGATACACTAAAAACAGCTTCAATATTGAAAAAAGTTTTTTTCCCCACTGAAGACCTGAGTTATCACTGGCAGTAATGTTTATTGCCCCTGAGTGACATTAAAAGGTATAAACAGCACAAGGTATGGGTCACCATATGCAACATCTTCATTCCCAACTGTGTTTGAACTCCTCCATGTTGTGAGCTGTGTATTATTCAGTCTTTTTTGCTTTGTACTCATTTTAAGATAAACTCCCAGCACATTGGAAAGTGGTAACTCCTTTCATTTTCTCACCATCTGGGTATTTCAGCCTGTTTTGCGTGACTAAGAGCCTTTGGATACTCTGTATTCCCCAGATGTTCAAAATAATGAGTCACATCTTGATTTTCTAAGGCATTAATAATGTGAGTTTCTTTTAATGTGCACTACCCTTTTGGACTACTTTCTAATTTTCTTTCATATACTTTCATTCCCAAACATTTCAGGGAAATAGCCAGTTAATGATGGGTATCACAATAAATTATTAAAGCACATAGGGTAGAAATTAGCCAAGCCTGGGATTGATTGACTGATTGATTGAATGTATTAATCTATTTCTAAACACTTTGAAGACAAGCTCTCACAATATTAAAAATGTTTAATATTTAATAAAAATATTAAAAAAATAAAACAATTGAACAGGCATATTAAAATAACATCAAGTGGACTGAAATGTCGACAGTCTTTTACACATCTTCAAGCCATTTAGTATATTTTATAATGGTAATAGAGAGATTAATAAAAAGAATTAAAAATAATGTTTGTATTAGGGGAGTTAAAATTAAGAATCATATCATTAAAATAAGAGCTTTTGCGGACGACTTAGTTGTTTTTCTTGAGGACCCCTGTAATAATATAACTCTTTTAAATGACGTAATCGACAGATTTGGTAAGATTTCAGGATGCAAACTCAACAAAGAGAAATCGGTAATTATAACAAAAAACTTAACCAGAGAAAAAGAGACGAAATTGGCAGAACTTTCAGGTATAGAAATAAAAAAGAAGGCAAAATACTTAGGAATTACCATTTCCAGAAATCTAGGTGAATTGTTTGATGATAACTACAAAAAAATTTGGAAGGAAATAAAAAATAAACTGGGAAATTGGAATAAGCTACAATTGTCGCTTTTAGGGAAAATAGAAACAATTAAAATGTCAATATTACCCAAAATGCTATTTTTGTTTCAAAACTTACCCATTGTAGTTAAAGATTCCTTTTTTAAACTCTGGCAGAGAGATATAAGTAATTTTATCTGGCAAAGAAAAAGGCCAAGAATTAGACTTAAGATTTTACAAGACTCAATTGACAGAGGAGGCCTAGGGCTACCAAATTTAAAACTTTATTTTGAATCTTGTTGCTTGCTATGGTTAAAAGATTGGATAACATTAAATAATAAAGAGCTTCTGGATCTTGAAGGTGACAATTTGGTTTTTGGCTGGCATGCATATTTAGGATAAAACAAAATTAAAGCTAATAGAAATTTTAATGCTCATTGCATCAGAAAATCGTTATTTAAAGTCTGGGAAAAATACAAGTATAGGATTATGCCAAAATTTTCTCTTTGGTTCTCTCCTCAAGAGGCAATTCAAAGAACTGAAGTGAGACAATGCACTAATTGGCTTACCTATTCACAATTATTGAAAAAAAATGAAACAGGTAATCTGGAACTAAAATCATTACAAGAATTAATTGAAGAAGGCCATGACCTAAATTGGTTTGGTTACTGGCAAATTAAAGAGTGCTATAAAACAGATTGCAAATTGTTAGGCCTCGAAAAAGAAAAAAATCAATTTGACAAAATAATATTAGGAGAAAACGTTAAGTTGATAAAAGAACTATACAAATTATTATTAGGATGGGATGAGGAAGAAGAAACGGTAAAAGTATATATGATTCAATGGGCCAAAAACTTCGGGTACCCAATACTTTTAGAAAAATGGGAACTAGTATGGAGAAAAAGATTAAAGTATTCGGCCTCCCAAAATTTTAAAGAAAACTTCTATAAAATTTTCTATAGGTGGTACTTGACACCGGATAAAATATCAAAGATATATAAATCAAGGGACAACCTTTGCTGGAAGTGCAACTGTGAACCAGGGACTTTATACCACTGCCTATGGTCCTGTAAGAAAGTAAGGAGTTATTGGATAAAAGTAAATGAAATAATAAATTCGATTGTGGAGAATAAATTAAATTTTGTGCCGGAAACCTATCTATTAAACATGTGGGATGCAGAACTAGACAGAAACTATGGCAAAATACTATATTATCTGATATCCACGGCTAGAATTACATTAACACAAAAGTGGAAGAATAAACATGTGCCGAGCATTAAAGAATGGCTTATAAAAATTTTTGATGCAATTGAAATGGACGAACTAACATCTCTAATAAGAAATCAGGAAATAGACAAAATTGAAAAGGACTGGGGCAAAGTATTGGAATGCTTGAAGAAAGAGTGGGGAAAAATTGTGACTATAGGTTATGACAAAAGCATGAGAATACCCTAGAATGATTAATACAAGATAAGTAAAAGGACAAGATAACAATAAAACACATCTATATGAACATTATAAAATACAAACACATGAACAAACGCTTCTCCGTAATGCAACATATTATACGCAGAGAAATAACCAGTCGGTTGCTTCAGGAAATCTTTAAATAGACTAGAAGTAGGAAATAATTATACGAATATTTGTGATTTATAACGAAAGATACAAAAAGACTCTAGTAAAGGGAGACTTAAATTCACGTAAGTAGATAAGAAGGTAAAATAAAAATGCAACGCTACCTAGTGGGAGAAAGAGAGAAGTCCGGTATGAATGGACCAAGAATGGAAGGATGATGATAGAAGGTCAAGGTAGGTGATGAAGGTATGAGAATGTAGTATAGAAAGAGGTTAGAATGAAAGGAAGAGAAGAAGGATGATTGAGAGAGATTAGGAGCGAGTCAAGGCCGGAAGGCCAAAATGGAGGTTAAGGAAGGAAATACACCAAGTCTAGGTGAATAAGAATAGGATGGATCAAGGATTAAGGAACGAAACTTTATAACTTGAGAAGGCAATCACTTAGGAAATTCTTAGATGATTGATACTTATGGAAGTAAACAAGTACTAGAAATGTTTCTCCAAGTTAAGCAATTTATATATCACTTCTATAAATGTTCTTTTATTGGGTGTTTAGGAAAATTTGAATTTGTCTAATTTTGTACTTCTTGTAACCTCTATTAATCTACAATTGTGTAACTGTGTATGTTGTTGTTTTTAATTGCAATAAAATTTTAAAATTAAAAAAAAAGCCATTTAGTAAAACAAATTTAAAACAATGCATAGTATCGAGGATCTGGCTTTCACAAACGCTTCATCAAAGGCTTATGATCCAGGGGAATATTTCCTCTGGAAGATAAAGTGCCTGCTTAGATGTTTGCTGAGCTCTCACTTGCAGTCTCCTGTTGTAAGATTATTTAGCAAAGTCATCCCTCCATATCCACGGATTCTGCATCCATGGATTCAGCCATCCATGGCTTGAAAACATTCCTAACAACAAGAACAACAATTCCAAAAAAGGAAACCTTGATTGTGCAATTTGATGTAAGAGACACCATTTTACTGGCCATTGTATATAATGAGACTGGAGCATCCATAAATATCCATATGTGACTACCCCTCTTTAACAAAAGGAGGGCAAAGACTAACTTCTGAGAGGAAGAAAGAAATAATGAAACAGGCATGGTTCCCTGCTTCTCTCTCTTTAGACTGGGGGTTCTTTGCTATTTGTCAGCAAATCTGTGTCTGTTTGCAGGTCCTTGTTATCAGTATCTGGTTTCCTGGACTATCAGCTCATAAACCATAGTAAAATCCAAACATAGAGAGTTAGCATCAATACTCTACTTAAGCATTCTTAAATCTTGGAATCTCATGATATTAATATAGGCGAGTAAACAGGATCTTGGTCCTTATTTTAGGCTATTTTATTATTTACAGTCATAGATATACAAATATGCACTCTCTTTAGGGAGAAACATTGGGTTTTCAATGTCTAGGCATATTACTTGTGCAGACAAGTTAGAATAGCAATAGCAAGCAAGAATGACTTTGACTTGTAAGGAATTCTGTTGCTTATATAATATAATTTAGCCATCTGTCCACTAAGGAATACAAGGTCATCCATTGAGTAACTATGCAACTCTAAATAGGCATCTGTGGAAGAAACACACAGGCATCCAGGGAAGATAACCATCTTCCCTGGGCATTTTTACATACATAGCAGCATCCATTAGATATCTATACACATCCATAATATGCATATATTCCTAATAGTCATATATTTGTTTAGGAAAAAATATGTCTATCCTAATCAAGAGAATAGGTTCTCTTTTATCAGCATGATCTGGGTCTTATCAGCTAGAAATAGCACATTATTAGGAAACACTTTGTGGAGATAGATGCTGAGGTCCTACTGCCTGTTTCTTCTGGGTCAGTTTTAGGTCTTTCCCAGCCTCCAATAATCTTATAAGTTTAGAGAAGTTCACTGGCCTCCACTTATGTAAACAATATTTTCCTCCAACCAGACAAAGATCTTAGTATCCTTTTTCCTGTGATGTAACACTTGGTAGACACTTGTTCTTGGCTGCCTTCCATCTGATTGCATTCGCAGTATTCTTCTTGGCTTCATTATAAGTCAATCTCCTGTTTATGGTTCTCTTTCAAGCTCATCATTTTGTTTTTCTTAGGATGGCTTTATGCCTGGAACTAGCCAATGCCTACCCTCTTAGTATTACACACACATTCCAAAATACACAAAATTGACTGTATATGCATATTCATTCATACATATCCATTCACAGACTCTGTTAGAAGCCTGGCATGACATGCATTTAGATAAAATGAATCCTCAGCCCAAAGCTGAATCCACTCCTAGTAACCTCAAGCTTTCTTCATTTTAGCAAGATAAATGAGGGCAGGAAAGGAGATGTTTTGTAATTATCGAACATAGAAGTCAGAATTTTCTTCCCCATTTGGTGCTCATTATCCCATTGTTACCCCCACAGTGACTGCATCATGATGTGTCCATCATTGCTTGTTCAATGAGGAAATGTTGTGTGACAATTGGCATCTGGTGGTTTCTGGGTCAGTCAGGTGATGAATCTGCTCTGGATTTTAGTTTGCTCTTTAAAGGTGTACTGAATCCTAGACCCAAATTAGGTGCAGCACATTTGTTGTTGTGCCTTCAAGTCATTTCCAAATCAAGACGATACTAAGGTGAATCTATCATGGGGTCTACTTGGCAAGTTTCTTCGGAAGGAGTTTCCTCTGAGGCTGAGAAAGTGTGACTTGCCCAAGGTCACCAAGTGGGTTTACATGGCCAAGCTGGTATTCAAACCCCTGGTCTCCAAAGTCATAGTCCAGCACTGAAACCACTACACCACACCGGCTCTACTTTAAAGTTTTGCCCAAACCACAAAGTTGGTTCAGCACTCAGTTTACATAGAAGCTACCAGCTACCACTGAGTGTGATTGCATATTGAGTGGATCTGCTTTTGGACATTGTAGCTTTGTCATTTGGATACTGTTAAATGGCATTGCCATCCAAGAAGTATGAGAAGACAGCTACTGTTCTTTCCTAGAGTGACACCTCTGCTGTCATTACAGCCACAATGAAGCTAAACAGATAAGACATCATGTTCTGAATCATGCTATAAACTTAGCTGGGGCGGAGGAGGCATGCAGAAGGAACAAAATATACTGTGCAGACACTGATGATATAATATTGAATGGACTGTGTAGGTTTTATTTCTTAGTTTGACTTCCTCTGCCTTTGCATGTGGGAGTGTGCTTATTTCTGGGCTGTCTGTATTAATTTCCTCAGTTGTCTCTACCATCTGTTACTCTAAAGGGGATAGTGAAAGTGATGGAAGGTGTGTTCTTGTTGACATGGCATGCTAATGCAAATAGAAGAATGTGCTTCTCTATATGTATCTGGCCATTCCATGTCAACAGTCATGCCTGTTTCTGTTTTATCAGTGAAGGAAGACTAATGTTTATGACATATTAAGTGATGCTTCTCTATGAAGGAAGACACTGAAGGGCATTTTCACAGTCAAACCTCTACTGTGTGGATTTTGATTGTATAAATTATAATGGGCAATTTTAGAGGACATACTCTTCTAACATAAATAGCCTTGTGAACAATCACATTTATGTTCTCTTTGTTAATTTAGGAGACTAAAGCACCATGAGCAGTGGAACAACAACAAGGTGGTAGCAGTACTAAATCAAGTGTATTTGCTTTCTATTAGTATTGTTAGTATTATTTTAAAATTTTAAATGCCTTCAAAGTATTCCTCCAAGCATCTCTAAGATTAAAAACTTGAACTTTTGAAAATGTGAACATGTCAAACATGGCTCTCTCTAACAGACTTATTGCATGTCAAAAGCAAGCTAAGGCGCAACAAGAGAGAAGTGGCATGATCTGCATGATGTTGTAACACTTCCATTCTTCTTCCATAGGGTGACATAGGCCTTTTGCCAAATGGATTTTTCCAATGGGGCAAAAATCACGCTTATATGACCACTTCCCTCAAGAAGAGAACAGAAGTGGTTTGAGGGCATTGTGGAGTGGTACACAGAAACCTGCATCTGGGTTTCTCTGGGTTCAGCTTGAGTTTGTTTTCCCTCATCCAGTTGGACATCACTGAGCAGCACAACTGCATCAGGAGTGTTGTGAGACAAGATTCACTGAGGAACAATGACATAAATGGGGACAAAGGAGAAGGATTTGGACATTAATCACTATAAAAGAGGTTTCTATGGGGAAAATGTTTTCATTAGCAATGGCAAAAATAACTCCCAGTTTGTTCTGGAGAGACCCATGCTGGCTCCTACTGATTATGGCATTGTCCTTAAGATATTTGCGGACAGATTAATGTATAATCCGTTCTAATATTTTACCTAGTATTGAGGTCTGGCTGACTGCTCTGTAGCTTCCACAATCTTCTTTTTTGCTTTTTTTTTGGGGAGAGAGAGACAATGTTTACCCTTCTCCAGTCCTTTGGCACCTCACTTTTCCCTCCAAGATTTCTTTAAAATGATGGCAAGGTGTTCAAAGAGTACACCAGCAAGTTCTTTCAGTACTTTGGGATATAGTTTTTCTGATGCTGCAGATCTGAATTCATTTATGTTAGGTATATGATTCCTAACTCCCTATCAATATGGATTTGCAACTGAGATCCCTTGCCAAGTTCTCTGTTGCTTCATGGAAACACAAATTCTTTCTGGTGGGGAGCAGGATGAAGCAAAATAGGTACTGAGTAGTGCTGTCTTTTCATTGTGATTTGTTAGCATTTTACTATCCTTATTGAACAGCAGCCCCACTGTTTTTCATGTCATTTTATTGCCTTGAATATATCTAAATAAACCCTTTTTGTTGCTCCTTACTAGTTATGAGAAGGCATGAATCATTGGAAAAAACAGTAGAGGTAGAGGGAAGTAAAAAAAGAGGAAGGCTGCATGCAAGATGCATGGACTCTATTAAAGAGATCATGTGTATGAGTTTGCAGGAGATGAGCAGAGCAATGGAGGGCAGAGAGTCTTGGAGATGTCTCATCAGCAAGGTCACCATGGATCGAGATCGACTTGAGGGCAGTTAACAACAATTAGTCTAGTCAGTTCATTCTGAGCTGTCCTTACACCAGTCTTGCAAGATTGGGCTACACATCTTTACTCTTCCCTGGTGATTTGTCCTTCATTCAATTCTATATACATACTCCTTTTTCTTTTCACTTTCTCCTTGAGTTTGCTGTGTAGCAACATTGGCTCTTTGAGAGGCTTTCCATTTTAATTCTTCCATGGGATTGTTTGTGATTGTTCTTTTTACTATTCCTTCTTCAAGAACTCCAGCTTGCTGATGTGTTTTTCCTTTAGCATCTCTAGCTATGGGTTTCCACCCAATAATTCCCTGAACTTGTTAAAATCTACTTTCCTGAAACTCAAGGTCTATGATTATGGCTGCATCCGTACTGCAGAAATAATCCAATTTGTTACCACTTTAACTGCCATGGCTCAGTGCTATGGAATTCTTGGAATGGTAGTTTGGTGGTAGTTTTCTGGAAAGTACCATTCCCAGAATTCCATAGCATTTAGCTATGGCAAGTTAAAGTGATATCAAATTGGATTATTTCTGCAGTGCAGATGCAGCCTATATTCTTCTTTGCCCATCCTACAGTTGTGAATTCTAGCATTAAATGGTCACTTTCTCCTGAAGTACCAACCACTTTGATTCCAGTGGACAACTCCTCCCTTTAGTTTAGGATCAAGTCCAGGATCGCTGATGCCTTTCTTCCTTCCTCTGCCTTTTCAAAGACAAAATTCACATCAGGAATTTGTTGGAGAGTCTGTGTTCAGCAAAGTTAGCCCCCAGCAAACATCTGGGTAATTGGTCTCCATAAGTACTAATTCATGCATCTTTGAGATTTGTGAGATTTGTTTCTTAAAAGTATCATCCATCAATTTTTCTTGGTTTGGTGCCTGTAGTAAACTCCTACTATAGTGTTGAATTTATTTATCTCTCTGTTTGTTTTACCCAAATGCTCTGAAATGCTCCACTCTGATGACTCTCATGGATTTTTGTACAAGTGAATTGTCTTTGACGTATGATGCTACTTCCTCTCCTTATCTGCCACATTTATTCTTTTTGAATAGATTATATTCTTCAGTTGTGATATTCCAATCATGGGGTCCCTGTTGTCTCTATAAAATCCCATTTACCTTGCTGCACTAGAACATCAAGTCCTTGTTTGTTTCCCAAACCTCTTCCTGTCTAAATAGGTCAATATTCACTTTTAATATCTTCCTATCCCTGTGTAGGCCTCTATCCTTAAATTGATTAAATGTGGAATAGATGGGAACACTGTCAGATAGATCCATAATTGGTTAGAAAATCAAGCTCAAAGAGTCATCATCAATGGCTATGCTTCAGACTGGAGGGGGGTCTTGAATAGAATGCTTCAGGTTTCTATTGTAGTCATTACTCTTCAACATTGTTATCAATGACTTATATAAATGAATTAAATGATGATGATTACTAGAAGATGGGGTGGAAGGAACCCTTATCAAACTTGCAGATGACACAAAACTGGGAGGGATGGCTAACTCATTGGAAGATAGGAACAGAATTCAAAAGGACGTAGATAAACTAAAAAATTAGGCAGAAATTAATAAAATGGAATTCAATAGAGTCAAATACAAAATTCTACATTTAGGCCACAGAAGCCAAATGCACCGGTATAGGATAAGGGATACATCTGGAAGGAACCCTGGTGGTGCCGTGGTTAAATGCTGGTACTGCATCCACTCACTGCCACAAGATTATGAGTTCCATCCCAGGCAGGGGTCCAGGATCCACTCAGCCGTCCATCCTTTCATAGGTTGGTAAAGTGAGTGCCCAGCTTGTTGGGGGCAATTGATTTACACATTGTAAACTGCATAGGGAGCATTAATTCACTGATAAGCAGTGTAGAAATGTACCTGCTATTTCTATTGCTTTTGCTATACATGACTTGGCAGCACTACATGCAAAAAAGACCTTCAGATTACTGTTGAATTTGAGCCGCAGTGTGATGTTACATCAAAGAAGCAAATTCTATTTTAGCCTGCATGAATGGAAGCATAGTTCCCCACTATATTTAGTGTGGGTCATGTCTCATCTGGAGTACTGTGCTCATTTCTGGGGACCTCATTTTAAGAAGGATATAGACCAGTTGGAGCATGTTCAGTGAAAGTCAACAAACATGATAAGAGGTATGGAGAACAAAACATATCAATAGCTCCACATTTTCAAATTGGTGAACCAATTGCCTAGAGAAATGGCGGGGTCTCCTTCTCTGGATATCTTCAGAATGAGTCTGGACAGCCACCTACTGAGGATGCATTACCTGGAGATTCTGCTTTGAGCTGGGGGTTGGACTCAGATTATTACAGGCCAAATACCCGATGGGATAGGCAGACATTGTAACCACCTGAGACAGATCTTCCAATTCTTGAAAAGGTTCAGGAGATGTCTAGGTTGGATATGGGCTGTCTATTGCCTGGGCAGAGGGCAGTGTTCTAAGGTCCATCCCAGTCAGTTACAACACACGCCTTTACCTGGAGATCCTGAATTGCACTGGGGAAATGGACTCAGATTATCATAAACCAAATCTCAGATGGGATAGGCATGAGTTGTAACCACCTGGGGCAGATCTTCCTATTCTTGAAAAGGTGCAGGAGAAGTCTGGGTTGGATATGGGCTGCCTACTTTCCTGGGCAGAGAGCAGTGCACTAAGATCTGGTTACAATACACACCTATCCTGTTGGGGATTTGACGTGTGATAATTTCCTGAGACTCTAATGCATCTTAATAAGAACATATGCTGGGAATCTTCCAAAAAAATGAAATAATTTCAGATAAAATATTTTCCACATGAAAAATTCTGGTGTAAACTGAAAAACAGTGGCTAGAAAATACATTTATATTTCATCATGCTGTAATGATTTCAGCTGTTGATAAAATCTAAAGTGCCATGATTTCTCTAAAAATCTGTGTAGAAATTCTCCATTTGAAATTCCTTTATATATAATGTTTCGAAAAGCTGTGATTCTAAACATGTTTATTGCTGATGAAACATTGAACTTTTTTTTTGGTGTTAGCACATGTGTCAATGTTGAGAATGAATTTTCACATGCAGCTGTAGATGCATCAAAGGTGAATCCTGAAGCATTCAAAGTATACATGCATGGAAAGTGTACATGGACTCCTTGTACATGTACAACATTCTAGTATATGTTTTAAATGTTAGTGTTGGGGTTTTGCAGGATTTTACCATATCCCTTTCCTTGCATGCATGGATTATATTTCTAAATGCTCAATTGCAGCACTAGAAAGAAGGAAAATTAAAGGGAAATATTTTTAGTGGTTCAAAAAATCTTACTTGTGTGAATTATTATTATTATTATTATTATTATTATTATTATTATTTCTTATCCACCTCTTGTTCCTTCTTCCCTGACCCTACACTACTGGAAGACAGAGGATTGTTTCATAAAAGATATCTTTTCCCCAAATCATGCATTTTCTGTTCCACATGGTAAATGAGAGAGGAACCAGTGGCTAGTCAGATGGAAAAGCTAGCCTTTGGAACACTCACATTGAGTGATGGAGGGCTTACAATAACATCTTTTCTTTTCTTAATTCAGACATTTTCTTATGGATCTTCATTAGTCTTTGACTATTCATCCTGTGTTGTTGTAAATGGGTGCTGCAGACACACCAGCTTTAAACCTCGTTTCCCAGCCTTCTAACTGTGTGGCTGTTTTGACTGTCTGTGTTGCTATTTGTGGTATGGATGGCACTGTTAGTGAGAAGCTCATTACTATGTCTATTTCCACCCCCTTGGCTCTGAGTCCTTGCCTCTTCTGCCTTTCTAAGAAGCTTGGCAGTTATTTACAGGTGAAGCTATGCCCAGCATGGGAACAGAGCCAGGGCTCTTGATACACCATCTGCTGTTCTCCTGTCTGTCATTTAGCTTTCCAAGGTATAGGTTGCATCAGGACACTAACTGCATCTGTGTTTCTTTCTCCCCCACTGAACTTGCTCATCTCTGGTGCTCTTCAATAAAAGCTTTCACATTAGTTCTTTGTTTGTATGTTTATTCTTGTGTATAGAGCAGAACTTGGAAACACGACATTTTGGAAAACAAAAGAGTTTTAGGAATACAAAAGAGTAACTTTTCAAGATATGTTTTAGAGGCAGGATACAATGGAACACCAGCTGCTGTAAAGGTAAAGCAGAAGATGGATGTCTCTCTCCTATTCCTGAATGTCAGCTTCTCAGAGGGATCTATTAGCCCCTATGGCAAGCAGGAATCTTGACTAAGTGGACCTTTGGGCCAATCCAATAAGGTTCTGTGACCATGGTCCTGTGGCCCTTTGGGATTCCTACAGTGCAGCGTAAGTGTTAGTTCTGCAGGAGTTCCTCCAGCAACAGAAGATGTTCTAACAATCCCCATAGCAACAGATGTTTGCATCACTGTGTTCTGTTGAAACATGTGAAGACGTGGGACAGGTTGGTATATGACTCGGGGTGGGTAATATGGAGCAGAATTAATGCAGTCGGGAAGAAAAAAAATGAGACACAAATGTAATGAGTCCCAAAGTATGCCTCATAGCAGCCTATAGCATGAAAACTGAGAAGGTGCCTCAGATCTGAATTGAGGATAACATCCTGAAGGAAACTTTCCCTGTCCTTGGACTATCTATCTGTCTATCGCCTATGTTTCTCTCAATCTAAGATGGCTTGCAAGATAAATTTAAACAAAGTACAACTAAAAGTGGGAAAAAAACACCAAGGTTATTTTGGCCCCTTGCATGCACATATCCAAAGCTTGGAAGATTTACTTTTTTTAGACTACTGCTCCCATGTTGTATGGAGGATTCTGGGCTATGTAGTCCAAAAGGTAACTCTTCTAATTTCTTTGCATAATTGGGTTCTTAAGACTTCATGAACCATCAGAGCATTGAAGCATTACTTTTCCCAAGCAAGCAGTTTTGCAGAGGACGTATACATAATTTCAGTTTCACCTTCTCAGGTGTTAGAATAAACTATATACTTCAGGAGAAAAAGTCAAGACTATCTTCTGTTGTCTTTAATATGATATTTAACAATTTGAGCAAACTGAACAATAATTCATAATTTTCTTTAAAATGAGGTTCTACCAAGCTCTTCTTCTACACAAAGCTATATTTTCCCAGTTATGCAAAGTTTTTAAAACAATCACAAAAGAGGTGGGTTTCAAGTTTGTCCTTTATATCCTATCAAGGCACTGTTACGTGCATAGGTTTCCTATATAAATAAACAGATGATTTTTCTAAATATATGTATTTTTGATAAACAATGAAAATATACTCTAATACTTACCTTAAGTACATTTATATTGCTATAAAATTGTGGATCTTTTCTGTTTTTGATCTGAACACCATCAAAATGCCAAGTATCCTCACAAATGAAGTAATTTCTGTTAGATAGAATATCTTCTCTGTCTTTGAGACAATATCACTTTGATGCATATTGGATAGCATTTCAATGATTAAGCAGAACATTTATTTTAAAATATAGTAGACCTATTTATAGTTCCCACTCCAAAGCAATCTTTCTCAGTCTCAGGCCAAAAACCTGACTTCTTGACAACCCTTTCCTAGGACATCCTGGAAACACTGGTGTGCCACCAACTATGGAGCAGCAGAAATCCACCACCTGAGTAGTACTATAGTTCTACCTTCACAAAGGAGCACCTTCAGAGCGAGTGACACTCATAATTCATGGTTTTGGAATGGGATTAGAATACAGGAAGTAGGTCCATGTCAACATGATTGCCCAAGACGTAGATCCAAAAGAGCTCCTGCTTACCAGGTATGGGTTTAGAATTCAGAGACATAGCCACATTAGTCCGGAACACCAGTATACAATGGTGCAAAAGAGGCTGTAGCATGAGCTTTTGCAGACATTCACACTGTGGAAGTAATCCAGTTTGACACTGCTTTAACTGTCATGGCTCCATACGATGGAATTATAGTTCTGTGAGACATTTAGCTTTCTCTGTCAGAGAGCTCTGGTGCCACAACAAACTACAGTTCCAAGAATTCCATAGCATTGAGCCATGGCAATTAAAATGGTGTCAAACTGGATTATTTCTGCAGTGTAGATGCACCCTTGGTCTACTTCCTCAGATGTAGAAGAAGCAGATTAAGGGGCAAAACAGACGGCCCTGAAGTGGTAGCTTCATGCTGCCCCTTTAAACGCTGGATTGGGGCTAGAGCAACTGCATGCCATGGGCCTGATCCAGCACACTTTGACAGCCCTAAAATGCAGTTCCCTTTTAGAGTGGCAAAAAGCTGCACTTGCTGTTGCAGCGGTGGATTTTCCAGGTTTCTTTGGTGCAGCACGTCTAAATGCTGCACCAAAGAAATAGCATGACTGACTTGAGGTCGGGCAGGCGGCATGAAACCGACATCAGGGCAGAGTCAGGGTATGCAGCATATGGTTGCCATGCCCCCATTCCACCCCCATGCTGGTGTTTTATGGTGGTCTGTTTAGCCCCATAGTCTACTAAAGCTCATGCTACTACTACTTTTGCACAGTTACTCTCAAAAGTATGGATTTAGTTTGCTTTGGTTCTGATGGCAGTACCATCATGGACACAATGAAATGTCATGCTTATGTTGAATTCCTGACACTGTGAGCTAAAATTTCATTTGTTGTGTTTGTGTGAGAGCAAGGAAGTGTATTTGTCATAAATATGTAATAAAATCACTTTTGCTAGTAGTGCTGATATGAAGCATTTTGCTGTAAAACCTCTGTTACAAAATTCTATAATCCAGAAAAGCACTACTGTTGACCTAGGTGATAAACAGAAAAGCACTACTGTTGACCTAGTCTAAAACAGATACCGTATAAAGGTAAAAGCTAGTCCCTTGACATAAATGTCTAGTTGTAACTGACTATAGGGGGTGGTGCTCATCTCCGTTTCTAAGCTAAAGAGCCAGCATTGATGGAGGACTGCTCTGGTGGTCATGTGGCCAGCATGATTGCACCAAGCACTGTTACCTTCCCACTGAGAAGTAGTACCTATTTATCTACTTGCATTTGCATGCTTTCGAACTGCTAGGTTGGCAGAAGCTGGGACTAGTGACAGGAGCTCATGCCATCATGCAGCACTTGCATCTTGAACTGCCAACCTTCCAATCACCAGAAGCGGTGTCTTAAACACTAAGCCACCGCATCCCCTCTGACATATCATCTGCTTAAAAAGACACCAGTGCTTGGCTTGAAGTTAAGAGTAGAGATACTTTGCAAATGCACTTAACATCCATTCTCTTTCTTCAGGCTTTCACTTAAGACATCATCAACAACAACAACACAGCGTAGATTCACAATCCCAGGCAAGTTACTAAGTATTATTGAAAAGATAATGTAAGGAAAGGTATGAACTGACATACAGATGCCTTTCACCGCTCGAGGGACCACCTTTTCTTATGTGCTGAATGTATTGTGTCGTTTGATCTTTAGTGTTTATTTCTACTGTCACAGGCACATGAAATTTAGAGACATGCTCTTAATTTAAATAATAAGTCCTGAAAGAAGATAAGGAAGTAGCTTGATGACAAGAGATAGAAAAGATGCCCCAAGAAGTAGGAGCAAGTAAGAACAAGACAATCATGAATAAGTACTTACAAGTAGCTGGAGAGGTGGCTGGTACAGCTGAAAGGGGTGAGGATCATAGAATTACAGAACCATAGAGTTCGAAGCGACCACATGCAGGAACTCACAATCAACCCACCTCCAACAGATGGCCATCCAACCTCTGTTTAAAGATCTCCAAAGAAGGAGACTCCACCACTCTTCAAGGGATTGTGTTCCATAGGATGTTGGCAAGTAGCCCCACTTAGATGTACAGAAGCAGGGCATAATAGATTCCTTTATTATCCACACTCACACACAAAACAAGCTTTTAATTGTACAGCCATTCCAGTTCCAAACACCATTTACCCTGTAGGTCCTCCCTTAGCCCTGAAAGCTCTTCACCAAAGATCCCAAGGACTCCATTCATGCAAAACGCTTTCATTGCCACTAAATGATGGGCCAACTTTATTACCTCTTGAATGGAGGGAGATTACAGTTCTGTGGCAGAGGATGCACAGCTCTCTGTTCTGTCATATTGCAGAAGATCTCAAACTCAATTTTAGTTTCTGGTACTCGCAACTGAAGGAATCCAGTAGGCAGAGTTGGGAAAGTTTCCCATGAAATACTCTTCAAGGCAAACATCTTTGAGCTAGATGGTCTGCTCATATGACAAGAATCAGTTCCAGCTTCATATGCCAAAGAAGGGGAGGAAGTGATAGTCCAGATATGGGAAGCTATTCTATAACCTTGGCAATGCTACTCATCAGGTGGAATGATGATGATGATGATGATGATGATTGATTGATTTAATTCATTCTTTATAGTCTTAACACCTAGGCTAGAGGAGCTGTCTCAGTCTAAGAAGAATGCAGAATCTAAAAAAGACAGGTGAGAGAGAATGCAACAAGTCTTCAAACAAGCAAAGAACATTCCAAGTGGCTGGGGTAGGACTGTCATGACAACATTAATGTAATACGCACATACAATGTGGAGTTTTTTTCTTTTCCAAACAAACAAACACCAGTTTATGAGATGGCTCAGTCTTTTTAACATATTGCAAAACTGTTTCAAGAAAAGTAAAATCTAATACCAGACTTCAATTGTACTCCCCAGTCAGTTTACAAAAAGAATAAAACATTTAAAATATAAATACAAAACCTATAAATGATCATAAAAGCCACAAAAGTAAAACATACAAACAAACAAACAAACAAACAAAAAGAAACCCAGAAAAGCATTTAGCAAAATTAAAACCTCATCTAAAAAGCTCAGGAAAAATCAAATCACAAAGGTCTCTTTGCCTGGTGTTGAAAGGGTAAGTGCTAGATGAAATTTCCATGAATTGTTACCACCACCACCACCACCACCACTATTCTGTAGAGTATGAACCAGCATTGTGCTCTCAGTTGTAATCACACAGAGGTGATTGTGTGCCAATAAATATTTGGAAGTTGTGTGCCTGTAAAACATTTTCAGTAGTGGAGAAGAAGTTGTTTGCCTGTGTTACTTAGTCTAGAAGCTAGGGCACAGGGGTGTTAAACTGGAGATAGGGACCAGCGCAGCAATGGGGAATAGACTCAGTGATACAGTTAACTACTCTATTGACCATAAAATAAGGCGGGTGCCTCCAGGTATTCCTGGGTCATTTTTTGGAACTACAATTTTTCATCTACTGCCCAAGCTTTAGTTTCAGTTTAGCAGTGCTGCTCCCTGTTGTGTCATCAAGATTGATTAAACTACAGTTGAGGCCTTATCAGTAGTTGCTCCATACCTTTGGAATTCTTTTCCAAAGGAAGTACATATGATTATATCAGTATTGGTTTTTGAAAAGATATTGAAAACTATTTTGTTTCCATTTGTCTTTTCCCAAGATGCTGCATGCAGCATTTTAAACTATTGTTGTTCTTTTTTAAAGTCTGAGTTGAGATTACCTTACATACTTGATTATAAGTCGACCTCATGTATAAGTTGAGGGCAGGTTTGGGGGAGCCAAAATTATGGATTTTTATATGACCTTGGATTGGCCAAGGGTAAAATTTAGGGCCATGTAACAAAGGATCTGAAGGATGAGGAAAAGGAAAACAATGCCAAAGAATTTTCAGCAGGCATAACTGTGTGTACTCACCCTAAAGGATGGATGGATGAGAATGTAGAGAATTAGATCCGTTTAAATGTTCCTTTAAAAAAAATTAGTTGGTTCATTTTTTAGGGGGAAAAAAGAATTAAAATACAATACTTAGATTGACCCATGGATAAATTGGCTCGGGTTTTGGGGGCCAATTTTTTAATTAAAATTTTTAGACTTATACATGAATATATACAGCATTTATATATGTATCTAAACTGATATAAATTAATCCATTCAATCTATTATACATACTGTAGCAATTTTTTTCTTAGAGTGACTTGTACAAATACTGATGATATTTATTTATATCCCATATTTTCCCCCATTCGGGACAGTTAAAACAAACCTTGTTTAAAAGTCACAGCATGCCAAAAGTTTAAAAAAAAAACAACCATCATAAAAACCAGTTCAAAAAACAAACAAACACAACAGCAACATAAAAGTCCATAACATTATACATGTCCTATTTCCTCCGGAAATTACAAATTAATAAAAACCCAGTCAAAGCTATATAAATAAGAAATACATCAGAAGCAGCACATAGTTAACAAGACAAAACACACTCACACATATCCTCTATTATGCCAGCAAAGACAAAAAGCATAATGGGCATAAACCATTAAAATAATTTTAAAGAGTTTCATAAAGCTCATCAGCCAGGCAGCCAGAATGTAAAAGACCTGTTGGAATAAAACACGTTTTTTTCCAGTGACTGAGAAACATCAGGGTAGATACAAGCAGATTTCTGAGTGGCAGGCATTCTATAATTGAGGACTACCACTAAGAAGTCTGCAAACCAACATGATTTGATTGTTGGACTAAGACTCTGGAGAACAGGGTTCAAATTCCCACTCAGCCATGGAAACCCGCCGGGTGACCCTGGGCAAGTCACACACTCTCAGCATCAGGGGAAAACAATGGCAAACTTCATCTGAACAACTATTGGTATGAAAACCCTGTGATAATAGTACCAGCCTTAGGGTCGCAATAAGCCAGAAATGACTTGAAAGCACACAACAACAACACTGAGGAGTCTTCTCCACATCATAGTACTGTCTGTGAGTACACTCATAACAAGGCCTCAGATGAATAAGTTAGATGTGTGCCCAGATTTACAAAGAATAATCCTCTCTACTATGATGAGAAGGAATATGTTTTCATGTATAATAATGATATCCAAATTTGCAACTTTCTGTGCCTTCAAGTCATTTCTGACTTATGACTACCCTAAGATGACCCTATCATGGGGTTTTCTTGGCATGATCAGAAGAAGTTTGGTATTGCTTTCCCCTGAGGCTGAGAGCATGTGACTTGCCCAAGGTCACCCAGTGGGTTTCCATGGCTGAGCTGGGATTTGAACCCTGGTTCTCAGAGTGATAGTACAACACTTAAATCGTGCTCTCAAGTAAAACTTAGTATATGCCAATTTGATAGGAATCTGTGACCCTTACACAATATTGAGGGAGTTTTTTTTTTTTTTTAAAAAAAAGACTGTCTTGTGAGTTCCTCCTGTTTCTTTTTCACTGACAAATCAGGTTCACTGTGGAAAGCTCTGTGCCACTGGCAGCTTTGAGAATACAGGCAACACCCAGACTAAAGGAACTGGCACAGCCCCGGCCTTGCCCAGCTGGTTGGGAATTCCATCGTTCCCCTTATTCTGTGGTATGTAAAAAAATTTCACAGCTTGCCCCCTTTTGTGTGTCTTCTGCTGAAATAAGGACTCCATGTGGTTGGAATCCCACATGAGGTCAGTCACTCATTTTGATAAGTTTGTTACGTTCGTACTAAATGCAGAGCTTCACAGGTTACTTCCCTGGACCCAGATGGCTGGGGGATTCTGGGGATTGTAAAAAGTAATATTCCCAAACTCTGGTTCACAGTCATACCTTTACCCGCTCCCTTATTTCTGTATCTCTTTTACTTAGTGTTCCTGTTTGTATTCCTGTTGCAAACCGAAATATATTTGGAAATGTATTTTGAAAGCTTGGGAACGTTACTTTTACATTACAGTTTCCAGAATCCCTCCAGTCAGAATTCTGGGAATTATCGTCCAAAAAGGTATTTGCTCATGGTATGGTTCTACTTTTAGTATGCTGAGTTGGAAAACACACAGTATACTATGCATTGTTGTTTTCATTGTTATTTTTAAAACTACTTAGTGGATTGGTTTAGGCAATTGGAAATGAAATAAAAACTGCCTCCTGCTGAGTCTTTGAAAAGGAATGGTGGGGTGATTACATCTCTATGTCAACCTTTCTCTGTCTTTGTATCATTTCCTGGTGCAAAAAAGAACTAATCAGAACAACCCTATTCTTATCTCCAGGTGACTAAAGCAGCATTGACAGCCTTACCCTCTGAACGGATAGTTGCTCTAGCCAAGCCAAGGATACGAGTAGCTGAAAACAGTACGTTGTCCTGTTACTCTCCTTCTTATTAATGTTGATATAAATTTGGTCTTCCTACCAGTCTAGCCATTGCTCTTGCAGGGAGGCATTGGGAGTAGGGTGCATGGAAAACAAGAGAAAGCTCTGGATTGCAGCACTACACCACACACTCTTACCGGGTTGAGAACTGAAGGTATTCTGAAATGAGATTTAAGGGGATAGATTGGTTTTGGAAGCCTATAATCCAAATTCTGTGAGAAAGCTCGATCTTTCTAGAATGCTGACAATCTGGTTTTGACTTTATTTGCTCTTGCAGCGAAAACTTGAAACTAAATCAAAGGTGCTGTGGTTGGAGAAACACTTTTGCCCTTGGATCGACATCCTTGATGGTGGCAATCTGCAACAACTTTCCAAGACTGTTTTCCATGATGTTCATGGTCCACACTTTCTTCAAATTATGGTACATGGTTAACTTAACATGACATAACCTTGGACATTGGCCAATGTGAGGAAGTGATTAAAGGAACTTGTACATCTGAGATCTGTGCACTGGATGTGACGTTTAATCTGACTGGGCTGCCACTTAATCAATCTATTCTTTGTGTAAGAAAACAAATTTTGGATCCATAGAAATATGTTGTATCACAGTATCATATTACTCTTCGTTTTGAAGGAAAAATGATGGGTGAACATTTGGTTGAATTAAGATGCCTCAAGTCAAGATCATTATCTTACTCTTCTTTTAAACTGGCTATGATCTTGGCTAGTTTATAATTTTGCAATCATCTAGGAACTGAAAGAAGAAACCCAATGAATGTGACCTCAGATTTCCTTTTTGCTTCCCAATGCTCTTATCTGTACCCCCCCCTCCTCCTCCTCCTCTTTCTTTTTGGTTTTTCTTACCTCCTAGAATTTTGCCTATCTTCATGCATTTCTCAACATACTATTTCAAGAAATGGTTTGAAGAAAAATTCACTGCTGTCTGAACATGGTCAATACAACTCTTATAATCATTCACCATTAGTTATGCTTGCAAGGGTTGAGAGCTGTTGTAGACTACAAGGAGCTGGTGAGGTACTGTTGTCCACTTGTCACCCAGAGGAAAGACTGCATGGAAAGCTCATATGAATTGCAGGATAGAAGAAAGCTGGATAGAAAAACACACATCTTATCTCAGCTTTGCTTAAGCCCTTTGACAAGGTCTCCCATGATATTTTTGCAGACAAGCTGGTAAAATGTGGGCTAGACAATTTTGTAATTGGTTGACTAGCTGAACTAAAAAGGTGCTCAACAATGGCTCCTCTTCATCCTGGTGAGAAGTGAACAGTGGGGTGCCACAGGGTTCTGTCCTGGGCCCAGTGCTATTCAATATCTTTATTAATGACTTGGATGAAAGAATAGAGAGCATGCTTATCAAATTTTCAGATGACACCAAATTTAGGAGGAGTAGCTAATACCCCAGAGGACGGGATCAAAATTCAAAATGACCTTAATAGATTAGAAAGCTGGGCCAAAGCTAAAAAAATGAATTTCAACACAGAGAAACAACTTAGGATGGAAAAATGAAATGCATTGATATACCATGGGGGACACTTGGCTTAAGGAGATTATGTGTGAAAGGGATCTAGGAGTCCTATTAGACCACAAGTTGAACATGAATCAACAGTGTGATGTGGCAGGTAAAAAGGCCAATGCTATTTAAGGCTGCTGCATCAATAGAAATATAATGTCTAGATCAATGGAAGCAATAGCGCCACACTATTCTACTTTTGTCAGGCTTCACCTGGAATATTATGTTCAGCACCACAATTCAAAAAGGATGTTGACAAGTTGGAGCGTGTCCAGAGAAGGGCCACCAAAATGGTGAAGGGTCTAGAAACCATGACTTATGGGGAAAGACTTAGGGAGCTGGGGATGTTTAGCCTGGAGAAGAGACAGTTAAGAGGTGATATGATAGCCATGTTTAAGTATTTGAAGCAGTGTGTGTCACACTGAGGATGGAGCAAGCTTGTTTTCTGCTGCTTCAGAGACAATGGATGCAAGCTTCAGGAAAAGAGATTCCATCTAAACATTAGGAGGAACTTCTTGAAAATAAGAGCTGTTTGACAGTGGAACATTCTCCCATGGAATGTGGTGGAGTCTCCTTCTCTGGAGGTCTTTAAACAGACACTGGATGGCCCTCTGTCAGGGATGCTTTGATTGTAATTTCCTGCATGGCAGGGGGTTGGACTGAATGGCTCTTGTAGCCTCTTCCAACTCTATGATTATGATTCCTGAGCTGCCATCCCTCTTTCACTTTCATTCTGGTTCCCCTTTTACTGTTTTCCCCTTTTCTTTTTACTGCTCTGCACTTAATCCAGATCTTTTCCCCTTCTTAATACTATCTCTGTTGCCCATTAGCACTGCAGAAGCAATCTGGTTTGACACCACTTTAACTACCATGGCTCAGTGTTATGGAATGTGGGAATTGTAGCTGGTTGTGGCCCCAGAACTCTCTGGCAGAGAAAGCTGTCTGACAAAACTACAATTCCCATAATTCCATAGCAGTGAGCCACGGCAGTTAAAGTGGTGTGAAACCAGATTATTTCTGCAGTGCGGATGCAGCCTTAGTAGTGCTGCCGTTTCATACAGGGTGGAATGTAAAGATTTTACACAAATAACTGAACCTTCCCAACTCACTGTTGTAGATCCCCATCATCCCTTCTACATGGCCACATTTTATCCCATCCTTCCCCCCCGGTTCTTCTGCCACCTTTCTCTTTGCCATTGTTCATCGTACCTCAACTTTTCCTCTTGTGCCCCCATGCCTTCATTTCCAACATATTTTCCTTTTGCCTTCCCCCAGCTTTTCCTTCACTCATACCTTTCCTAGTCTGAATTTTACCTCAGCTCTCCGAATTAGCCTCAGTTTCACATTGCTCATCTAAATGAGCCTGCATCTTGGAACCATTGCTCTCTACTGTCCCACATTTTACCTCAACTATTTTTTTTACATCTTTCCTAGCTGTTAATATCCCACACAACGTCTCTTTTAGCCATCAGTCCCCTTCCCTCATATTAGCTCACATGTTGGCCTCTTTCTGCATTCCCTTCTCCTCAAATATTTCATTTTCTCCCAGCTAGGACACAGTTTGGTGAAGGATGTTCTAAATTAATCCTAATTATGCAGCAATAATTGCCTGCAGAAAAACACATTACACAGACATAATGTAATATATAATGTCACATGAATATTATACAGAGAATCATAGAATCATACAGTTGGAAGAGACCATAAGGGCCATGTAAAATGAGTTAGCGTGGCGTACTAGTTTGAGTGTTGGAGTACAGCCTCTGGGACACCAACTTTCAAAACCCTGCACAGCCATAGAAACCTCGGGGGTGAGGTTGGGTAAATCACTCTCTCAAATGAAGTATCCATACTGCAAAACTATAGCAGTTTGACTTGCTATAAGTGTCATGGTTCCCTATCATCATATTCTGAGATTTGTTTTTCTTCTCATGAGATACTTACAATTTCTTAGTGACTTCCTTGAAGAATAACCCTTGGGCTCTCTGAGAACTCCATTTCATGAAACTACAAATCCCAGAATTCCATAGGATGAACCATGCTACGGCAGTTAAAATAGTATCAAAATGCTACCAATGTGCTTTGTAGATAATCCCTCAGCACAGGAGGAAGGCAACGGCAAACCTCCTCTGATTAAACCTTGCTAAGGCTGCATCTGCACTACAGAAATAATGCAGTTTGATGCTTCCATGGCTCCTTCCTATGGAATCCTGGGATTTGTAATTTGTTGTGGCATCAGAGTTCTCTGACAGACAAGGCTAAATATCTCACAAAACTATAGTTCCCAGACTTCCATAGCACTGAGCCACGGCAATTAAATCAGTGTCAAACATAATTTCTGCATAATTTCTGGAGTGCAGATGCAGCCTAAGAAAACCTTGTGATGATGATGATAATAAAAATAATAATAATGGATTTATTTCTATTCCGCCTTTTCCGGGAGCAGAATCAAAGCGGATTACAGCAGTCATTAAAAACAGAATACAATAAAACCACAGTCAATTTAAAATCTCCTTGCCCTCCCTCCTCCCCCCAAAAGACATACAAAATTTTAAAACATTAATCTAAAAAGGAATTAAACAGCAGAAAAAGTTAAAATGTCTACACAAGAAATTTAAAATAGAAATAAATCCATACGCAAAGCCCCAAAGTAGGAGGGAGAAACGCGCCATCCTTGGGGAAAGAGGCGGAGAAGGCCGTCATGATGTCACTATAAATTGGAATTGACTTGAAGTTACCCTACAGCCACCACCATTTCATCATCAATATACAGATAACATCAAAGCGTTACTGTATTATTTTAGGTTACCATTCACTCATGGTAATTCTTCTAAAGCCAACAGTGATGCATAAGACTTTATATCTGACCTAGGAAGCAGAGGTGGCTGGTGGCTTCCATGTCAATTGGATTATATAAACCACTCTGTGTTTTACTCTGAACTTGAAAGGGGTTACCTAATGCCATGAACACCATACCCCAATAGAGTCAGCACTGCCAATTGGATCATAACAGTTTAGAATAAAAGTTAGAGGCGTTTTACTGTCTCATTGCCATGGAAACCACAGGGGGGTTCAGAATTTAAGAGACTGTTATGCAGACAGTCTGTGTCAGTATACAGGTGGTGATTATTTGGGAAAGCTAATTTGATATTCTGCAGCATTCTGACAAAAAAAAAGTCAGACTATGTAGGAAAACTGCCTGATCAATACTGTTAAAATTTTAATATTCCCAAGAGTTTATCAATTAAGGACACACTAGATATGACCAAAGCAACCATGATTGGTTGTTTTTGAAAACCTAGACATATCCGGTGTTTCCCATCCTACTCTGACACATCTAGTGAAACCAATGACAGGTAATCTCTTTCTCTCCATATTTTGTGTGTATGCTCTCAGCCTCAGGGGAAGGCAAAGGCAAAATGGCTTGGATGAAAGAATAGAAGGCATGCTTATCAAATTTGCAAATGACACAAAATTTAGGAGTAGCTAATACCCCAGAGGACACGATCAAAATTCAAGAAGACCTTAATAGATTAGAAAGCTAACAAAATGAATTTCAACACAGAGAAGCAATTTAGGATGGAAAAATGAAATGCATTGATATAGGATGGGGGACACCTGGCTTAAGGAGATTACGTGTGAAAGGGATCTAGGAGTCCTAGTAGACCACAAGCTGAACATGAATCAACACTGTGATGCAGCAGTTGAACAACTCTTGCAAAAAAATAAATAAATCCCATGATATATTTGTCTTAGAGTTACCATAAGCTGGAAACATCTTGAAGTTTGCAGTTTGCTTTTGCCTGAGCTTACTGAGAAGACAAATTCTGCATATCCCTCTTCTCCTTTCCCCTTGCTAAGTTGAATGCAAACCACTTTTATATTTTGAGCTCAGTTTGCAGCACTTGAAGTAAGCTGAGGGGAAGTGGGAGGAGAGCGGAAATGGGACATTTTAAGAGCATCTGAAAAAGTGGGATAACAGAAGATCCCTGCCAAACAGCACAGTTGGAGGGTATGATTTTATTGTCTTCCATTTATGAAGTACAATGATTGCTGTTTCCTAATGCCACCATTCTGCATATTTTGATTCCTTTTTTCAGTTCCATTAATTCTCTTTCTGTGTGGATGTGAGCTGTTGGGTCCACCTGCCTAAGACTCACTGCTGCAGAGGTCCAAAGAGCCTTTGAATGCATGAATACTCATGCATACTGATGAGTTCATACATGAATTCATACATGTGCATTAAGAGTATTCCTGGTAATGTGGGAACACCACATACAAAAGTTGGGAAAACAGCAAATGATGGTGACATGAGATGGGTGTATGGCCCCCAGAAGGGGAAGATTCAGGCTCTGGATGTGGAAGGGCAGTTTGGTGTGGAGGGGCAGATGTGAAGAAATATGGTTTCTGCATCATCTGACTCTTAGATGTTGTTAAGTGGGGAAATCTCAGTTTTAGTATGAATTATGAAAGGATAAAGTATTTATTAATTTATTTAGTTTCATTTATATCATACCTTTCTCCCCAAATGAGATCGAAGGCAGTTTACAATATGGATTAAAACAAAATATAGTTAAAACTATGTAAAGTACAAAGTTTTTTTAAAAAAATGAAAAATAAGCAATTAAATTAAAAGCACTGATTTAGAACAATTTTAAAGTATTTCAAAGTAACATTAAAACATAAAACAAAATAAAGAAAAGAAAAGCAAACAAGGGCAGGGTATGCCAGCTGTGTTTATTTAAAGCACCAGACTGTGGTGTAAGCTGTCTGGTGGCAAAGGATAGATCTGTATATACTGTATATCTCTTACCTTAAAATATTGCTGATGACTCAACAGATTATGCTTTAGGCTTGGTAGAAGCAGTAAAAACCTTAAAATAAAGTCAACACTAATCACCTCCAGATTTGGTTCTCACTAATTTGTCAGTGTAATGCTTGTATGGAAGGATTCAGCCCAGAAAAGTTTGAAAGCATAAGAAAAATAAGAACTGGTGTGGTGAATGGAGTGTAGGACTTTTCCCTGGGCTTGTGCTCATCCCTGAACTATGTACCAACACTTTGGGCAGATTTGGATGACATGTTAAACCAAACTGTTTTTTGTGTGTGTTATTTGCCTTCAAGTATCTGATTTATGGCAATCCTGTCATGGGGTTTCCTTGGTAGGTTTCGGGGTGTGTGTAAGTGCCGTTGCTACCCTCTGAGGCTGAGAGAGTTTATTAGCAGCACATAACCTGATCACATCAACTTGCAGAGGGAGCAGCTTGTCATAAATCACTGGAAGAGGATCATAGAATCATAGAATCATAGAATCATAGAGTTGGAAGAGACCACAAGAGCCATCCAGTCCAACCCCCCTGCCATGCAGGAACTCCCAGTCAAAGCATCCCCGACAGATGGCCATCCAGCCTCTGCTTAAAGACCTCCAAGGACGGAGACTCCACTACACTCCGAGGGAGTGTGTTCCACTGTCGAACAGCCCTTACAGGAGAGAAGTCATATGGGTAATAGCCCAGAGGTTTGGGCCACATTGGGGATGTGGCGTTTATATGACATACATACCCCCAGAGCTCTGAAGCCACATCAAAGCCACTGAAGGCAACTTGAATCTGAGTGGAAAAGAAGCAGAAAAAAACACGCCTGCTGGCAGTCTGTTCAGAACACATGGCCATGGCCGACCTCAGGACTGCCGTGTCTGGTTGCTGCAGTCCTGGATTGATTAGGGGGAGCAGCTTCTGGCCACTCCTTTTGCCTCATCTGCGTGAGCCCTTGAAAACCAAACAAAGGGGTGCCCAAAGAACTGATAGAGTCTCTGAGCTGGCTTGCATGTCTTGTCCACAGAATGGGTGAAAAATGTTGCTTCCAGCACTTGTTGGAAGCCCTGCCCTGCCCTGCCTCCCCTCTACTGCCTTGCTCGCCTGCCTCCCTCCCTGGCCACCCAGCTGCCCACCACCTAGTCAGATCTTGCAAGGGCTGCTGGCCAGCAGAAGATAACCCTGCCTCTCTCCCACTGCATCACTCTTACTTTCCTGGCTACCCACCCACCCAGTGCAGCCGAGGGAGGGCTGAGTGAGTGAGGTGGTTTGAAGGGATGGAAGGGGCCACCTCCTCTTCCACTGCCTGGCTTCCTCCTTGGAGGAAGAGGAGTCAGATGTCCAGGAATTTACAGCCCCTGATGACAAATCTGAGGATCTAGGGGCTGAGGGAGGAGCTGGAAGACATTGAAGATATCCTGCTATTCTTTGCAAATCACCAGAGTGATAAAGAGAGATTATGACAATCCCAGTGGCCATTAAATAGGAGACTAATTAGGCACCTGGTGTGTTCAGTCAGCTGCCTATAAACAACAGCTGTCATGTATTTGTTGCTTGCAACCATCTTAGCTAGGTGACTGGCAGTACTAGGTGACTTAGCTAGGTGACTGGCAGAAAACACAGTTATTTGTGTTTTCTTGAACTTGGACTAGCTATGATTGGATGACTGTTGTACAAAAATTAGAATTGTACAAGCAATTGTATTTCCCATTAGCATGTGTGGATGTGGGAGCTGGACAGTTAACAAAATGGACAAGAAGAGAATAAATTCATTTGAGATGTGTGCTGGAGAAGAGTGCTGAGGATACTGTGGACAGCAAAAATGGGTCCTAGAACAGATCAAGCCTGAAATTTCCCTGGAAAGAGACTGTCCTACTTAGGCCACATCATGAGAAGGCTTGACTCATTAGGAAAGACAATAATGTTAGGAAAGGTGGAGGGAAGTATAAAGACAGGAAAACCACGTGCTAGATAGATGGATTCAGTTAAGGAGATTACAGGTATGTACGTATGTAGAAGAATGTAGAAGAATAGTAGATGACAGAGAGTCTTGGAAAATGTCTCATCCACACAGTTGTCATGAGTCGAGACCGACTCGAGGGTGGTTAACAACAATAAACTGATCTGAAGGCTAGAATCCTATTGGTGAATTACAGCCATAGAAGGCTCAGTTCCTTTGTAATTCATTTTTAAAGTGAAGCATAGCAGGAGCAAGGGAACAGCAGCAAATTACATTTCTGTCAGGAGGTAAAGCTCCTCTGTTGGCTCTTCAGCAATTCCTGTCATCCTCCTTGTCAGTGCAGCATCATCCACTGCCCCTTTTCCTCTGCTGTTTTGCTGTCATCTTTTCATCTCCCTCCTCCCCTTCCTTCTCTTTCTCCTCCTCCACCACCAGCATTATAAGAACTAGTTATCAGAGGATAATTTCCTGATCATCTCTGAAATGTGAGAGCCATTTAGGGGTGACAATTCATCCTTCCTGTTTCCTGCAGTTAAGGGCAAATATTTCAAAACAGTTTTGAAATATGGAATTGCATACATATGCACACACAGAGAAATGCACAGTTAGCTAAACCGTGTTTTGGGAGGTATTATAGAGAAAGAGGGAGCTGCATTGTGAACTGGAAGAACCCTGTTGCAATGCAAGTAGAATTGAGTCTCTTGTCTCAGGATTCTGTTCCTGATCATGCGATATAGTTTGAGAAAGACATAAATAGGCAGAGAGAATTGCAAAGGATTTGGGGAATGTGGTCGGACTGCCATGGCTCAATGCTATGGAATCCTGAGATTTATAGTTTTTGTGACATATTTAGCCTTCTCTGCCAGAAAACAAATTATACATCCCAGGATTCCAGAGGATGGAGCCATGGCAGTTAAAGCAGTGTCAAACTGTATTATTTCTGCAGTGCAGATGCAGCCAAGGTTAGTGATTTTACTCAGCCTGCCAGCAGTTTTAAAGAGGTTTACAACATAAAACTTTTCCAAAACACTCTGCAGAAATAATCCAGTTTAAGATGACTTTAACTGTGCTGGCTCAGTGCTAGGGAATTCTGAGAACTGTACTTTTGTGAGACATTTTGCCTTCTCTTTTTTATTGGTGCCACAATAAACTACAGTTCCCAGGATTCCCTAGCACTGAGCCAGGACAGTTAAAGTGGTCTCAAATGGAATTATTTTTGCAGTGTGTTTTGGACCAAAGTTTACCTTTTCCAGGCTACAAAAACCATTCCCTTCCAGATGATAAGAATCCAGTTTTTCACCCTCCCCACAAGCAAACAGAGGAAAACCCATCCAGTCATATCAAAACACCAAAATTCCAGTTTCTTCGTCCTTTTCATGTCCCCTTCTAAGTATGCATGGAAAACCCCTTCCTTCCATCAATGTCTTGACTGGTTTTGTCCTCTCACTTCTCACTCCCCCAACCCAGGCATTTAGAAAGAACCCAGTCCAGTCAACTTCCCTTACTGCTCAAAACTCCAAATAGCCTTTTTCTCTCACCTCACCCTTGTCTTTCTGTATGGCTCAGCTGAACAACTACACTGGGAGAGTTATGTATTGTGGGTGAAACCTTCATATATTTATTCATTTTAGGGGAAAACATCACATTTGAAATATCAAAAATTGGGACAATGCTAGTTCCAATTTGTTTGTACCTCTCTTAGGAAATCTGCTGTGGAGCAGTACACTTTCTGCCTCCTGCAATTACCGTAATTATGCAGTTGCCTACACTCTACATCTGTAAATAGACAGATTATTACAAAAGTTCTACAGTGATCTCCACTCCAAAAGAAAGCTAGTTCTTGCTGCTATGAAAAGTGGGAAGTGTGTAAGAGCGAGTACCTTTACAGAGATTTCAATTCCAGTCTGGAGGAAACATTAAGGAGTGCTTCTGGCCATGTTCAAGCACAATGTTGCCTGATCTCTTGACCAGAACTTGGAAACATTCCTCTTTTTGAACTGCAGCTCCAACCACTAACCATAGTAGCTGGGGAGAGGTAGTCCAAACTGTAATCTTTCCAAATTCTATTTTTTACCATAGTTAGGAGCTTGGCTTCCTTTTTCCTTTTACAAATTTTTATCTTGCTTATGTTCAGAACTAATGATAAGTACTTGGGAATTTATCAGACGGGAGGAATTTCTCTTTATTTCGAATGGATCCAATTGGAGCCAATTCGAATTCACATGAATTCGCTAGTTTAGCAAATTTACCTGAATTCCAATTGCGTTCGGAATGCGTTCAGAATGACTTCCTATTACCCAAAAATGACCATCCCCCCCCCATTGCCTGAAATTGCGCGAGATGCTTTAATACACAATGACGTAAAACCCATGATTGGGTTCAGAATGACTTCCCTTTTGCCCAAAATTGCTTGAGATACTTTAATACGCAATAACATGAAGCCCCATGATTGTGTTTGGATTGCCATTAGATTATACTTCCAATTTCTGTCATCTGATAAACTCCTAATATGTTTGATCAAATCCTCTAGAGAGACTGCCCTGGCTTCTAACACATAGACTGCATTGACACAACAATAACCCATGTTTTCTTGCTAATACTGGTTTACTGTGAATAAACTGTGTGTTGATGGTGCTTGCAGCATGGTCACATCATCTATTTGTGTGGGTAAATAAACCATTATAGGCCTGGTTTATTTGTTCTCAAACAAGGGAGAACTGTGAACCAGAACATGATGGCTTACAAATGATGGTTTGCTAGCCATCCCCCATTATCATCAACCTGTATCTGTCCTTTGAATTTTAGTTTACTAAGGGGCGAAACAGATGGGCAGGAAAAAGTGACTTGAAGCTGCCTTTTTTGCAGCCACATTGAAAACCCACCGACTGCACCGCCGGCTCCCAAGGCAGCTGGAGTGCTCATATCATGACCACATGACATGGCTTCAAGCCAGGAAGAAGCAGGAAAAGCTGCTTCTTTTTGAAACAGATTTTCTCTGCATAAGGCACCTAGAGGGCATTTTCCTGTGGGCTTCAAGGCATGTGTCATCTAAATGCCACACCTTCAAGCCAGCCTGAAAGCACCTCTTTTTGCCTGTCCATTTAGCCCCTTAAGTGTCAGCTTAGATGCCAGTATGGTACAGTGTTGGATTATGACTCTGAAGACCAGGGTTCAAATCCCCACTTGGCCATGGAAACCCACTGGGTGACCTTGGGCAAGTCACACACTCTCAGCCAAACTCTGTGATAGGTTCATCTTGGAGTTGCCTTAAACTGGAAGCAACTTGAAGGCACACAACAATAATACAACAAAGTGTTAACTTACATTGATTTTTCCTCATCCAGTACACCACTAATTTCAGGCATCAGTCTAATAACATGTTTTACAATAGTATAAGAACAAGATGTCTTTCCAGTTTTGAAAATCAATACAATTGTTATTACTTCAGACGCCTTTTTGTTTTTAACAGTAATGGGTGAGCAAGATTTAAACTGTCTCAAGTAATTAAAATGAGCAATGAACACAAATCATCTAATTCACTTAGCCTTCTATCAATGTAACTAAAGGGAAAGCACTGAAAACAAAAGTTCACAGAAGCAAAGTGGTAGTGTTAGAGAGCTGGGAGAGAAACCATGATAAATAGAAACAATTTATAGCAGGAATAAAAGCTCTGCTTAAAATTCATTTGCCTGCAGGGATAGTGCTTCATTGTTTATATCCACACCATCATAAAATCCAGCTTAAAGATCAGAAGATTTTTCTGAGCAGAAAAAAGGTATTAAATTAAGAAGAAAATTGGAAGAAGAGTGTGCAAATATACATAAATATATCATATTGTGTTTTATTAAATCTAGATAAAATATGAATGCTGGATATTTATTGCAAGAGTGAAGATGAGTTTTCTCATTCTGCATACCAAAAGTTATATGCTGACATTTAAGAATTCATGTGCAGAAGAAAACAGGCCATGATAGATGTGATGATTCAGGTTTTGTCTGCACGGGCCGTATGTCTGGAGCCAGTTCATAGCATTCTCCTCCAGAACTGGCCCAAATTGGCCATGATGGCATTGCACACAACAGGCCACACCTGGCATGGCAGTGCAGCATTGTTCGCATAGGCTACCCCAGCTGACACATCATTGGCACAAATGGCCTGTTCCCTGTCCCTGGAGCTACTGTTGCTACTTCCATTCCTGCAGGATCCCCAGGGACAGGTGTAATGCTCTCTGTAGATTCAGGGTATAAGACACAGAGGAGCTCGGGCTGGCCACTGGGATGGAGCTTGACATGAGTTTGTCAGCACCCGTGCCACCAATGCTGCCAACCAAAACAACGAGAAACATTGTACGAGTTCAGCAGCACTGGTGCCTGCAGAACATCCTGCCAACTTGGACAATAAGGAGCAGGAAGAGCAGGTAGAACCAGGCTTACCCGTGTCTTTCTTCAGCCGGTGTAGGTCAGCAAGGGAGGGCCTGTGCTGCTCCCAAAGGCTTTATCTAAAACGACATCAAGGAACATCCAGGGCTATAGGAACATGTGTTTATATGCCTCAGGGAACCAGAGGAAGTTTGTCAGAAATTAAGTTATGTCATGGGCTCTAGTATTTGTTGAGGAAATGGTCTAGAACTCCTCTCTGACCTTAGACCTGCTCTTGACGACTCTATTTTCCACAACCCTTGACTTTTTGGACTGTTATTGGATTCCTCTGTATGCTTCTCGTTCTTGAATATGTTGCCTTGGAAGCCTCTGCAACTGAATAATTGCCTAGCTGTCAGGTCTGTCAGCTTTCCCAAGGCCACCCAGCACACCACCACTTTTCCTCTGGGTGGGCTCATCCACACAACCAACAAGAAGAAAGGGAAGAGGGACCCCAATGAGGTGGAGAAAGTGCAGCTCACACACCACATGTGACCTGCAAGCCCCACTTTAGTGATCCCCGGTGAGCCCCAAAGCTCCTGAAATTCTCCAATTGTTCCGGTTGATTTTGTAGTAACTTTTCATCCCCAAACAACCCAAAATGCACCAAAACCACTTGTAAAGGTAGTGGTGTAACTTCTTGACTCCTGTGAGCCTGTTCAAATTTTAAAAACAAAACAGCCCCAAATTCCAACTGGAAGTGATACTGTGTCACTTCTGATGCCCCCAAAATGCACAGCCCATGGGGTTTGCCCATTCCTGCCTTAGACAAATTGAGTTGGATATAGGGTCTGCCTTCGATAGACTGAAAGGCTTTGCTTAGGTAAGGTGACTCTGCCCAATTTTGAAAGCATCTCCCCTGAGAATCAGCAGAGCCCCCCAGCCCTCTGGGTATTTTTAAAGGTGATACGGAACTGACAAGAGGAGGAAGGGGTAAAGAAGCCTTCTTCCACCAACCTAGACTTTATCAACACTGCAGAAATAATGTAGTTTGACACCTCTTTAACTGCCATGGCTCAGTGCTCTGAAATTCTGGGATTTGTAGTTTTATGAGATATTTAGTCATCTCTGTCAGAGAGCTCTGCTCTGGTGCCATATCAAACTACAAATCATCGAATCAAATAGCATTGAGTCATGGCAGTTAAAGCAGTGTCAAACTACATTATTTCTGCTTTGCAAACACAGCCAGACTTACATGGGTTTCAGAGAAACAAGTCCTGCCAGACAAATCTGATCTCTTTTTTTGATAAAATTACCAGCTTGGTAGATGAAGGGAATGCTGTGGATATAGTATATCTTGATTTCAGTAAGGCCTTTGACAAGGTTCCCCATGACATTCTTGCAAACAAGCTTGCAAAATGTGGACTAGACAAGGTAACCGTTACATGGATTTGTAACTGGTTGACTGGCCGCACCCAAAGGGTGCTCAACAATGGCTCCTTTTCAACCTGGAAAGAAGTGACCAGTGGGGTCCCACAGGGTTCTGTCCTGGGCCCAGTGCTATTCAATATCTTTATTAATGACTTGGATGACAGAATTGGGGGCATACTTATCAAATTTGCAGATGACACCAAATTAGGAGGAGTAGCCAATACTCCAGAAGACAGGATCAAAATTCAAAATGACCTGAATAGATTAGAAAACTGGGCCAACGCTAACAAAATGAAATTCAATGCCGAGAAATGCAAAGTACTGCACTTAGGGCGTAAAAATGAAATGCACAGATTTAGGATGGGGGACATCTGGCTGAATGAAACTATGTGTGAAAGGGATCTAGGAGTTCAAGTAGACCATAAGTTGAACATGAGTCAACAGTGCGATGCGGCAGCTAAAAAGGCCAATGCTATTCTAGGCTGCATCAATAGAAGTATAGCATCTAGATCAAGGGAAGTAATAGTGCCACTCTATTCTGCTTTGGTCAGGCCCCACCTGGAATACTGTGTCCAGTTCTGGGCACCACAATTCAAAAAGGATGTGGAGAAACTGGAGCATGTCCAAAGGAGGGCAACTATGATGGTGAAGGGACTGGAAACCATGCCCTATGAGGACCGCCTTAGGGAACTGGGGATGTTTAGCCTGGAGAAGAGAAGGTTAAGAGGTGATATGATAGCCCTGTCCAAATATTTGAAAGGATGTCATATTGAGGAGGGAGCAAGCTTGTTTTCTGCTGCTGCAGAGACTAGAACACGGAACAATGGATGCAAGCTCCAGGAAAAGAGATTCCACCTCAACATTAGGAGGAACTTCCTGAGAGTAAGGGCTGTTCGACAGTGGAACACACTCCCTCGGAGTGTAGTGGAGTCTCCGTTCTTGGAGGTCTTTAAGCAGAGGCTGGATGGCCATCTGTCGGGGATGTTTGACGGGGAGTTCCTGCATGGCAGGGGGTTGGACTGGATGGCCCTTGGGGTCTCTTCCAATTCTATGATTCTATGATTCTATGCATGCATATGAATCTGGATCCAAACCATTATAATGATTTGAATCCTGTTGGTTAGTCTAAATTAAAGTGGACTGAATTGGTTGTGGTGAGTGAACATATAGGTAAATTCTGTTTATTCAATGGATCTACCCTAGTTGTGATTAACAATAGGATTCAGACTCATACATATTAACCTTAGGAGCATCTTCTTAAGAAAGCAGCTAACTTTAAATTTAAATCCTGCTGTGATGGCAGCTTCTTTTCTTGATCGTTTTATCATTGTTCTTTCATTTGGATGAAAGCAGACAATTAACAAGAAAGGGCATTTGGATTAGAAAATAATCACAGATGGGATTTCTCTGGGAAATCATATTGTGGAGTGCTGAGTCTATCCAAGATTTACAGCTTGTTTCCTTGTATGATGGTCATCCTACTGGGAAGCAGCTGGCCTGTGTCCTGGAAAAAGGAGGGGGAGAACCTCTATCAAATAACACCACTACCAGCTTTAGTCTGCAAATGAAGCAGTTGGCTGCACTGCTTCTTTAGGTGGGATGGTGCTAGGATGAAGACAAACCAGTGCTGCAAAGTCTATAAATGACAGCCTACTTCCTATGAGAGATGAAGGAATAATGATGTGGATGATTAAATAGAAGCAAATTTCTGGAACTTTTGAAGCCATGGAGGAGAAAGCCTATCTCATTTTTAAAATAAAAAAAAATGAAATTTTAATTAACAATGTGGGGACAGAGAGCTATATTAGCACTTTTTATAGCCTGAAAGTCATTTAGTTACAATACGAACATAAATTACAAGGTTCTGCTGGGGATTTACTTCTTCGTAAGGGGACATACATCTGCAGGAAGTAGAACTGGACAATTCTGTAATATTCACATCTAGTAAAGGGATGCTGTTATGTTACTCATGTAGGGAAGACAACAAAAAGAAACATATAAAACAAGGGGGAAACCATTAATATTAATAAAATGAAGAACATCATTTTGTCTCCACTGGTACTCCATAGTGCCAAATAGACAGAAAACACTCATTCTCATAAAAAGAGTTGAGAAAAGCAAACCAGTATTTGCATTCCTCCCCCACTCCCCCATGCCTTCACATCTGTAACTAGAAGTGGTAGGAGATAAATGAATTTGCTAAATACAATGGCATGGAGCTTGGAAAAGTGGGGCACACCACATACCCAAACTTTGCAATGTCATTCAGACATTCAGATTTGATGGAATTTGAGTTTAGAGAGAGGATGTGAGCCAATTATTTTAAACACAAACACATGCTTCATTCACTTTCTAAGATTGGTGGAATTAAACCAATTAATAAATACTTTCAATAAAGTAAATAAAAAATTAATAAAATAAGCTTATCTCTCACCTGTTTTCTTGCCCAGACATTAAAGATAGGCAAATCTGTTTTGTTTTCTCGCACATTCAAAACCAAAGTGAAATGAAATTTCCACACAAACTGAGGAGGTGGGAAAACATGTCAGTTTTACTTTCTTCCATAATAGAAATCATACCCTTTGGTATATCCTGATGCAAAATGAATTGTGAGGAAATCCTCATTCATCCAGAATTCTGAATGGGACCAGTCTTTTGACATGAAACACTTTTGTTCTTTCAAGTACACACCACCTACTGATTACTTTCTGGGCTCATTTCAAAATGTTTGCTATGACTAAGAGCAAAGAGACTAAATTCAGTTTTGGAGAGGTTTTGGATATCTACATTGCAGTGGTGGGTTGGGTCCAAATGAAAAATGTCTGGGACAAAAATACCACAGTATTTTTACTTAAAGACTTTACTCGCAGTAATTGAGCCATGTTGTGGTTGTTGTGTGCCTTCAAGTTGTTTCCGACTTATGGTGACCATAAGGTGACCCTATCATGGGATTTTCTTGGCACGACTTGTTAAGAGGAAGTTTGTCATTGCCTTCCCCTGAAGCTGAGAGCATGTGACTTGTCCAAGGTCACCCAGTGAGTTTGATGGCAGAGTGAGGAATTCAGCCCTAGTCTCCAGCATCATAGTCCAACCCTTAAACTAATACTCCATGCTGGCTAAGCCTTAGAGAGAGGCATGCCAACATTCTAGGAGATGGGGAGGGGGGTCTACAAATCTTTCAAAACCCCCAAATGTTGATATCATGGTGGAAGGAGGTATAGCCATTTGGAAAAGCCCAGGGGGCCAAACTAAATGCAAGGAAAGACAGATTGGACTCCAGAGCCTGGGGGTTCTCCAGCGTAGCCTTCAAGCCATAAGGCCCATCTATTCCCATGTAATCTGAAGCAGTTGTCCTTCAAAATTGAAGGTCAAGCTTTCTGAGGTACTTAAGTGCCAAATGGGTCAGATAATTCCTTTTCTGGGTCAGCACCCAGGTTGTGAAAGTCCCTAGCCCCAAAATTAAGGCTCTTTCTTTCATTTCATCACTTTCTTAAGATATGCTTTACATTAGGGAGACATTCAGCATGATTAGGCTATGATTTCTGTTGCTTTTTGGTATCTCTGCCATCTTTTGTTCCCTCTTCTTTTTGGTTACATGATTTTGGCCTGAATCTAATTGGTTAGTCCCAACTAGAGTAGACTAATAGAATCAGTCATTGAATGATGAGTCAGCACTCAGGTAATTCCTATTGATTTAATGAATTCAGACCATTTAGAGCAAAGAAGAGGACTAAAGTCATTATTTAAATCAGGAGTCGGCAACAGCTGAGAATGGAGGGACTAGTTCCCACATCCAGTGGTCCACACTATTGTGTTCTTGGTGCTTGGAAGTGATGTTGTATCACTTTCACATACCATGCAGGGTGGTTTTGAGTAGGATAAAAAGGTCCTAAGAAAGACCTCCACCTCCCCTCCTCTGGGCCATACCCAGCACATTGTGTGCTCTGGAAGAGATGTCACATCACTTCCAGTCACCATGTTTATTTATTTTCTTTAGCTGCAACAAAGAGTTGGTGGATTTTGAGGGGGAGTAACTTCCTCGTGGCTGCACATTGTTTTGTTACTTTTTGGGAGGTTTCCAAGTGGAAAATCTAGAAATCTCCCAGAAAAAAATAAAGTAAAATAAAAATTGGACTTTGCTGAATTTGGGGGGGGGGGACTGTAAGAGTGCCTTCAAAGTGGCAAATGTGGGGCTCAGGGGCCACATGTGGGCAGTAGGCTCCACTTTCTCCATTCTTCCTCTACGACATCTAAAAAGGAGACAGTTCTTCGACCTTTGATAGCTGTGCTGAAGAGGGAATTTTCAGAAGTTGTAGAGATGGTCATGCAATTCCCTCTTTAACACAGCTATGAAAGTATTTTTTTTTCCAGTTAATGATGATCTTCCACTATGAGGAATTTTTGGTGCAGAAATCAGATGGTGTTGATGGTCATGTTGCACCCACTGTGGATTAATCATTTAATAAAGCAGTGTCCAAGTCTTCATTTGTCATCAGTCATACCCCAACTGCTTGGAGCATATTTAGAGCAAACTCATTTGCTCCTTTTGTCATCAGTCACCTACAGCTGAGTCTCTGCATTTACCCAACAATTATGAATATGGATGAGACCATTAATTAATGTCCACCTTTTCAATTGAGAAGTCAAGTGAGCTGTCAAGGAATTACAGTCAAGTGAGAGATGGCATATTAAAGATGCATTCATTGCTTCTCTTCTAGGCATTTTGCCAATGGATTCAAGAATAGCTATTATTTCTTATTCATTCCTTTACTCTGACCCCTGACCCTGCACTCAAATGTTGAGACAGATTTCTTATATTCACCAGCAACTTTTGTTCATGAAGGCCCATGGGTTTTCAAATTATTAATTATGACAAAAATGTCCAATAAAGCTGCAGTCCTTTGCCAAACAATAATGAGAAAATCAAAATAGTTAAAGATTTTCCACACCTTGGATCAAACATTGATCAGAACAGAGACTTCAGTCAAGAAATCAGAAGACAATTAGGAATGGGAAGGACAGCCATGAAAGAAATAGATAAGATCCTGAGGTGTAAAGATATACAGCTGAATACTAAAGTCAGATTTGTCCAAGACATTGCCCATATATGGATGTGAGAGCTGGACAATGAAGAGGCATGCCAACATTAAAAGCAGATAGGCAGAAAATTCATTCATTCATTTGAGATGTGGTGCTGAGTGCTGAGGATACCGTGGAGAGCCGATAAGGCAAACAAAATGGGTCCTTGAACAGATCAAGCCTGAACTCTCCTTGGAAGCCAAGATGAATAAATTGAGGCTGTTGTACTTTGACCACATCATGAGAAGGTACGACTCATTAAAAAAGACAATGATGCCAGGGAAATTAGATGGCAGTAGAAAGAGAGAAAGACCATACACCAAATGGATGAACTCAATCACGGTCATAGGCCTGAACCTGCAGGATCTGAGTAAAGAGGTTGAGAATAGGAAAACATGGAGATGTCTCATTCACAGAGTCACCATGAGTTGAAGCTGACTTGAAAGCAGCTAACAACAGCCTTTGCCAAACATCACCAAGGTCATAAAATAATGGGGGATGTGGAATTATTACTAAGCCTGATAAACATTAACTGCATTAACAGTTTGGTTTCGACTTAGTTACTGAATAGTTGTTGAACTAGGACTTTCAAAGCAAGGCTGGGGCCTCAGGGCCCTCCAGATATTCTTGGACAATGGCTATTGTCACTCCTGATTGGTTGGTTGGCTAAGGTGGTTGGGGCTCATGGGAACTGGAATTTAACAATATCTAGAGAGCTACAATCTCTCCCACCCATTCATTGGCTATGCTGGCTGGGGATGATGGAAATTACTATCTGCAACCTTTGGAAAGCATCTGGTTGCTGATGGCTTTCCTAAAGGGTTGTAGTCCTTTTTTCCTGATTAATATGGTGCTATGGCTATTTGGCTCATCCCCAAGAAACACAAACACACCCTTGTTCTTCCAGTTATTCCTCCTCCAACCTCTGTTTTACCAAGCTCTCTCCAAATATGGCACCGAGTCAAAGACACACTAAACTGCCACCACTCACAAGTTCTAGTTCATATTTCTGTGTGGAGAAATGAAAAAGATAGCACACTCTTGTGAGCATAAGCAACTAGCTGCATGTCACCACGTGTCTATCTTGGCAGGGGGCATGGGAGAAGGTGATAATGTCTCTGTATCCAGTTAGCCTCTCAGTCACTTGGATCAAGAACAGAGTCTAAAATAGTAAGGTGACAGATGGGCAGAGCAACAGGGAGTCAGTCACTCAGGCAAAACGGTCACAGCAATCAAGCAGCCCTTCATGAAGAATAAATGACATTCACACACAATGAATAAATGTCATTCACACCCACCATTGCTTGCTATGGCAACATATTTCAGAATGTCATAGGCTTGGCAGAGAAGCATCGTGCTCATAGTACTAAGGTGCTTTAATTTTTATTTGCACTTTTATATTGCTTATACTTTGAAAAGCCCAACATTGTTCATGACTATTCCTACTTTAGAGGTGAAGAAATGAGACCAAGGAATTGTGTTTTCCCATAGCCTTCCATCAATCCATGGATGAGCAGAAGTAAATAAGAGTCATAGGCTAGCCAGGTGAAAAACAGAACAGGGAGATTAGGAACTGTAGCACTAATAGTAATGCATTAATTGTCACATCAATTTGGAAATCGATCTGTTGATGCCAAAATACCACAAACAATAAAGAAATGTGTGTTTAGGCACAGTATAATTTAAAGTTGCCTTTGTCAATAGAATATAACCCATTCATGAACTGAGGAGGGGTTTCTTTTAGTGTTTAATCTATGATTAAAATATTTAGCACTAAAACAGTAAAACTGGTTTAAAAAATAGCATTTGTGCTTTCCATAGCTCTATCCAGAGATACTCCGTCTCAAGCGACAGTGTGGGAATAGCATATACCTTTTTTTGCCATATAAGATATCTAGAGGGATTCCTGCATAAAATATTAAAATTAATTATTCTCACAGCTACCGGGTAAAGCTCATCACATTTATATTGATTAGAAATTCAGATGCTGATTTCCACAATACATATATCTTCTCTACTCTTTGTATCCCCCACCTCTATCAGTAGTTATGGATCAGCAATTAATATTCTTGTCTTGTGAAATTGGATTTAACTAGCTGTATGGCCTTTTGCTCTGAGAATGACAGTTAATTATATGGCTCACAGATACATAATTTGACAGGATATCTGAAATGTATGACTTCTAGCCATAATTCGTATATGGTGCCAATATTAAAAAGTCAGCTTGAGTGATAAATAGAATGTGCTTCATATAACAGGCCTAAATGGCATACTAAATGGTTCCTCTTCACCCCATCATCATCATCTGAAGAAAGAGTTGTATTCTTTTTGTATGCCTGTGAAAATGGAAACCATGAATGGCCAAAAAGATGAACAATTATGTCCTAGAACAAATCAAGCCTGAACACTCCCTAGAAGCCAAGATGAAAATATTGAGGCTGTTGTACTTCGGCTATATCATGAGAAGACATGACTCATTAGAAACACAATGATACTGGGGAAATTAGAATTAATAATAATAATAATAATAATAATGTTTATTTCTTACCCGCCCCTCTGTAAAACAATCGAGGTGGGGTACAACAAGGTTGAAAAACAGATTACAGTTTAGTTAGAAAGAGAAGAACACTGCATGCCAGATGGATAGACTTAGTCAGGGAGACCACAGACCTGAGCCTACAGGATCTGAGCAGAGAGGTAGTGCATAGTGGGGTTTGGAGACGTCTCATGCACAGGGTTGCCATGAGTTGTGGTTGACTCAAAGGCAGCTAACAACAACAACAACAACAACAACAACAAATAATAATAATAATAATAATAATAATTTTATAGCCCGCTCCTCTGTATCCAATCAGAGCGGGTTACATCAATTAAAATTACAAGATAAAACATACATTGCCCATGCCCAATCACCCGCCCCTTAAAATAGAATTAAACTAGCATCAAATTAAAACAACATAATTAAAATTACAATATAAAAATATATTGTGTTTTGTATTGGCCTGCCTTATCCATTGGTAGCCCTCCTAAGTTTGTCCACTGCTTCCCCTGCACTTCTTCTTTCCACAGAAAAGTCTTTCAGGTAGGAAAAGCAGAATGGCTGCACAATGTCTGTTAAGTGATAGCAATAATCAAATGTACTCCTCTCTAGAAGCACTCCTAAGAAAGGATGGCATCCTAAGAAAGGATGGCAACTGGATTTGGATTGGCTGTAGCCCTTCAAATATAAAGCCAATGCAATTCTAGTCTGCATCAACAGGAATATAGACTTGAATTCATTAGTGCAATTACAGATGCGTAATCTAAAGTTATGTGTTCGTAACTGATTCCTATTCATGTCAGTCCAACAAACCGGTTTTACTAGACAGCAGCCACTGCTCGCCTATCTGATCAGGATTCCGCAAACTAACATTTCTATTTCCCTCCTGCCAGTGATTTCCAGTGTTGGAAGAATTGTGGTAGGGATTTCCTTTTGACCTTTCCATCAAAAGCCCCAGCCATGCACTGGGTGACACCCCAGGCAGGGATGCCAGTGCCTTGGAGTATGGTGAATTCTTCTTCATTGGAGGTCCTTAAACAGAGGTTGGATGGTTAACTTTCAGGAATGCTTCAGTTGTGTATTCTGAATGACTGGGGGTTGGAGTAGATGGCCTTTGGAATCCCTTCCAACCCTATGGTTTGATGAGTCCAGAACACAGAACAATGGAAGTGATTCCACCTCAACATTATGAGGAACTTCCTGACAGTCAGGGTCATTCAACCATGGAACACACTCCCTTGGAGTGTAGTGGAGTCTCCTTCCTTGGAAGTCTTTAAGCAGAGGCTGGATGGCCATCTGTTGGGTATGCTTTAATAAAGAGTTCTTGCATGGCAGAGGGTTGGACTGGATGGCCCTTGTGGTCTCTTCCAACTCTATGATTCTATGAGTCTATGAATCTATGATCAGTGACATGACTGGAGGGGGTGCAAAAGGTGCAGACTGCATGAGGTGACACCCCAGAGGAGGGTCCGGTTGGCCCCTCCTCTTCCTTCAGTGCAAGAGACGTGAATGCTTGCCCTTCCCAGCTGCACTGTTGCTGAGCTTTCTCTCTGGGGAGGAAGCCCAATGATGGAAGAGCAAGAGGGGTGAATATAGCCTGGTACAGACAGGTGGGAAGTGCCGCCCTTGGGCCAAAACTAGGGTTCGGTAGCACGCAGCAACTGCACACTCCTGAACCCTAGCACGTATGGGTGGCACATCTTTACACTGTGCCGCCCACATGGCGTGTGCATTAATGACCTCAACGTGATGCTCCGGGGTGCTATTGGTGCCTTGGCAGCATACAAACAAACAAACAGTTTCATTTATATACCGCTTCATACCACCTAAGGAGTGTCTAAGCAGTTTACAACTGTAAGCTACTTGCCCCCAACAATCTGGGTACTCATTTTAGCGACCTCGGAAGGATGCAAGCCTGAGTTGAGCTTGAACCCTTTTGCTGGTCTTGAACTCGCAACCTTATGGTTTTGAGTGAGTGGCTTCAGTACAGGCATTTAACCACTGCGCATAGCGGGAAGGAGCTGCATTTCGCAGCTCCTTTTAGGGGCGGATCGTTTCCGCAGCCGATCCCCACCCCTTTCTTCTATATTGGCCCTATGAAACAGAATATGCTTTCAAGTAGAGGACTGTTCCAAAGCATACACCAGTGTCTGAGTGAAGTGCAGGAATGGATGTGTTGTATACTCATTTAAAAATAGCTCTAAATTGGCATTTTCTGTTTTAGAGGCCATGTGCCCTACTTTAAAGAGCATATTCCTCTTTTAGAATGCATCCTGCTTTTGAAGGGCTGCATACAATCCAAGTCTATTTAATTTTTTAAAAAATAATGTGAGCAGAGAGAGCACAGTCCCTGAAGTTGGTCTGACAATAACTAGCACCTGAACAATGGACAGAGAGAACACATAGGGGTATCACCTTGTCATTGTCACCCTCACCAGAGTGAGCTGCATTGTACATATTGCTATACAAATGACAGTAATTAGTTTTAAATCTGCATTGGTGCATATACATTTTTGTAACATGGCCAAATTTATTCTAATCATTTTTAAACTCTATTTTTTCTTACATATTTTTTTTCCTTTCAGTGATCGTCTGCCTAGTTGATCTGCCAAATTTATTGTTTTTGCTTATTTATCCATTTACTAACATGTTTGTATCCCACCATATATCTAGGGATCTCAGGATGAAATGCAGGCTAAAAAATAATTAAAACAGTAACAATTCAACAGAATTAAGCAGAAGACAAAAATGCATAACCAACCAACTACACCATGGTCACTGGGTCTCAAAAGCTTGGGGGAGAATCAATATGGAAGTGAAAGAAGGTTACTGCTACCACCAACTAGATCTCTCAGGCTGACATGGCAAAGAATGCTCTCTCCTAAGCCTCCATAGGTATAATATGTGGATGTTGCCAGTGATTTCACTGCAGTAGCCTTCCTGCATGTCCTGAGGAAGTTGGCAGTAGAGTTGCCACAAGAAATACAATTCAAGGCTCCTGTACCTTTACAGGAGAGGGGATTTCAACAGCTGTTTCTTGTCATGCAAGCAACACCTACTGAAATTCCTTATTCTGCATGCCCATATTTCAGCTGGGAACCCTCATTGACAGGAGGAAGGGAAAAGCCCTTTTCTTATGGTAGCACTCAAACTGCAGAACCATTGTATCCTGCCACTTTCAAAACTGGAAAGACGCTGTTATTATTTCGGCAAATATTTAGCGTACCTTTTGTTCAGTGTTTTTGAGCTTCCTAATATCTCATCTTGCTCTAAAGTGTTTTCATTTTATTAATGTATTATTATAATTTTGATGTAGTTTTAATTATTCTGCAAGGTACCATAAGCAAGCTCTGTTAAGAGTGGACACAGGTGAGGTATTAATAAGGATGTGCATGCTGGGCATGTGCAACTGGTGTCTCTCCTACCCAACCCACATGTGTTCAGATAGTATCTACAATGGGCAGATATGATTCCTGAATGGGATATTCTCTTCAAGTAATAAAAAGGGGGTGTGGGATACTTAGTTCTTTCTGTATTCCAGAGACTGCAGAGTCAGCCATCCAGTTTAGGACTATGTTACAACTTTGCAAAGGCCAACACAATAATAAATGATATTCAATACCAATTTTTCATTCTGTTGGCTGAAAATACCAAGCTTCTAAAGAGAAACTGCTGAATATGTCTATAAATTAGGTTTATGTGGAGTCAAACAGATATTTTAGCATCTAATTGCTGAGAGACAAGACGTGGTTTTCTATAGTTTATTTCGACAGCTTTCATTCCAGCATATCATCTCCATCCCAGATCATCTTTAAGGCAATGCAATTTATAGTTTCATTTTCTTAAAAGAGAGAGGATGTAAATTAAGCCATATTTAGTAAAACCCTGACAGGGCAATAAGATCACGGTATCACAGTTATGCTATGCAAGGAGAGAAGTCAGGTTAGGAAGGAAACTTGTTGGTAACATGATGAGATGACATTCAGTTTTAATGATCATCCTTGAGGGATAAAGACGGGAGCAAAGGCCAGGTTGGGTGGGTAGATGATCATATCAGTGGTGCAGGGAGTTTGGGGATGTAGTGCATGCCGGCTGGGAACCAGAAAGCACATGTGATAAACTGGTCAAGAGTATCCTTGTGAGGGTGGGGTGTTAACCAATGTCATAATATGTTTAGTGTGCCAGTGCTGATGGGTTGGAGTTTGTGGATATATTCAAATTCAGCTGCTCTCTTTCCAGTATTCTTTTGTAGTTACTTGCTCACCCTCTAATGTGATATATGCCATCTTCTGTCAACCATGCTGTTCAGCACTCTACATTGAACAAACTGACCAGTCTCTATGCCAGAGGATAAATGGAAACAAATCAGGTATTAGGAATGGGAATACACAAAACCAGCTGGAGAACATTTCAAAGGACCTGAATCCTGAGAGAGGATTACAGAAGAGGAGGCAATCTCATAGGTAGTCTGGACCCACACCATGTAGGGCCTCAAAGGTAATAACCAACACTTTGGTACAGAAGTAGCCCAATGTACAGTGTATTTCAAACATCCGGCTTTGATGTGACCAACATGTGCACTACCATCTTTAGGTTTTCCGGCTCTAGAAAGGGGCTCAGCTGGTATATAAACTGAAGCTGATAGTAAACACTCCTGGCCATTGCATTTATCTGAGCAATGTCTCTGAAAACTGTTTGCCATCAATGGGCTGATCTAGACTGGCAAAAAGGGATGTGCTCATGCCTGCATGAAAGTGTGGCCTTTAGATGACCCACACTAAAAGTGTGGTATGAACTCGCTTCTTTTGTGTTTTAGTGGGGGAAAAGTGGCTTTAAAAAGGAGCTGCTTTTCCCAGCTTCTTTCTAAAAAGGGTATAACTGCACACTTGTGTCTGAATGCTGTGATGCAACTGTGCAGTTTTTCAAAGCTCCCAAACCCTAGCTCCAGCCCTAATCCTAACCCTAGACATGTGCAGTAGGGACTCTGGGATGCTGTAACTGTTATGCAACTGCGCATAAAATGTCAATTCATTCATAAAATAAAGAAGTTTATTCATAAAATAAAGGGGTTCATTCATGGTGCACCGGTGCAATTGCGCAGTTAAAAAAAGGCAAGCAAAACCGCAATGGTAATTTGACAGATCTTCATAACTGTACAGTTCATGTGTGATGTACCTCGCAGCCAGCAATACAATTGTCTGTATGGTGTACTGGTGCAACTGCACAGTTCGCAGCTGGCAACAACAACAACAACAAAAATAATTAAATGTTCAGTGCAGCCAAAAGCCCCATTCATTGCCGCCAGTGCAGCTGCCCCGCCTGTGTTTCTAGAGTCCTGACAGCTTCCAATGTAGTTGCTGAGCAAGAGACAAGACTTCAGATAAGTTGTCCCCACACTCCCTCAGTGTAGCTGCCCTATACCTTTTAAATACACCCCTGGGACCTGCAGAGTAGCTGCTAAGCATTTGGGAAAAAGCAACTTCATGTCACCCTCTCCTGGCAGTCTGTAAAGCCCCAATGTGCTCCAACAACAAGTAGCTTCTAGAGGCCAAAGGGCCACTGCAAAGATCTGCTCCAACATGCCCCCACATTCTGGAGAGTTTGCTTAATCAGTTAGCTACAATTTCTCTCTCACACACAATGCATAGGGCCTTCACACCCTGAACCACTCAAAATTAGTAGATTAACAAAGATATTTTTTCCAAAATCAGGAGTGACCATGCATGAGTTTTTGAGCCCCTTTCATACCATACAACTAGAGCACTTGGAAAACATTTTAACTGCCATGGCTGCATTATATGGAATCTTGGGATCTGTCATTTTGTGAAGTGTTTTGAATTTTCTGTCATGGGCCTCTAGTGGCTCAGCAGACCATAAATCCATGAGATAAATGGCAACTAAAATGGTATCAAACTGGTATAAGTGTTCAGTGTGAAAGATGTAACCAAAAACAGGTTTGGGTGAGAAAACAAGATTGGTTCAGTGAAATGTCCAGTTGGTCATTTGGAAGTCACATTTAGCCTTTAGAAGAGAAAAAAATCACCACATCCCCTCCAACTGTCCCAATGTACCAGCGATGATCCCAATTAATCTGCTGTCACTCCAGTTTTTCAGCTGCTTCACAGTCTCTTTCTCCTCCTCCCACTTTCCCCCTTTGTTCTTAGTAAATTTAACATTATGGGGAAAAGAAGCCCCTAATGTTTGCCTCAGATTTGTTATACTACTTGAAAGGAACCACACTGGGACTCATTATTCAAAAACAGGTCTCAGATTGACTTGTTAAGTTAATAACTCGTTAGATTTCTCCTCATGTGGCTTGACTCGCTACATTTTCCAATTAACGCTGAAGTTAATCCTATACTTCAATGAGTTCATTATTTTTAGAATGTTAGAATTCATTAAGGTTGATGCCATCTGGCAAATTCAATAAGAAAATAAAAAAGAAAGCCCTTGGGAAAAGAAGGACTAGGACTGGAGCAAATGTCCCATATTAATGTGTTGTTGGGTGGGCTAATTTGGCTGCTTTAACATAGTTGTTCTTTGAGAGGTATGAGAAAAAGAAACTTCTGAAAATCTAGTAGTAGAAGAACTGGAAAGCAATTTTTAAAAAAGTCTAGACTGCAATAGGGTGATGAAATGAGTTTTTTGGTTGCTTAGTCTCTGGACTACTATGACCCTGTCAAGCAGTCAGGCCTTTTAGGCCTGAAAATCTTGTACTGCCTTTGCCTACACTGGCAAAGTTGGTGGAATGTTTCTAAGAATGGGAATTGGAGATACTTTGATTTTCTTCAATTGACTTTCATTAGTCTGGTTTCTATTGTATGCTATTGCACAATATACAACATTGTTATGAGTCACTGGACTTAACCTATTTATGCTTCTTTAATATGTTTATGATTTCTCATACCATGGTAGGCATTGGGATAATTAAATGGAAAATTTTCCTCACACCTGCCTACTTCCTTCTCTCGCTGTTTCCACAATTTCCATTCTGTTTTTCACCCACTGTCTTCTTCAGTGGATTATACACTCTGAAGAGTTTAGTAAGACTGGAAGTTAGAGCCAAAAATACAGCAAGCTAAATTGATACCCTGTTCTGTTCTCACTGAAAGTGTCTGTGGTGGTGGTGGTACCAAGAAAAAGCCCTGCTCCAAAGTGTAAACTTGTGTAAGCTTGTAAAGACTTTGAAATAGCCTTGACCCAAGCCACGTAGAAATTTATAAGTTATAATTAGCACTATTCTGCTTGCAAATAGACAGGAAAGTCATGAATTCTCTGTAAGCCATCCCAGCCAGAAGTCTCACCTCTGCATTTTGGACTTGCTGAAGTGTCCAAATTTTTTTCAAAAAAAAAAAAGCCCCATATAGAATGTTTTGCATGAAACCAAAATGGATTTTAAATTGCACAAATCCACTCTGACTTGGATGCTGTATTTGATACAAATCCAGTGGATGTAATCTTGTTCCCTGCTTGTCCTGTGTTATTGGATATGTTTCACTTTGTGCTACCTGAGGATGTGGACAGGGATTCTTGGAGAACATACATACTAGACCCATGCCCTTCCTGGCTATTAAAAGCAGCAGCCTGAGGGGGTCTAGAAGATTGGGTAAGGGGAGAGGTAAATGCCTCAATAGCCATGCAGGTTTCCATCTTGCCTAAAAGAGGCTGGGATAAGGCCATTATTGAAAAAAAAGAAATCTTCCCTGAACCCCACTATACTGGAGAACTATCATTCACGGGCTAAACAGACAGGCATTAAATGGCAGCATCGGGCTGGAGTGGGGATGTGGTAACCACATGCTGGCTGCCCTGACTCCTCCCCGATGCAGGCATCATGCCACCTACCCAACTGCATAGTGGGTGGCATCATGCCCATTCTTTGCTCAGCATTTAGACATGCTGTGCCAAAGAATTGGCAAAAAGGCACCAGCACAGCGGCAAGGGCAGCATGTCACCACTTTAAAAAACAGTGGCATTTTGCTAACCCTTTTTGGGTTAACAAAGCACTGGATCAGACCCGTGACATGCAGTTGCCATAGCCCTGATCTGGCGCTGAAAGGGGCAGAGGGACATCGCTCCTTTGGGGCCATCTGTACAGCCCCTTGGTCTGCAATATCCACTTTTTGAGCATGAGTCTAGACTAGAGCATGTGGGGGCCTCCCAGCTCCAGGGGTCCTGGATGAAATGAATTATCTCTTAGGTCCATTTCAGTCTGGCTTCAGGCCTGGCTATGGAATAGAGACAATGCAATGCGACGACGACGACGACGACGACGATGATGATACAGTTTGTTGCTTTGAAATAGTGTTCCATTCCTTTATTGTCATAGAAATGGACTTGGGATGTTGTTATCTCAAACTACATTCTTTCCAATCCTCAATCTCCTGTGAATTGTCTTGTCCCTCACTCCTGAGGTTTGTTGCAGCAACAGCAACAACAACAAAAGTTGCAAAAATAGACATACTTCCTTAGGAGTAAACTTGCATGTTTAAGTCTATAAGATATATAGCCTTTGTTTCAGGTTCTGCATACAGTTTAATACTGCATACTGTTTAAAATTTAATTAAGAGTTCCTTCTTCAGTGAGAACTTGCACTATTTTGGGCTTGTGAAAATGATGAATCTCCACCCTTCGTCTTGTCTCTTTTATATCCTTGCTGAATGAAGATGTAGAGACATCTGTGACTGATGAATAATTTGCAAATAGGAAAGAGCTGGCTGAGTCCTATTTTTCCTAAATGCTTTTCTAAAGTTTTCTATTATTAGAAGTCTGCCATCTACAATGAGTTGTCACTTTGCTATTTATAATCAGCTTTGCTCCATTGTTTTTCAGAGGTTGCAGCTACTTTAAAATTTTTATTTTGGGGTACTTGGATTTTGTGTTTATAGAAGATTCTGAAGCTGGTTATGTTTCCCCACGTCTACAACCAAATTCAGCATTGTACTAAGAATTTATTTATTTTTAATTGTGTCTGAAGCAGAGCTTGGAAATGTTACTTTTTGAACTACCACAGCCAAGTACTGTGCTGGCTGGGAGGTCGTGAGAGCTGTAGCTGACTTTCCTGCACTGGAAATTTTAAATGATTCAAGGTTTTGGCCCTGCATTGTATAAGCAGAACACAGCGAGCCCACGGGAAATTTGGGGTAAAAACCCATGTAGCAAGGCCAGACTCTGGTTGAAGGCAGACAAACGTTGTCCCCATCTTCAAAAAGGGGAAAAAAGAGGATCCCAACAATTATCGACCAGTTAGTCTGACATCAATTCCAGGAAAGGTTCTAGAGCAGATCATTAAGCAGAGAGTCTGTGAACACTTAGAGGCCAATGCCATAATCACAAAAAGCCAACATGGGTTTCAGAGAAACAAGTCATGCCAAACGAACCTGATCTCTTTTTTTGATAAAATTACCAGCTTGGTAGATGAAGGGAATGCTGTGGATATAGTATACCTCGATTTCAGTAAGGCCTTTGACAAGGTTCCCCATGACATTCTTGCAAACAAGCTTGCAAAATGTGGGATAGACAAGTTAACTGTTACATGGATTTGTAATTGGTTGAGTGGCCGAACTCAAAGGGTGCTCAACAATGGCTCCTTTTCATCCTGGAGAGAAGTGACCAGTGGGGTCCCACAGGGTTCTGTCCTGGGCCCAGTGCTATTCAACATCTTTATTAACGATTTGGATGACAGAATTGGGGGCATACTTATCAAATTTGCAGATGACACTAAACTGGGAGGAGTAGCTAATACCCCAGAGGACAGGATCAAAATTCAAAATGACCTGAATAGACTAGAAAGCTGGGCCAGTGCTAACAAAATGAAATTCAATGCGGAGAAATGTAAGGTTCTGCACTTAGGGCGGAAAAATGAAATGCACAGATATAGGATGGGGGACACCTGGCTGAATGAGACAACATGTGAAAGGGATCTAGGAGTCCAAGTAGACCATAAGCTGAACATGAGTCAACAGTGTGATGCGGCAGCTAAAAAAGCCAATGCAATTTTAGGCTGCATCAATAGAAGTATAGTTTCTAGATCAAGGGAAGTTATAGTGCCACTCTATTCTGCTTTGGTCAGGCCCCACCTGGAATACTGTGTCCAGTTCTGGGCACCACAATTCAAAAAAGATGTGGAGAAACTGGAGCATGTCCAAAGGAGGGCAACTAAGATGGTGAAGGGTCTGGAAACCTTGCCCTATGAAGAACGCCTTAGGGAGCTGGGGATGTTTAGCCTGGAGAAGAGAAGGTTAAGAGGTGATATGATAGCCCTGTTTAAATATTTGAAGGGATGTCATATTGAGGAGGGAGCAAGCTTGTTTTCTGCTGCTGCAGAGACTAGAACGCGGAACAATGGATGCAAACTGCAGGAAAAGAGATTCCACCTCAACATTAGGAGGAACTTCCTGACAGTAAGGGCTGTTCGACAGTGGAACACACTCCCTCGGAGTGTAGTGGAGTCTCCTTCCTTAGGGGTCTTTAAGCAGAGGCTGGATGGCCATCTGTCAGGGATGCTTTGACTTGGAGTTCCTGCATGGCAGGGGGTTGGACTGGATGGCCCTTGTGGTCTCTTCCAACTCTATGATTCTATGATTCTATGATTCTGCATGCAAGGAGGACAATAGGGCTTTGGACATCTCAATTTTCAGAGCTGTGGTTAATGAGTTTTTTTCACAGAATAGCAGCTTCAACATTTACACTGTATTGGGAGAGTTCAAGCCCTTTCTCTCTCTTCCTTCTTTTTGCTTCCCCTCCCCAACTTTCTTGATTTTCTTATTAAACACCATAGTTAACCTCTTAATCACTCTACAGGGAGCAAGAGAGGCCCCAGGGGAAGCAGATAGATTAAAATCTGCAGACTGCTTTGCAGGAACTGGTGCCAGTTATTGACAACATGTCTGAAAATAATTTTAATGCTTATACTCTGCAATAATTCTGATCAGTCCCCAGTGAATGTAGGGTTGGCAGCAACTAGCAAACAAGAACATAAGGTAATTGCTGCTCGTATATTCACATTAGGCCACAATCTCACTCCAATACACCAAGCCCTGTGCCAATCTCATCTGGCAGAAAAAGACTCACATACACACCCACAGCTATAATTGTCCACAATATTTGAGCTGAGGCAATGATGTACATGAATGTTTTTGATCTTCTGGTTTGGGCTGTGATGGAATAGCAATAACAATAGCAGCTTCATTTATATACCACTTCATACCACCTAAGCAGTCTCTCCATGCATCTTAGGAAGTAGACCAAGTCTATGAAAATTCATGCTACAGCATCTTTCACATAGTTAGTCTCAAAGGTTGTGCAAGGTCCCTTTGCATTCTGATATTCCAGACTAACACAGCTATGTCTCTGAATTCTGTCCCCATAGGGGAGTAAGTCTGGAGGAGCAGAGCCTGCCACAATCTGTTACCCTTTAAATAATGTGTCTATTCTGGGAATGTGGACAATTTAAATATATATATTTCAATCTTTGCACAATTTATTTCACTCCTGTACAATCAGATGACCCTGAATGGCTGATACTGCACAGGTGCATGATGCCACAATGATGAAGAAACAGTAAAAAGAGAATGAGCCACAAACAAGACAGAACATGAGTCAACCTAGCTTAGGTTCATTAACGTTTTCCTTAATTCAGCAAAGACTCATCCATGGAAGTGCTACCTAGATTTCCTTGTTATATTGGCAGCTGGCAGCTTGCATTCCAGTCAGGTGGTTAATCTGCTCCCACTTTTAGTCTGACCTTTATAGGCACTATCCAGGGTACTGAATCTTATCTCCCAAATAGTTCCATGCCTTGGATACTTCTTGTAAAATTTAGACAAAAGCTCAAAACACTTCACTGGGATGGAAACAAGCCATCACCGTATGAATGCAAAACCTATCCTGTGATCCACATCTGGATTGCTAGATACAGTATATATGCCATTTTAGAGAGGGCAGAGCATGGAAATATTACTTTTTGGACTAGAGCTTCCAGAATACTCCAGGAAGAAAGGAAGGAAGAAAGGAAGGAAGGAAGGAAGGAAGGAAGGAAGAAAGAAAGAAAGGCAATGTTTCCAAGCTCTCTGAGGGGGCAGGAAAACAGTTGGGAAGACTGTGACCAAGTGAGCTGGCTCCCTGCTCAATTTGCCATCCAGAAGCCAATGGGTATTTTCAAGGTCCCTCCTCAATCTTTGTTTGGTTTTAACCTTTGCTTTAAACCAAAATTGGACAAGAAGGGTCTACAAACAAAGGAAGCCTTCAAATGGAGGGCTGTTCTGTAGAAAGAATGGTCTACAAACAAAGGAAGCCTTCAAATGGAGGGCTGTTCTGTAAAAAGGAGGGTGCATGGCTATCATACTCAGATACATGGAAACATAAGTGAGGTTACTGACCATGCCATGAAGAGTTCTTGCATATGACTCTTTGGCTAGAATGTTTTGGAGCCTCTTCTAATCCAATTTGCAATTTGGGACTAATTCTGTGGAAAATTCACCTGTAGTTGTTTTGCACAGAAAGCATTTTCTGCATAGAAAACAGAATTTTCTATGCTCAGCATAGAATTATTGCCTGCACAGAAAGTTCTGTTTTCTGTGCAAAACAACCATATATGAATTTTGCACAGAAGTAGTCCTGAACTGCAGAGATTACTTATTAGATTCACCTTGTTAGGATTTCTTAACATTTGAAAAGCATGTTTCAAAATAATTTTTGGAATTTTCTTTCAATCCCTACTCCAGATGTTGCTGAATTACAGCTCTTAGCAGCCCTAACCAGCACAGCCAAAGGTGAAGAAGCTGGAGAGCTACATGTAAGGTCTGGAAACCATGCTCTCTGGGAAATTGGGTATGTTTAAATATTTGAAGGAATATCATATTAAGAATGGAACAAGCTTGTTTTCTGCGACTCCAGAGACTATGAAATGGAGCAATGGATTCAAGGTAAAGGAAGAGAGATTCCACCTAAACACCAAGAAGAACTTCCCAGTAGTAAGAGCTGTTCAACAGTGGAATATGCTGCCTTGAAGCATGGCAGAGTTTCCTTTGGAGGTTTTTAAACAGAGGCTGGATGGCCATCTGTTGGGGGTGCTTTGACTGTGTCTATGGCAGAGGAACTAGATGGCCCTTGGGGTCTCTTCCAACTCTATGATTCTGTAATCCCCACTTTCATTGTGCTGTCCATGCAAATCCAGAGGCCTATACAGATTAATGAGATGAAGGTAGCTGTTTATGGGTCTCTTAGAAATTTTATTTATTGATTTATTCACACATACGAAAACATTCTATTCTGCCCTTCTACTGTTTCACATCTCTCAGGATGGCTAATAGTAACATGTAGCTCTTAATCTTTGACAGTAACAATAATTTTAAGCCAGCAATTACTGACCTCAATTAAAAGCAATGAAAAAAAATTACACTGTATCATAAGAAAACAATAAAAGTATAACATTACATTAAACCAAAGAAGAAAATGCCTTTCTCAATAGGAAGGTCTTTCACTTGCAGCCAATCTAATTAAAGAGGGAGTCAGTTCAGCAAGGAATTCCAAAATGTTGGTACAACCACTGAGAAGGCCATTTTGTTTTCTCATGTGCCATGTTTCATCAGCTTTGGATCTAACCCATCATAGGAGTTTATCACACGAAGGCAATTGGAAGTATAATCCAATGGCAATCTGAATGCAGTCATGGGATTTTGCGTGATTGCGTGAAAGCCGATCACACATATTTTCGGGCAAAGGGAAGTCTTTCTGAACGCAATTGGGGAGTTTCACGTTATTGCGTGAGAAACTATCACACACAATTTTGGGCACTGGGAGGCAATTTCAGGCAGTTCCAAACGCAATGCAGTGTCAATACGCAATCATGTAAATTTGCTGAGCTAGCGAATTTACTCAATTCTGAACTGGCCTCACTTCCATTTCTTTCGAAATTGAGAGAAATTCCTCCCATGTGATAAACTCCATAGATATGCATTCTTCATGGAATACACAGCCCAGTTTGCTATCTGGGCTACTACTTTTGCTCAGGTCCACAGCAATACATACTAATTTTTCAACTGGATCAGAACTATGGATGCACAATTTGAAAACAGAGCTGTAGATACATAAGAGGACCTGGTTCAACAGACCCATAACTCCAAGGTGTCATTTGTAATGGCAAGGAAGCACTTCTCTTGTGGAAGAATAAATCTAATGGATTGCTTAGCAGTAGGATTGTCACCCATTTCTTCTGTCAGGGCTATTATGCTTTTAATAGGTAAAGCTTTCTCCAGCATGAGAGCCCAGTGATGAGAGAAATATTCATCGGCTGAATGCTTCTCTCCATTTCCAATGCTGTTAAATGGCACAGAGATCCTAAAATGGTTGGAAAGATGGTAGTTTGCACTCAGCAACCACTTTCATATGTGCTGTAGTGGTTTGGGTGTTGGACTATACTCCAAGATGTGGGTGTGGGTGTGTGCATGTGCACCTTTAAGCAGCCTGTTGATTTATGGCAATCCCATTAATTTCACAGAGATTTCTTAGGTGAGGAATACTCTGAGGTGGTTTTGCCTGTTCCTTCCCCTGAAATATAGCACATAGTACCTGGTATTCATTGGCAGTCTCACATCCAAGTAGTAACCAAGGCTGATCCTGCTCAGCTTCAATGATCAGATGGATCTGGTACCTTTAGGGTATTTGACTAGGATTCAAATCCCCATTCAGCCATGGAAACCCACTGGGTGACCTTGGGTGACACACACTCACTCAGCTTCAGAGGAAGTCAATAGCAAATCCCCTTTGAACAAATCTTGCAGGGGGAAGCATGAAAGGTTCACCTTAGGTCACACAACCCTAAGGCACATGGCAACAACAATCAGCTTCGTTTTATTTCAGGCAGGAAATGGGCAATGGACCCCTTTTCCTTTGATGTGCTATTTTCCAGCCCTTTTCCAAGATATATGGGAACCTGAATCATGTAAACCAATACATGAGTGATGTCCTTGCTATTCTGATTCCATTTTAGCAAGGAAGTCATTGAAAGTTCAACAAACATAACTACAAAATAAATATTACCAAGGAAATGCACTAAAATTGAGGCAGATCCAAGTTGGATGAAAGGCTCCTATAAATTGGCTAATAGGACTCTTCTTCTTTTTTGCCATACATTTGGCTCCAGGTTGGCTCTTACTATCTGCTCTTCTTGCCTTCAGAACTGCATGGAGTTGAGCTTTATGTTCATTATTAATTGACAAAAGAGCTTATTAAGCTTAACTAAATAGGAGCTTATTTCCTTTATTAAATCAACCTTTCCCTAGCAAACCCCTTCCTTAAGAACATATAATGATTTGTGCTTGTGTTTTTTAAAACATTTAACAATACAGAATTATCTAATGCCACATTTCCATTGCTCTCTCCTCTATTGCTCATTGATTGAATAAGAATCAGGATCAGGATGGCCCAGTGGAGCCTTTTTCAACCTGCCACTCTCCAGAGGTGTTAGATTACAATCCCTGTTATCTCTGACCCTCATGGACATTGGCTATGCTAGCAATGGATAGTGGAATTTGTAATCAAACAAGCCAGTGTAGTGTAGTGGTCTGACTATTAGACTAAAACACTGGGAGACCAGAGTTCAGCCATGGAAACCCACTGGGTGAATTGGACAAGTCACACTTTCTCAGCCTTAGAGGAATGCAAGGGCAAAGCCCCTCTGCCAAGAAAATCCCATGATAGGTCACCATAAAGTTGTCATTAGTCAGAAATGACTTGAAAGCACACAACAACAAGTGAAACACTACTGGACACCAATGTGCTGGAGAAAAGATGATACATTAAGTAGAATGTTGGACTGGGACTGGAGGAGCTAGGTTCAGATTCTGACCCAGCTATGAAGTTTATTCTGTGACTTGATAGGGTGCCTTTTAGGAATGTAAAAGCTTACCAGATAAAATAAGGGGGTGGGGCTTTTTCCACTTGGATTGGATAAAAGTTTTAATTGCTGTAGACATGGCTATCTTTTATTTTTACTGCATGTCCATATTACTTCCCAACTACTGTTTGTTAAACAACCTCTTCTAAGATAATCATCAATGTTTCTACCTTTCATATTTTAATTTCCACATATTCCCATCCTGTCCAAGTTTATGTCTAATTTAGGGATGGAAAGAATATTAATCTGGTATGTATTTCTGAGTAAGGGTTTCCTGATACCTAGGAAACAGTGTTGAGAGGAATATGGGCAACCACAAGGCTACAACAAAATTCTACGTACTTTAGGAAATATTTTTTGGTGCAGAAATGCCCATGTAGTTTTTCAGTATAGAAATGTGCTATCTGCATAGAAAAACTAGGTATATTTGCCAGAACAAAATACACAGAGAGAGAGAAAAAACACACATAATTCTACACAGAAAGTTATTTGTGCACAGAAAACAAACACACGTACAGTACATCTGCATGGCAAAACCATATATACAGAACTTCTGTGCAGAATATGTGCTTCTGCATGGGAAAAGGAAGTGTAATTCTCTACAGACAAAAAGCTTCTACAGCAAGAACAGACATCAGGAACTGTGCTGTAATCTTTGTGCTCTCATCCAACAGAGAGAATACCGCATTACCTACAAGGATGTAGGAGACAAGGATGTACATCTTTAGTCTAGCCTAAATATCTGCCAAACAAGGTGATGCTCCATGCGTCCACTGAAGTGCACTGTAGTCCATGAAAGCATGTGGCAAATAAAATGTACTAGTTTTTAATGTAGCCACAGACTAACATAGCTGTCCCACCCATCTGCCAGAAACTCCTTCTCTTCTGCCACAGAGGGTGATTGCAGGTATCCTTGAGCTAGAATCGTAAGTCTGTATAAGCTCACTTACCTGCTAGGTTGCACTTTTTTGGCTGTTGTGCCACTGATATATTCAGCTCATTTCTGTATAAGTAGAATTCCACAAGTGTAACTGTATCACATGGGTGTACATTTCACTGTTAACTCTAACAGCTATTGAATCAATTGGATTTACCTATGTATTGATTAACCATTCAATAACTGGTTAAGTGTGTCTGCTCTAGTGGAGAGAATTCCAGCCTTGAAGTTGGGCATTGTTGGATGCAACTAATTCTTGCATTTAATTGTTGCAGTTGTGCAACTAATTGTCAGTGCTTTCAGTGTACTGCTTTATTCACTGGGATTGCAGAAAGAGCCACTGCTTATTGCCTATTTCACAACTGGACAATGATAAGGCTGTCATGGATCCCCTTTCTAGGATGGCTCTGCAATTCCAATGTCTTGTCATTCTCTTGTCAATGTCAACTCCTGTCATTCATTTTGTCCTGCTTTCTTCTCATGATCCCTCCCTGAATTAGGCACTTGGGCCTCAAAATATTTGTAATCCCTATATGGATGAGTGGCTGGGTTATTCAGTGAGTTCACTGTGGTAAGTGTGACCAGACTATCAAAATTTAGTAGGAACAGCCAGATACAGTTATAAATAAAACAAACAAGTTACATGCAATTAGATCACACATTAACCCCTGAACTATTCAATCATTCACAGCTCCCCAAAAACCTATTCATTTCTTTCTCCCAGGCTAACTCTCCCATCTCTACTACAGCATCCCCCTTTTTCTATGCCATCTTTTCCCTCTCTCTTCTATGCCATCTTCTCTCTATTTGCCTTCTGCCAGAGATAAGCATTAGATTTGTATCCTTTCTCTCCTTCACAGTATTCTCTAAGCTGTGACTGACTGGACCTACCAGGTTTGTCCAGCAAGTCCCTTCACCCAGGTACACTGGCATATACACAACAGAAGGGTGGTGTAGTGCAATTATGATGTAACTACATGGGTGCAGATTTTCACTACTTAAGCATGATATTAAAAATCATACATTGAAGGAAGTAAACCAAGTCTATGAGAGCTAATGTTATAACTTCTTTTGCTCAGTTGGTCTCTAAAATGCTACAAAATCCCTTTGCACACTGATATTCCAGACTAACACTGCTATGTCTTTGAATTCAGAGCTGTCTTGTTCTTTATATCTCTGAGCATTCCAGGGTATGAGTGCCCACTCAAATTAAGGACCTCGGGAGTTTACAGTGTTAAGTAACTGCACAGTAGCCCTCCCATTCCAACTGGTCTTCTGTACTGTCATTCTCCTTCTCTTATTCCAGGAGCAAATATATGTATAAAACCTCAATTTAGGTGGTTATAACTCCCATTCAAAACAATATCTCCAATTCTCCTAAATTGCCTTCCACTGTCTGTGCATTCTGTACGTGGAGTAAAAATAAGGTTATTTGTGTATTGAACAATGATGCCAGCTAGCAGATTTTTTTGAAGTGTGTTGAATGTTTTTGATATGTTTCCCAAGATCTTTCCAAGCTTGTTTATTACCAGCCTGACCTAGTAGCAGACTAGAAATCTTTCTGCAAAGAAACAAAGAGGAGAATGTGTCTGTACAGACAGCTGGGTGCACAGCATGCTAAGTGCTATACAGGTTATTCTGGCATGGACAGCAATATTGCTACCTCTAGTGGTGAATATAGCTCAAGTCACTTTGCAAACCAGCAGCTACCCAGGTTCTGCAGTTTGCTGGCAGTGCAGCCAGATCATGTAACCCTGGGTAGATCAAAATGAATTGCTGTCTAATCCATCATTTCTCTATCCTGATTACCTTCCAAATGTGTTGGACTATAACATAAACATGCTGACTGGGCCAATACGGAAACTGTAGTTCAAAAAATCTGGACGATACCAAGTTAGGTAAGGGGGTGGTGGTGGTGTTAATCCATGTCTTGAAAATATTATTATTATTATTATTATTATTATTATTATTTTGGACTACAGCTTCCAGAATCCCAGCATGCTGGAGGATTCTTCAGTCTTTAGTCTGATAAAGTAATTTTTCAAGCTCAGGTTGAATCCACCATCCTGTCTCCAACAGTGGCAAGAAGTTGCCAACAAAAGCTGTCAGAAAAACACACAATGACAATAGCCCCCTCCCTTTTTTTTTTCCTCGTGTTCAGAGGACTGGGACTCTTCTTAAGAGCATGGAGTCACAGAAAACTTGGAAGATACAGAGTTTATTTTACTTTCTTATTCTTTTTCTGTAGCTACTGTCTTTGATGTCCCAGCCTAATAGGAATTCTGGGATGGCCTATCTGTGATTATAGAACATCATGAAGACTTGGCCTGGATTAAAGAAGGGATTTTTCACGTTAGAGAACTCAAAATCTGAAAATGGAGAATTCATTAGGTTACATGGATTTATAGCTATGCATAGATTATTTCTGAGGGAGGGTGGCTGTTAAAACCATCTAAGCCAGCAGCTGTCATATGCATGTATGTGTTTAATGCATGTATATCTTCATCTTTCCTCCAGTAAACTCAAGTCAGATTTCATAGTTCCCCTTCTCCCCCTTTGTCTCACAACAATCCTGTGAGGTAGCAAGTTTCAAGGCTAAATGAGGACTGAAGCCTTGTTTCCAATGTCCCACTATTCTTTTTAACCACTGTGGAAATAATGTTTTTCTTCCATCTGTTCTTGACTTTTCTGACATTAGGTTAATTTCCATTTCTTCTTGTGTTTTATTGGAAATAGTGCATAGTAGCACAATTACCTGTAGTTTGAAAGGGCCATCCAAAATTCCTTCTGAATTTCTTCAACTCAGGTAGCTTCTTCACCCATTGTATGGATCTTGTATCTTTCCACCTTGATGGGCCAAGAGTAGTCTTGCGGGGGCATAGTTGGAAAATAGCATGATGGGGAAAGATTCAACTATTCCACCTACATTTCATTCACATGCTGGTCATCCACATTAGTCTGAAGTCCCTGTGGCTACATTTTGGAAGACAAAAACAAGACAGGCCTTCCACAGAGCTTGGAAAAATTACTTTTTAGAGGATGTTCCTCAGAATATCCCAGAGTGTGGTCACTGGATTTTGCCATTCAAAGAATCTTCCCCCCCCCCCCAAAAAAAATCTGGGCTTCAGTACAAAGGAACCAGCCATAACAAAATGTGAACTGAATGCAGACACCTGCATGGGCAGAAATTATTTTAGTGGACATTGGCTGGGATTAATAACACCTTGTTCTAATAGTAGACAGCAACATTATGTTTTGCTTTTGGTCTGGACAACAAAATATACAACATCTGAATATAAGTCTCCAGGACCAGATGAACTACATTCAAGGGCATTAAAAGAACTGGAAAATGTAATATCAGAACCACTGGCAATAATCTTTGAGAATTCTTGGAGAACAGGAGAAGTCCCAGCAGACTGGAGGAGGGCAAACATTGTCCCCATCTACAAAAAGGGAAAAAAGAGGATCCCAACAATTATCGTCCAGTTAGTCTGACATCAATTCCAGGAAAGATTCTGGAGCAGATCATTAAGCAGAGAGTCTGTCAACATCTAGAAGGCAATGCCATGATCACAAAAAGTCAACATTGGTTTCAGAGAAACAAGTCATGCCAGACGAACCTGATCTCTTTTTTCGATAAAATTACCAGCTTGGTAGATAAAGGGAATGCTGTGGATATAGTATATCTTGATTTCAGTTAGGCCTTTGACAAGGTCCCCCATGACATTCTTGCAAACAAGCTTGCAAAATGTGGGCTAGACAAGGTAACTGTTACATGGATTTGTAATTGGTTGACTGGCTGAACCCAAAGGTTGCTCAGCAATAGCTCCTTTTCATCCTGGAGAGAAGTGACCAGTGGGGTGCCACAGGGTTCTGTCCTGGGCCCAGTGCTATTCAACATTCTTTATTAATGACTTGGATGACAGAAATGGGAGCATACTTATCAAATTTGCAGATGACATTAAACCAGGAGGAGTAACTAATACCCCAGAGGACAGAATAAAAATTCAATATGACCTGAATAGACTAGAAAGCTGAGCCAATGCTAATAAAATGAAATTCAACACAGAGACATGTAAGGTACTGCACTTAGGGAAGAAAAATGAAATGCACAGATATAGGATGGGGGACACCTGTCTTAAGGAGACTATGTGTAAAAAGGATCTGGGAGTCCAAGTAGACCATAAGTTGAACATGAGTCAACAGTGCGATGCGGCAGCTAAAAAGGCCAATGCAATTTTAGTCTGCATAAATAGAAGTATAGTGTCTAGATCAAGGGAAGCAATAGTGCCATTCTATTCTGCTTGGTCAGGCCCCACCTGGAATACTGTGTCCAGTTCTGGGCACCACAATTCAAAAAAGATGTGGAGAAACTGGAGCGGGTCCAAAGGAGGGCAACTAAGATGGTGAGAGGTCTGGAAACTGTGCCCTATGCGGAGTGACTTAGGGAGCTGGGGATGTTTAGCCTGGAGAAGAGAAGGTTAAGAAGTGATATAATAGCCTTGTTTAAATATTTGAAGGGATGTCACATTTAGGAGGGAGCAAGCTTGTTTTCTGCTGCTCCAGAGAACAGGACCTGGAACAATGGATGCAAGCTGCAGGAAAAGAGATTCCACCTCAACATTAGGAGGAACTTCCTGACAATAAGGGCTGTTTGGCAGTGGAACACACTCCCTCGGAGTGTAGTGTAGTCTCCTTCCTTAGAGGTCTTTAAGCAGAGGCTGGATGGCCATCTGTCGGGGATGCTTTGATTGTGAGTTCCTGCATGGCAGAATGGGGTTGGACTGGATGGCCCTGGTGGTCTCTTCCATGTCTATGATTCTATGATCTATGATAAATTCCTCTTCAGCACTGACAGTCCAGGAGATCTTTAAAGAGTTGGGTGGGTGGATTTGTTTATTTATTTACATCTTAACCCACCAGGGTCGCTGAGGCGGCCTATTGGTAAAAGCACTAAAAACCAATTTAAAAACCCAGACGTCTTTTTACAAACCACTGTAAAGCCAGATGAACAGTTTAAAAAGCAGATCCCAAATCCAAATAAAATAGTACAGTGTGAAGTCAAAGGTGTTCATGGCCAGCATCCATAGTTTTTTTTGTGGGTTTTTCAGACTATGTGGCCATGATCTGGAAGAGTTTATTCCTGACATTTTGTCAGGATCTCAGGAATAAACTCTCCCAGAACACAGCCACATAGTCCAACACCCCCACACACACATACACACACACGCATACACACAAAATAGCAGTCTTCACCACACACCTGAAACTCACAAGGAATGGAGCCCTTCTGCATTCTCACAGAACCATCCAACAGAACTGTTTTCAAGGATCTGCTACAACCTGGCCTGAAGGAGAATTTAAGTCATTTAACAGCCCACATAGAAGAATTTGCCTACACCTTTGCTGATAAAATCACTCCGATTCACTCTGACTTGGATGGCACAGTTGATACAGGTTTGATGGATGTAACCTTGGATCCTGCTTGTCCTATGTTGATAACAACTTTTTAGTTTGTACAGTCTAAGGATGTGGACAGAATCCTTGGAGAAGAGACAACCACCATATGTGTATTTGGCCAGAAAAGGACTTGCTGAATGGGAAAGGGAAATGATTCATGCCTCTTTACATTAAAGCTACCAACATGGCTGAAGACATCTTTTTGGGGGGGGGGGGGGAACCACCTTATTAGGGTGGAATAAAGCTTCATAGTGTAGGATCTAGGACTGTTAAATGTTCAATTTTATTTGCTGGTGGTCTAATGTCTGCAGCTTCATTCTACAAAGTTGTACACCTTCCTGCATAATGTTCCATTGTTCCTCTGGGGTCATTAATGAAAATTAAATCAAACCAGCCTCGAAGGGATGCATACCTTTCAGGGACTCATTTGTTTACCTTTCCCTTTGTTTATTGCCAGGGTCAGCTTTAATGAATCTTGAGTATGATTACTTGGAAGCAGATATAGCTAAATTTTAGTGTGTTTAATTCCAAATGAGTTTGCAGTGCTATAATCACATATTCTCAATTACCAGAGAGTGTGGCCCCTTGAATTCCATGGTATGCCTCAGAAAACTTGCATAGCATTGCGTTGTAAGCTGTTTAGCAGTAATTCCTCTTGTATTGATCCTTATGACGACTGGAACAACTGAGATGATGTGTACCTTAATTTGAAAAATATAGTGGGATTAATTGTTGTTGTTATGTGACTTCAAGTCAACTCCAACTTATGGCATCCCTATCAGAACATTTTTGGGCAAGACTTCATCAGAAGAGATTTGTTATTGCCTTCCTCTAAGGCTGGGAGAATGTGATTAGCTGAAGGTCATAGAATCATAGAATCATAGAATCATAGAATCATAGAGTTGGAAGAGACCACAAGGGCCATCTAGTCCAACCCCCTGCCATGCAGGACGTCCAAATCAAAGCATCCCTGACAGATGACCATCCAGCCTCTGTTTAAAGGCCTCCAAGGAAGGAGACTCCACTATGCTCCGAGGGAGTGTGTTCCACTGTCGAACAGCCCTTACTGTCAGGAAGTTCCTCCTAATGTTGAGGTGGAATCTCTTTTCCTGCAATTTATATCCATTATTCCGTGTCCTAGTCTCTGCAGCAGCAGAAAACAAGCTTGCTCCCTCCTCAATGTGACATCCCTTCAAATATTTAAACAGGGCTATCATATCACCTCTTAACCTTCTCTTCTCCAGGCTGAACATCCCCAGTTCCCTAAGGCGTTCCTCATAGGGCATGGTTTCCAGTCCCTTCGCCATCTTAGTTGCCCTCCTTTGGACATGCTCCAGTTTCTCCACATCCTTTTTGAATTGTGGTGCCCAGAACTGGACACAGTATTCCAGGTGGGGCCTGACCAAAGCAGAATAGAGCGGCACTATTACTTCCCTTGATCTAGACACTATACTATACTTCTGTCACATAACAGGTTTCCATAGCTGAGTGGTAATTTGAACTCTGGTCTCCTGGAGTCCTAATTCAATGTTCAAAGTACTACACTTTAGCCAGAAGGGTGCTTTTATATGAGATTAATCATCTGTGTGTACAGAACTAGAGGCTGAATGTAAAGATATCATATTTAGGTTGCAATCCTATGCACATTTATGTGGGAGAAAGTTGTGTTGAACTGAATTTTGTTGTTCTTGCTTTGTGCCTTCAAGTCATTTCTGACTTATGGCAAATTACTCTTGAGTAAATATTTAGAGTGAACAGATATACTCCTTTTCCAGGACATGTTCTACATTTCAGCCTTCTGTCCACAAGGAATCCTAAAATGCCCTTCCTTTTGAGCATGAAGCATGAATTATGTTTATATTAGTGTTTGTAGCACTAGTTTTGTAATGTCCTACATTTTCCTTGAATGCCCTACATTTTACAGTGCCTTGTCCTCCTTTGGTGGTTGTGACATCTGGTCACTCTGGCAAATATCTGTATCTGGACTTTACTGGGGATTAATGTCTGTGATTTTAGCAAAAGCATTTTTTTTCCCAATACCTTGTCCTACCAAGAGATGGTAGCATTGCTACGCAACACTAAAATAACCAACATGGGCTATTTCAGTTCAAGGTAGAAAGCTTTATGTCCAAATGCCACTGAAACAGAAAAATAGGTTGGATTGGGTGATTACAGAGATAAAATAATACTTTTCAACACCTCCCCACCTTGTTTTTCATTCATCAAAGACCTACATACACAAAGATTCTCTTTCAGTTTTCCAGAATCTTTTCAGGTTCTCTCCAGCATCTTTTCAGGAGAACATTCAGGAAAGTCAGTATGGTGTAGTGGTTTGAGCAATGAATACAGTTCTGGGGGCCAGGGTTAAAATTCCTGCTCAGCCATGGAAACCCATTGAGTCACCTTGGGTATGTCACACTTTCTCTGCCTCCATAGGATGGCAATGACAAACCCCTCCTGAGCAAAACTTGCCAAGACGGTTTTGGACTAGGATTGCCATAAATTGGGAATGACTTGAAGTCACACAACAACAGAACAACCCTGATCAGTGAGAAGACAACAAAACAGCATAGAGAGGACTGGAATTTTATTATACCTCTCTGGGAAGAGAAATGAGGGAAAATTGTGACAATATGTTTTAAAGATTAAAGGAGACGCTGGACATATGAAAGTCTTAGGAATGAAATTTGGTTATTAACTGAAGTAATATATAGATAGAGATACAATGGGCCCTTGCTATCTGCTGGGGTTTGGTTCCTCATGGATAACAAAATCTGTGGATGCTCATGTCCCATTAAATACAATGGCATAGCAAAATGGTGTCGCTTATATAACATGGTGAAATCAAGGTTTGCTGTTTAGAATTTATACTTTTTTTTAATACTTTCAAGACATGGATGCTTGAATCTTTGGATAAGGAGGGCCAACTGTATATAGATATATCCCAGTTTAGCCATGGAATAACCTTGGGCAGGTCACATACTCTCAGCCTCAGAGGAAGGCATTGGAAAACCTGCTCTGAAGAAACTTGCCAAGAAAACCTCATGGTTGGATTGCCTTAAGGGTTGCCACAAGTTGGAAATGACTTGAAGGCACACAACAATAACAACAATATGTATTTATGAAAAAGAAGAGCTTGGAAATGTGGACATAGATTATTGATTATAATGAAACAAATGAAACAGAGATACTGATCTCTGGGATGGTGTAAATTAAAATTATATTGGCATATACAGTAGAAGGATCAACAAAGATCATATTAACAACCCATTCTCAATCAGAGAAGGGAGTCATCCATTTTATTCTGTGTAATGTATGTGTATATATTTTTCTTTTTTCTTTTGGTTATTGTTTTGTTTTATGTGTTTTGTTTCTTTAAACTTTTTATTTTATTATCTACAAATCATCATCATCAACAACAACAACAACATCTATATTTGGACTAGTACTGATAGGAAGGAAGTTCAAATGAAGGTTCGAGTATGCAAATGTATGAATAAGTGACAGTGGAGGTTATTAGTAAGTAGGATGAAGGTTATTATGAATGTATTACACAGGTATGTGCAAATGAGAGGGAAAATGAAGGAGGAGTTGGGGAAGAAATACAGAAGGTTAGATGTACATTACAGGTATGTGGATATTGGAAGACACTAAGATTTGGAATGCATGTTACAGTATAACTAGTATATAATCATACATGTGTTTTTGTTTGTTCTTATATGTTCAAAAAAGTTGTATTTTGAAAAAAAGAAGTCATGCAACAACAGCAATCCCTGCTCTTCTCTACTCTAGGTGGAAGTCCTGCTGACTTGTGTCAGTGCTTTCTTTGGGAACTGTGTGGAAAGTGGTGTGTGTGTGTGTGTTTAATCTGCTTCCATTTTGCTTTCCTTTTGTAGCCCCACTTTCCATGGAGAGGTAAGATTTCTTATCTCAATGAATATTCTCTAGCCATATAAAATATTACATTTCTATTGCATTGTTGAACTTTAATGTGGATTTCAAAGGAACTATCCAAAGGAACTGTTTAGGGATAAGTTTCAGCACCAAGGATAGCTGCTTTTCCATCTAGGGCATAATCACAGTAGATGCCATGGGAGCCCACCAACTTCTGCAGCCCCCTTCGCTCATAGTCATGCCTCTGTTCCACTTTGCCTCTCTGATTGTAAAGCTGGCCATTCATTCCACTTTGTAGAGGACATTCTATTTGAAGGGGCACCAGAACAGACAGGCCTGTATTCCCCCATTTCTGTCACAATTCTAGAATAAGGTGGTATTGCCTTTCTATTTAAATCAGTGGGCAGGTTTGCAGTGTCCAGGAGCCACTTTTGCCTTCCCCTCTGGATCTTGTTGGGGGAGAATACAGTCCAATTCCCTCCAACCTGAAAAAAATTGCCAGTGGCTAATCACTTCCCAAAAAGCTCTTGGGAAGGAGTATATTTTGGTATTTAAATATTATTTAAAGACGTCACTTCCATTCTCTAAATATGTGTATATATCTTTGGCCATAGGCATGATGGATTTACATTTAAGTGGCAAATCACATCCCTTAGAGATTACTAAAGTGACATTTTCAAGGAAGTTTGGGGATGGAGGTTTAATACCACCTATTCTACAAACCACAAATTTTCCAAAGCCTGATATAATTGACAGCAATGCTATCAAAGAATGACATGTAAATGTTGTGCCTCTAAATGTTATAACACCTGGCAAACTTGGCAGGATTTGCTGCTGCTTTCAGTTTTTCACCCCTGGTACTAGACAGCTGATCTGATCTAGCCAGACTTTGGGTTTTACATAAAGCTTCTGATCTAGCATTGTTCTGTTTCACTCTGAATACAGATGTATTTGCTCAATCCTACTGAGAAGGACAGGATTTTGCTGCCACCTCTCCTCTTCCCCCTACTGAGCTAACTGAATGAAACTACTTTTGCACTTTGACCTCAGTTCACAATGACTGAAGTAAGGAGGACAAAAGGAGAACTGGGACATTTTAAAAGCAGTTGAAAAACAGGACAACAGAGAATTAGTCAGGACTGTCACTGTCAAATTGGGATATCTGGAGTGTTAAAGAGTATTAGAGTCTCAATTTGCTATTGTTTTCTTCTTACAAGGAAAGTGACTCTGTTAGTGACTATCCTTGCAATTTTCTACTATATAGAATGATAGAGTTGGAAGGGGTCCTGTGGGCCACCAAGTGCAGTCCCCTGCTTAATACAGGACCTCCAGCTATAGCAGCCCCAGCAGGATAATGGGAGGGTGCCAATATGGCATTTAGGGTCTGTAGCTCAGTAGATGAGAGGGGATGAGATCCTGAATTTCCTGAGTCGCAGTTTAATACCAAAAAACCAATAGGTCACACTGCCACAAGGGAAAGAGCTTCAAATGAACATTCTGCCCTAGACCTACCAATGCCATAGATCCTGTTAAAAACCTATTTGGCCTTCCCAACTTAGTTATCCTTCCCCAGATATAGAGAGATGGATATAGATCTGGCTACAGAATAGACACGAATATGATCACGATTATGAAAAATGCCTCCTCGTCTGCCTATTTTCTTCTAAATTTTAGTAGTTAGTTTTTACTGTTTTTAATGTTTTTGCACTAAGACTGTTTAATCCTGTTTTAGTATTGGGAATGGGGGTGGTATAGGGGTTGATTTCTTTTCCGATTTTATTGTAACTTTGATGTATTTTACTGTTGTAATCCGCCCAGATTCTCTGTGATAGGGCAGGCTAGAAATAAATCTAATAATAATAATAATAATAATAATAATAGGCGCATGTTTCATAAATTTCACAGGGTTTTCTTATTTAGAGGTGGTTCTGCCAGTTTCTTGCTCTGCATGATAGCCTACAACACCTGGTATTCATTTGTGGCTTGGTCTCTCATCCAATTACTAACCAGAGCTGTACTTGCTTAGCTTCCAAGATCATATGGGACCTGGTGCCTTTAGGGTATTTAGCACCATAAGCACATACAGTCCTCAGAAAATCAGTGATGGGGATAGGAGGGACAATGTAGTAACATTTGAGCAAAACACTCTATGGCCGGCATCCATAGTTTTTTGTGGATCTTCAGAGAAAGAAGATGCCAGCCACAGATGCTGGCGAAACGTCAGAAAGGAACTCTTCTAGAACATGGCCACATAGCCCAAAAGCTCCACAAAAAACACTTTAGTTTTTCTCAGTCATCTTCCTATCTCTCAGGTTTCAGTCTTAATCCAGATGTCATGACTGTTAAAACTTGGTGCCATTGCTGTAATCAAAGTTTGGGAAAGTTACCATTTTGAGTCACAAGTTTCAGAATCTTCCTGCAGCCAAACTGTAACTGTAGCTGGGAGCTGTAGTCCAAAGCACACTTTTCTGAATACCATTTATAATCCCTTAGGCATTTTCAGCCCTGCCATCATATAGTTAATATGCATGTAGAGGTAGACAGAATGTCTAAAAAAGCAACAGGATCAATTTCTGGCAACACCAGGAAAGACATCTCCTTAAAAACTCACTGAGCAACTCCAAGTGAGGGAGGGTTGTTCTGGGCTTAGTGAGTCCAAAGCAGATTTATACCATCACTTCTCTAACCAGATTCAAAACTGAGTTAAAGACTACATTGTTTAGGGAAGTGTTCCCAGGATTGTGCCATCTGCCCCAGGATGCCTCCTTTTAACTATGTATTAAGAAGCCAAGCCCTCCCTCCAGTCCATCTGCCTTGGTCCAGGCCCCAGAGGGAGGAAAGAACCACTGGACTTCCCCGCCTTTCCCACCACCTTTCTCTCCTCCTTTTGTGTTGTGTCTTTTAGATTGTAAGCCTGAGAGCAGGGAACTGTCTAATTATAAGACTGTATGTACAGCACTGTGTAAATTTACAGCGCTATATAAATAAAGGTTAATAATAATAATAAAGCAATTCCCATTGTTAATATACAAGTTATATTTTAAAATATGGCAAGTGTTTTACATAGATGCAAGGGCCAATACTGATGATGCAGCAGTAAGTCAATAAGATGATCTCCTTTATTCCTAGGTGTAGATATACCATCCTTCTCCAAAGTGGTGACTTTTCAACATTTTATACAAGAACTCCCATAAGCCCCAGCTAGCATGGCAAATGGTCAAGCATTGTGGAAGATGTTGTCCAACACATCTGGAGGGTACCAGTTTCATGAAAGCAAGGGCAGATTGTTGAATTCTGTATGTTATGGGGATGAATTTGGAGATCTGCCCAGTCTGGGCTGAGGACATTGCCTTTTTCTTATAGCACAAATGTTTGTTCTGAGAAGTGAGTATTAATGAGGCTGTATTGACACAAGCAGACATAAAACTAATTTCATATACTCTAAGGTTTACAGCTGTGTCAGTTAATTTGTCGGTTTTACTGGCCTTCTAAGTGAGCTGTAAGGTTAATCTAAATGTAAGCAACTTTACAGGTTGACTACTCTCTTTACAAGCTTGGTCTACAGAGAAGTGTCAAATTAGGGCTATATCAATAGATAAAGGGGAAGAAAATAGCAACACTGATGGCCTGGTCTTTCCCAGCTGATATCTTTATACAGTGCTATAAAAGCCAATTACTCTTAATTTAAAGAGGTGACAAATGTTGACAAATCTCCATCAAATTGTACTCTTTAGGAAACTATTAAATCCAAACCTAATTTCAAGTAAATCATGGCCACATCTCACTGAGGCATCATAAAAGCACATAATGGTATTGACACTTCCAGATAATCTAGATTAATAGTTTTAAATGCCTGAAGTCTGCCCCTTCTACCATTTTTTCTACTTATTTTGAAAAGTGGGGCATTGTTACATTCAATCATTTGCATAAAGAACTGAATGATTATTCTTCATTGACAGAGAACAAAGAGTCAGATCCTTGGTCCATTTATCCCTGCATTGACAATACTGATTGGCAGCAGTAGAGAGGTTTCAGGCAGAATTGTTTCCTAGACCTGGGAATTCCTGGTATCTCTTAACTGTCTCAAATCCAAATACTAACCAGGCCTGTGCTTAGCTTCCAAAATCAAATAAGATTTGGTATGTTCAGGATTTTGGAAGGATTTATGGAAGAGGATATTACCATCATCATCATCCTGCCTTTTTCCCATTTGGGGACTCAGCAGTTTATAAATGTTAAAAGAGATACAGCTAAAACATTTACCTTGTGCAACAGTTAAAAATATATTTAAATGATCAAAAAACTATCACTAAAATGTCTGACCAATTGCTGAGATACCTAGCACATATATCATCTTTCGGGGTCTCCTGAGAACCTCCAGTAGGTTCCTGCAGATGCCTGTTACCGTGTGCCCAGATACAGGAAAATAGCTAAATGTGTCTTTGCTGATTCCCCCCTCCTGCCCCTGATCTCCAGTAAAGTGAAAATGGCCATGTTGTGGGAACTGCATCACTTTAAAAGTGGTTTGGGGGGATTTTGATCATTGTGTGCTCAGTACAGAATCCTAGCCTCTTCAATGACCAAAAAATATGGGATCAAAATCCACCAAACAGCACCTTTCTTGGCCAACCAAAATACACACTACACATGTTGGATGCTTTTGAAGCTTCACTGCCTTCTTCATCAGGCAAGGTGTTACAAACCAAACAGGAGAAAAAAATTGAAGATGTTAGTCATCAGCCTGCATTTTGCTGTTTCTCTTCTTAGTTAAGATGGTATGGAGGGGCATGTCTTTTTTCTGGCCATGTGGCAATTGGGAGATTCTCAAAGTCCAGGAAATTTAACATCCATTTGCATCATGACAAAGACACTTCCTTTGCAATCTAATATGTCTTCATATTGTCTCCAATATGGACTTAGACTGTTGTAACTTATCGAGAAAATGCCAGGCATTGTTATTGCTAGTAGATATCTCTTGTTTTCAGTGTAGCTGAACCAACCCTGATCTCCCTCTTTAGAAATTTATCTTAGTGTTCTTTCTTTCTTTTTCGTTTTTCAAAGGGGGAGGGATTTAAAGCACCGATAGGGAAAGTGTGGCTCTGCTGCTACTATTGCACAGCAGTTTCACTACCCCAGTCTGTACAGCTTGAGTCTCCCTTATCTGGAATTCCAAAATCTGAGATATTCCAAAAACCAAAACTTTTCACATGAGTGGCTAAGACAGTGACACCTTTGCTTTCTGATGGTTCAGTGTATATAGACTTTGTTTCATGCACAAAATTATTTAAAATATTGTGTACCTTCAGAGTATGTGCATACAGTGTATTTGAAAAATAAACACATAGCCATGTTAGTCTGAAAATCAGTATGCAAATGGACTTGTAGCACTGTTAAGGCTATAAATTTGATGTTTAGACGTGTGTTCCATCTTCAGAAATTATGTATGTATATGGAATTACAGGTATACCAAAATCCAAAAAAATCAAAAATCCAAAACAGTCCTGGTCCCAAGCATTTTGGATAAGGGAGACTCAACATTCAGGGGGTCAGAAGTGATGGGATTTTTCTCACAGCATCTAGAGGAGCATAGTTTCTCCATCCTTGATCTGAAGTTTAAAAGGACTGATCACATTGGAATGTACACGGAAGCTGAAATCATACATCAGAGGATATAGTTACAGAGACGTAGCTGCATTTCCATAGGTATGTCACCTGATGTCGTCCCCAAAACCTACAATTTATATATTTCAGCCCTCAGCAAACAAAGCAATTTCCTCATCCAGCTCTCTTTCTGTAGCTGGGCATGCTGCCATAAGTATCTGCTACAGGGAGATATTTGGAAATATCTCTGATCATCCCCATTGCTCTCCATCAACATGGAAACAAACATAGCATGTAAGGGGAGGCTGCACTGCTTACAAGGTAAGCTTTCAAGCAGAACCTTTAGTTGTTGCATATGCAATGACCATAAAAATGAATTGCAGTGGCATTAGGCGGACATATGACATCATAAATATTGAACAGAATGTCAGCCAGATAAGTTATGAACAAATTCCAAAATCCATGTTCTGGTAATACATTGCTGTAATACCATTATTAGGTCAACCTCAAAAGGCAGCAATATGTGTGAAAGTTTTTGAGATCTTCATATCTCTGAATCAAGACAAGATGTTATCAAAAGCAGGTTGTGGGTGGGAAACCAAGCTTGCTCTTGACATTCTATGAGGAGTAGCTAATAGGGAACTCAATATGTTTAGTTTGGGGAAGAGAAGCTGAGAGGTGATATGATGGACATATTTAAATATCTGAATAGATGCCATGTAGAATATACAGCAAGGTTAGTTTCCCCTTGCCCTGCTGCTCAAGAGACTGGAACACAAATGAGTGGATTCAAAGTACGATAAAAGAGGTTCCACCTAAAATTTAGGAAGACCTTCTAGACTGTAACAGCTATTTGGCAGTGGAATAGGATGCTTCAAAGGGTGGTGAACTCTCTTTAGAGATCTTTAACAAAACGTTGGATGGGCATCTTTCTGGAGTGTTTTAGTTTAGTGTTCTTGCATGGCTTGAATTTGGACTTGTGGTCCCTTCCAACTCTATGATTCTATAATTTTAAGTCATAGGAGTTTATCACATGGGAAGAATTTCTCTCAATTTTGAAAGAAATGGAAGTGAGGCCAGTTCAGAACTGAGTAAATTTGCTAGTTCGGCGAATTTGATGCTGCATTGCATTTGGAACTGCCTGAAATTGCCTCCCATTGCCTGAAATTGTGTGTGATAGTTTCTCACACAATAACGTTAAACCCCATGATTGCGTTCGGAAGGACTTCCCTTTGCCCGAAAATGTATGTGATCAACTTTCACGCAATCACGCGAAACCCCATGATTGCATTCAGATTGCCATTGGATTATACTTCTAATTCCCTTTGTGTGATAAACTCCATACAGAAGCTTCTGTCTTGTCTTGTGATGTAATCAGATGCCATGAAGGTGTTAGGAGCAGCCCCTAGGCTTCATGAGAGCAGGAAAAGCCTAAAGGTTTGTTACTCTGTTTTAAAAAATACAAAAGTATACTGTAAACATGCATACATTTTGTGACCTATTTGTCTTATTCCCATTACAACAACCCTTATTTTTTGTTCGCCATGAGAGCAAAAAGCTTTTAAAAAAACCTCAAAGTTAGTTAACAGCTTTTAAAGTTCATTTTATCTTGTGAGAGAATTGTACCAACACACTTGTATTGCATTGTATGGGTTAATTTACACCCTATATTTTTGCCCAAAGCTGGGCCTTTTGTGCTGGACCATTTTAACTCAGGCCTGTTTGGAAACATGCTTTGGAAAGGACACAGAACAGAAAGAGATTCATTGCTAGAGTCAGTTAATGTGTCCCAAGCAAAGCCATGTGTGCTCATAACAGTGATAAACTGCATGACCTTGAGTGAATGAGTCAGCTTAGTGGTTATCTGAACTTCATCTGTCTTTTAAAAATGCTATCAACAAAGCACAAGGTTATGTCTTCACCTTACAGGTGTAGGTGTAGGACACAACCTCATGTCCTCTGGTAAATCTGACATATGTGACCTTATGATAGCTCAGGGATCATGTTGCTCAGCTGGGAGGCCCATGTTCCCTAGAAGCTTCTAGAGAGCAGTAAACTTTATCTTGGCCAATACCTGATATCTTTTTAGTGGTGAGGTGGGCATAGGTTTGGTTTTGGGTTCTGATTTAGGCCACTCATTTAACTACATCAAACAGTATTCTTTATCTGAAATATTACAATCACTCTGATTTTTTTCTCTCTGCTTAGTCTAAAAAAAAAGAAAAGAAATAAACCTGGGGATGCTGTTACAAAGGGCTGTTTATACAAACAAACGCTTCTTATGAGGAAAGACTTAGGGAGATGGGTATGTTTAGCCTGGAAAAGAGATGGTTAAGAGGTGAAATGAGGTAAATATCTGAAGGGGCATCACATTGAGGATGGAGAACGCTTGTTTTCTGCTGCTCCAGAGAATAGAACCCAGAACAATGGATGCAAGCTACAGGAAAGGAGATTCTACCTCAACATTAGGAGAAACTTCCTGAGAGTAAGGGCTGTTCGACAGTGGAACACACTCCCTCGGAATGTAGTGGAATCTCTTTCCTTAGAGGTCTTTAAGCAGAGGCTGGATGGCCATCTGTCGGGGATGCTTTGATGGAGAGTTCCTGCATGGCAGGGGGTTGGACTGGATGGCCCTTGTGGTCTCTTCCATGTCTATGATTCTATGAGTAAATCTAGATAACTGTTTTGCATAAAATGCTGTTTTCTGTGGAAAACAACCATGTATGAATTTTGCATACCTCCCAAATTGCGAATAGGTTTTCAAAGTTTACAGCAGGAAGAAGACTGCTAAAATTACTTGTTGCTTCTTCCAACAAGAAAATGAGTGGAGAATTATATCCCTAGTCATCTCTCCCAGAAAGTATTCACTCCTTTTTTCGAGAAAAAAGGAACACAAGTGGGATCTGGTGGGCTAGAGCTGCAAAAACAATCTTGGGGCCACATTTCCCACACTTTTATGTATGGAAGCAGGTAGTTTCAACAAGCAATGTGAAAAGCCCATTTCTTCAATGTTGTGCATAATATATATACAACAGAGCAAGCGATACTAATGTGAAATCATTGGTACTTACTTCTGAGTAAACATACATAAACTGGTGCTGTAATATTATAATGCCTGCAAGAGGAAGGAAGTCATAAAAACATATAGATGCACTGAGAAGATTGGGTGCCAAGATACAGTGAGATGTACAGTGGCACTAATGAACTAAATTGTTCTTTAAACGAAGCAGTATATCTCTTTGTGGTGTGTATATCTTTTTATAGGATCTCCTGGAGTTTTATCATCATCTTCTGTTCCCAAGTGTCAAATAGCAGCAATATTGATAACACAGAGGTATAAATGGCAGCCTGTGTATAATCCTATTTAATATCTTCTTTACTGCACAATATGAATTTATTGATCACTCCAGTGCAGCACTGAAGACGAGAGTTAGATTTGACAGTGTTAGAAACTGAATTCATATTTGGTCCAAAGATCAGAAAATATACCCTTTTGGAGTACAAACATGTTGGCTAGAGGATTGACCATGCTGGCTAGTGGATTCTGGCAGTTGTGATCCAAAAAAGTAATATTCCTGCACTCTTGCTTGAGTGTTATAAATCAGAGTACATTAAAATGTGAGAAGGACAACCACCGAGCTTACTGAAGTTATTTTCTTGAACCACAAATCCAAGAATCCCACAGGAAGCATGGGCAATACCCATTCGGAATTCTGGGAGCTATAATCTAAAAAAGTAATTTTCCTACATTTTGGGGATCATGCTAGACCTATTCACCTCATATGTTTCTGACACAATCCTCATGTGGGGAGTAACTTTTTGGAAAGGAAGGTCACTTCTATGTATGAAGGCTGTCCACAAAATTTGCAGTTCATTGCTGTCTTTGTGAGCTTTGTGACAACAACTGTTGGAACTAGACTACTGAACTAAGTGAGGCTTAGACCGTATCCACACTGCAGAAATAACCCAGTTTGACACCACTTTAACTGCCATGGCTCAAGGCTATGGAATTCTGGTAATTTTAGTTTTGTGAGACATTTAGCCTTCTCTGTCAGAGAGCTCTGGAACCACAACAACTACAGATCCTAGAATTCCATACTATTAAGCCATGGCAGTTAAAGTGGTGTCAGACTGGATTTCTGCAGCACAGATGAAGCCTTAGTCAGATCCAGCCATACTATGCATATATTTTTTTAAGTCAAATGTAATTTGTTGATAGGTGTTAATAGATATGAAATGGAAGTAATTTACAAGTACTGCAGAGAAAAACAGGGGCTTTCCAGACCGCCCAAAAGGGGCGGTCCTTACTTGCTCCAAGAAGCAGCGAGATGGGGCCAAGGCTGCCGCACCGGCAGCCTCCGAGGCCCCATCTCGCCGCTTCCAGAGGTCACAGGGAAGCGGAAAACTGCTGCTTCCCCACGGCCTCAAAACAGGGAGCAGCTGGCACCCTGGGCACCCGCTGCACCCCGCTTCTAGAGGCAGTGCTGAGGGGAGAAAGGAGCCGCCGCTGCGGCCCCTTTCTCCCTGGGTGTTTGATGTGGTCGTTTGAAGGCCGCGTCAAACACCTGGCACAAAAAAGGAGCTCCATTTTGGAGCTCCTTTTTTGCACTGCAGGAAGGGCATGCTTGGCGCTCTCCCGCGGTGTGAAGTTGTCATGGTGCGCGCAGCGTTTCTAAATGCTGTGCGCACCATGACAACTTCACACTGCGGGAGAGCACCAAGCACGCCCTTCCTGCAGCGCAAAAAAGGAGCTCCATTGGAGCTCCTTTTTTGCGCTGCAGGAAGGGCGTGCTTGGTGCTCTCCCGCGGTGTGAAGTTGTCATGGTGCGCACAGCGTTTCTAAATGCTGCGCACACCATGACAACATCATGGCACATCCGTATGCGTGCCGCCATTTTTAAATGGCGGCACCCATCTGCTTTAGGGTTAGGGAGGGTGTGGGCTCTGAGCCCTCCCTAACCCTAAAGGCACCTCAAAGATCCCTTATCGCGGCTCTTTTTGCCCGTCTAGATCAGGCCACAACTGCCTTTTACTTTCCTCTATCATGGTCCTTACAAAAAAAGCCAATAAAATGGTAATGGAAACAAAGTTATTGAGGTGGTTAACAAACACATGATGGTCTACATCTCAGTGTTTCTGTCTAGTTCAAATTGTAGATGGTTGTTCTTGTTGTTAACTGTCTTCAAGTTGACTTCGCCTCATGGCAACCCAATGAGTGAGACATCTCCAAGGCCCCCTGTCTGGTCAGGTACTGCAAGTTCAGGTCTGTTACCTCCCTGGTTGAATCTATCCATCTACCGTGTGGTCTTCCTTTCTTTCTATTGCTCTCTACCTTTCCTAGCATTATTGTCTTTTCTTTTTTCATGAGCCATGCCTTTTTGTGATGTGGCTAAAATATGTCAGGCTCAGTTTAGTCATCGCGGCTTCCAGGGAAAGTTCAGCCTTGATTTGTTCTAGGCTGTTTGTCTTTCAGGCCATCTATGGTATCCTCAGCACTCTTCTCCAGCACCATATCTCAAATGAGTTGATTTTCTTTCTAGCTGCTTTCTTCACTGTCCAGCTTTCACATCCACACATGGTGATGGGCAATACCATGGACTGAATGATCCTAACTTTAATGTTCAGTTTTATATCTTTGCACATTAGGATCTTGGCTAGTTTTTTCATAGCTGCTTTTTCCAAGTCTTCTGATTTTACTACGGCAGTCTCCATTCTGATCAATGTTTGATCCAAGGTACAGGAAATCTTTTACTGTTATGATTTCCTCATCATCTAAGTTGAATTTCTGTAGACCATGATCATTATTTTTGTTTTCATAACATTCAGCATTAACATTCTTCTATGTTTACTATGTTCTAAATGAAGAAAGTTAAAGATGGTGTTGTATTTGTCCTTTAGTGATTGTAATGGTAATTTTATTATGACTGCAGAAATATCTGGCTTCACAGACTACCAGGTTCTAGATTCTTGGAAAAGTATACAATTAATTTTTCATTTGCATGTTTGTTTCCATGATTACCTATGCAAATGAAACAACTTCATGCAAAATAATTTCCAAAATGTATTCTGTGAGATATTTTCCAATCTGCAAATTCAGTGACATTTAAGATTACTATTAAAATTATCAGTGCTGTAATAATCTTACAATTCAACAGATGTTCATATTGCTGTGGCAACAGCTGCATCTTAAGCAGCAGCAGCAGCCAGGAAAGAGTTTATACTGATCCATTTGCAGCAAAATCCTGCTGGAAAGACATACTCATTTGATCTTCTCCTTGTGTACTCATGGTGAACTGTTGTGATGAGCAACTTTAGAATCCAGCTTTACATTTAGCCAATTGCCTCTGTCAGGATGCTTCCTAAACTATACCAATTTCTGGCATGGGGTGAGGGATTAGTCATATTCAATTGTTACTGCAAAAACAACAGAGAGACTTGTAGAAAATGTCAAACTAATAAATCTTATTTGGTATACACTTTCAAATAGCATGCCACTTGTGGCATGTCTTGAAGTAGGCCTGTGCTTGTAAGACTATGGCTGTGTCCACATGGGTGAAATAATACACCCTCCCCTCATCCTCATGGTGATCAGTCTGAATAATGCAGGGCCCAATCTCCAATTTTAGTGTGAACTGTCCACATAACGTACAGCTAGCTCAGCACCAAACCCACATTTTTCCAGCTAGGTGGCTGTTTACATGGTGTCATGCTGTGCTGCCCACCACTGCCCCCAAAGACATGAGTCAGTACCTCTAGATCAGAGTGAGGCACCCAGCAACATGACTGACACTGTGGGCATCATTTTCAGCCTAGAGGGAATGAGCCACAGCAATAGGCAGCACAGTGAGATGCGTGTGTGAACAGTCATCCAGTGTCACTCTGGAGCACCCAGGTAATGGGGGCACTTCAGGGCCAGAATACACTGGGCTGATCTTGGAGTATTCTGGCCTGTGCAGACACAGCTTCCGTGATGCGGGGGGGGGGGGACAATTTTTTTCCCCAGTATGCCAAGCACCAGTGCTAGAAATTAATTGGAAACCAGTAGCCAATGGCTCATGGTATGGCACCAATCCAGGGACAAACACTTTGAGTAGAACTGAAATAGACTGCGGTGCACACAATCTTTTGCTAGGATTGGGGAACCTGAGACTTGGGCCAAATCTATAGGCATCTGGGCTTCCTCAGGTGGCAACATCCTTTTCCATGATATTGTTGTTTGGTAGTGTCCCATGTTTCACATAGATTCCTAAAAGGTCAAGATGCCTCCCCTAAGTCTTACTTTCTGGAATAGGAGCTTTAAGCTAAAATAAGATGATGCCTAGTCACAGGATTTTTCCTTTAGCCCTCCTCATCACTGGAATGTCCCCTACATTTGAGCACTTAGCTCAAACTGAGTTTCATCTCTGCTCTGGAAAAAGTTTCTTTTTCTTTGGCTAGTGTCAAATATGCGTTGTGTTTTTTTAAGGTACCTAAAGCCCCCTGCTGTTTGAACTCAACCAGGTCATTAACTCAGCCTAGATTTCACTCTCTCAGTCAAAGGAAGTTGGATGACATAAATGGGGTTCAAACTGAATGTGGCTCTCAGGGTTTTCCTTCTGAATAATTAATTTTGAGGACAGCAAATGGGCAAAAAGCTACTGCCAGCTGGAGTGTTTTGTCCCTTCCCCCTGCCCATTTTATCAAGGTGATAATCTGCCCTTTGATCCTATGTCAACAGTGCAAAGAAAGTTGAAAGCAGGAGCCACCACCCTGTCCCCACCACCCTCTTCCCCAACACGGTTGTTGGCGTCTCATAAAACATTTACAAAACCTGTCATAAACAGGCTTGATAAGGAAACAGGACGCTAGATTTCTGGAGTCAGCAGCTTCGAAGGAAAGGACCTTCCTATCACTCCAAGGTTCCTCTGTTTAAACAGCAAACATCACCCCACCAACTTCACCCTGCCATAAAATCTTTGAGCAAAGACTTTTCACCAGCCTTAGAGATTACTTGCTTTGTTTGGAATGCATCACTCAATCAGCCACTATCCACCTTTAAAGCAATCCAGTGTGGTGTTGGCTAACAATCCCAGGTTGGAAGTGATTTTACCATGGTCTGGGGCACAAAAGGAAGATGCAGGAATCTTTCAAGTGCACTGGACATTTCTTTTGTAGGGTTTTTTTAATGCTTCTTTTCTAAGTTGTAATCAAAGCACAGTGCACAGCAAAGCACAGCAAGAAGATTACAAACCAAATTCTATTTGAGAATAGCACATAAAATTATAAACTCATAGAGCTGGAAAGGGTCAGACAATTGGCAAAGGGGTCAGATAAGGCTGCATTTTATCACCTTGTCTGTTCAACTTATATGCAGAACATATTATAAGAAAAGCAGGCTTGGACATGGAAGAAGGAGGAGTGAAAACAAGAGGAAGGAATATTAACAATTTAAGATACACAGACAACACCATAATACTAGCAGAAAACCCCAAAGACCTGAAACAGCTGCTAAGGAAGATCAAGGAAGAAAGTGCAAAGGCAGGCTTACTGTTGAACATTAAGTAAACAAAAATAATGATCACAGAGCATCTAGACAAATTCAACCTAGATAATGAAGAAAAAGAAATATTAGAAGAGTTCTCATACCTGGGATCAAACATTGGAGATTATTGCACGGCCTTTCTTCCCACGCTAGACATGGGATATAAACTTAAATAAGCAGATTTTATAACACACCCCTGTTCCTGGGCAGTAGGCATCTTGTACCTGATCCAAGTTTCTCATGCACCTTTTAAAGAAAAATCTTCAGAAGGGTATAAACATCTGGAGACAGAACTGCATCTACATGGTGATAATGGACATATTATGAGAAGACATGACTCATTAGAAAAGGCAATAATGCTTGGTAAGGTAGAAGGCAGTAGGAAAGCAGGAAGACCACAATACAGTGGTCCTTACAATACATAACTCAGTCAATGAAGCTACAACTACCCAGATTTTGCAAGATGTGAGCAGGGCTGTTGATAACAAGGTGACTTGTAGGTATCTCATTCCTAGAGTTGCCATAAGTTGAAACTGACATGATGGCAATTAATAACAACAATGGAAGAAATGTACATTTTCCATATTTCTAAATTAGCAAACAATTTATTTGCCTCTGAAAGCACATAGGTGCTGCTGGTATCATGTTACAATAGAAATAGCTTCTGAAGATCTAGTTTCCCACCAAATGGTGTTGACCATAACTTCCATCAACCAATAGCTTGGATTGAAGAGTACTGTAGTCCAGTACATCTGGAATGGAGAATCAAATAGATATTTGTCAGGGCAGACTTGTTGACCAAGAGGGCTTTAGTGATTAGGGAGCTGTACAACAAAAAAGCTAATTTTTCTACACTCTGAGCTTGAGTTCTTCTTCTTGAGACTTCAGTGAGACATAAGTCCTTATGCAATTTTGAATGAAAGCCAATTTGGCTGTCTTTCAGTGCACAATCCTAACAGCAGCCAAGGCTGTTCTTCTGACTATCATAAAATCTTCAGGGCAGCAAAATGAGGTCAGAGAGCTCAAAGAGTACAGCTCTGGTACAGTAATAATTAACAAGGCAATGGCATGAATCTTTGGGCTTCTTTTCCCTCCTTATCAGTTATAAAGAAAGGTTATATGCACAACATCTCTAAGTTGTGCATATAACTTAGAGCATACAACTTCCCAAAGACATTGGGAAGCCTAATGATATTCAGTTGTTAAATGCTCCAAAGACAGAGAGAGCAGCAAGTTTTATAAAAGTCTGCCTCAAATCACTGTGCTCTTTCTCTCTTTCTTCTCTTGCTCCCTCTGTCTCTCAGTGTTATGCTCTGTGAAGTACTGAAGCCCCAATCAAATGGATAGGAATCTTCAAGAGGAGTGTGCACTAAAGCATGATCAGAAATTGGAAATGTTACTTTGGTGGTCTATAACTTCAAAGTTAGGTTGACTAGGAATGGGGATTTCTGGAATTTGTTGTAATTTTTACAAGACATTTTGTGGCTTTTAAAAGCTCTGCAGAATATAGTGTGGTAGCTGGAGTATTGGACAGGGACAGAGACAGTCAGGCTCAAATACCTACCTAGCCATAAAGCTCATTGGGACACCTCAAACCACTAATCCACTGGGTGACCTTGGACAAGTCACATGCTCTTAGCCTCAGGGATAGGCAATGGCAAACTTCTTCTAAACAAATTTTGCCAAGAAAAACCCATGAGGTGGGAGGTTGGGATCAGGTTGCATGGATTTTAATTGTATTCTGTTTTAAACTCTGTTGTACCGTGCCCCGATTGCTTGATCAGAGGGGCGGATTATAAATAAAATTTATTATTATTATTGTGATAGTCCCAAAGTTGATGTAAGTTGGAGAAGACTTGAAACACAACAACAACAACAACAACAACAACAATCACAGCTGAGCGGGAATTAAACCCTGGTCTTCAGTCACAGTCCAATGCTCAAACTATTAAGCCACACCGGCACATTGTCAATTATTACTCTGCAGTGGATCATGCTCCCAAATATCCAGACAATCATATATTCATATTTTTGATTTCTAGTTGTGTTATGTTTTATCAGATAGTGTACATAACAATACAGTACAATAATTGTGCTAATTGGAATGTTTCCTGCTTAGGCACTCCTGGAGCTGCTAGCTTGGCAATAAAATGTCACATTATGCATATTGATACATAATGAAGCATTTAAACCAGTAATATTGAGTCATAACTAACCTCATAAAAAGAAGTTTGTGTTACAGGCCAGCAATATAACAGATACTAGAAACATTTTCTATCACACTTTCTTATCATCTACAACACTGACAAGAGAGCATAAATTTGTATCAGATTTGCATGTGGTAATTTTCATTTCATAGATAGAAAACTGGGAAATCTAAGAATAAAGAATGAGATCCTGAGTTAGTCATGTTCACAGTAAATTAACTAGCAGAGAATGCCATTGAAATCTGTGGGAAAGCAATCATTTCAGAAAGCTTTGGAACAGACCCACTTAAATAATTGCTTTTCCACATATGAACTCAAAGAGTCATTGTGCAATGAATTCATCCCGCAGATAGCTGCAGAAACAGAGCTATGCAAACTGCATGTTCCTCTGTACCTTATCTTTGCAAGTTACATTTTGCTCACTGGATGTTGCAGTTGTACAATGTTCTTGTATAATTTTCACTGTGGTTGTGCATCATGTTTTGTGCATTGGGGTTGCATATACCTATACTTCAAACTATGATTGTATATCATGCATTGTGGTTGGTGGATACATAAACTATACTTTGCATTGTGGTTGTATATCCTGTAGTTTGCATTGTGAAATGGCACCTAGCCATTGACATGTGTTGAGCAATATTGCTATTCTATGGTTGGTGTAATACTCATATAACATATCTCTGTGTGTGGACATTTATGCTATGCTAAGAGAATGTTGAACTGAGACCAATGTATGTTGCCTTGGGCTCTATGGAGGAAAGGAGGGATATAAATGTAGAAATAACCAAAGACAACAAAAAGAAATACAGTACTTCTCACCATAGAGCACACGACTTGCATCAGATAACCTGTGTGCCTGCACCCATGAGGTAGCTCTCAATGGGCAACTTTGTGTGAATTTTTGAAGGCTCAGAAAAGTTATGTTTTGGGACTACCACTTCTGGAATCCCTCAACCAGCATGGTCAATTGAGGGATACTGGGGAATGTTGCTATAATGTCTCCAAGTTTTTCTTCTTTAAATCAGACTTGAACTGGTCAGCCCTTTAAGAGGGAACATCTTCAATGGAGAATATTCCCTGCAAAGCAGAATGAGTAACCACTCCAACAGGAAAGCAGAGTTGTTATATGATCAAGTGCAGTAAAAAAATTGCTATGAACAAGAAATCCACAAAGTGATAGGTAGAACGGACTCTTATGGTGACTGTTGTCACTTGTCCAGCAAGGAAAAGCCATAGAACTGTGTGCATTAATTCTCTCCTGGAGATTAAAATGAAAAGCTAGGTATAGTGAGACATTCTCAATGTGTCTACATTTATATTTTCTATGATAGGATTTTCATAAACTAGAATCAACTTGAAAGTACATTACAACAACCAAAATATGTTGCTGGACTGTACTCCCATCCCCTCTGACTCTCCTGGATTGGATGATCCCAAATAATCCTATGGCATATCACTTACTCAGCTGCCTTTTTAAAAAAAATCCCAGTTTCTCTCTCCTCCTCCTCCAACTTTTCCCCTTTGTCCTCAGCTTACTCAGTTGCTGCAGACTGAGTTCAAAGTGCAAAAATAGTTTGCAATCAGTTAACTCATCAGGAAGGAGAGGAGAGAAGAAAGTGGAATCCTCCCTTTCCCAGCAGGCTCAGGCAAACACAAACTGCTGCAGCCTCTACTAGCTTCTGTGTCATTCCCCATCAAACACTTTTGCTATCTTGACCTAACTCTAATGTTGCTTGGACAGACATGTCCCAATTATCATCTGTGAAATGTTAGAGGGTATGCATCCTCAGAATTCCTTACCATGGTCTAGCTTAATAGCAGCCTTATTTTACCTGTGAAATTTTTAAGTGCAAGTAGGAGGGTATTTTCTCTCACTTAAAGAAACACTCCAAACAAAACCATTTTGCAGATCATGATATGAATCTTTTCAATCTGGCTACATTTGTGGGATTGAATTAAGACTGCCACTTTTTTTCTGACAGACTTTTCATCTTTATCAACCTTATGGTAGTCAGGAATAGCATAATTTTTTCCATGCTTTAATGGTTTCTACCTTTTGAAGTTGGCTGGTACAAACACAGGACAATTTTGTTCAATTTATTTTTGATGTGAGCATTCCAGCATGTACAGAATTTTGTCACAAATTCTGTTAAGATAAGTTTTGATTTAGGAGAAGTTGCAAATATAATATTCACTCATCCCTATGCTTAGGTGAATGCAGCAAAATAAAAGTTTTGAAATAGTTCCCCATGGCACCTAAATCCCGTTTTGAATTTGATGGTAATCACCATTCCATAGCAAGTATGCCAAACTGAGGGCTGCCCTTTGGACTATGTCCTGGTGATCCTGTGTGGCCCAAGGGTGCTTTTTGGCACGAGGATTAACATATTGTATTTCCTCTTAAAATGGGGAGAAAAGGAGGGAAGGGTTTGAACTGCATCACCGGCGCCTTTCAGTCTGTGTTTTAGTCTATAGTTTATCTCTTACCTTTCCCTGGCAGTTTGAAAACCGTACAGTGGTGAGATAAACAGAAATGAGTAAGTGCTCAAAGGCTCATTATCTTACCTGCAAGTGCCAATAAAAAGGCTATAATTTTAAAAATGGCATATTTATATTTATATTGTGCAGGCAGATGAAGGAGGATTTACATTAGTCAACAGTTTCAAATGGCATGTACTCCTGGGCGCTACCTACTTTCAGTTTACATAACCTCCACTGAAGACTCTGGTGCACGGTTTTGGTTTGCTGTCAGCTGGATGAGGGCACTGGAAGCAAAGTGGGTGGTGGTGGGTACGTGGTGGAACTCATTGTCGTAGGAGTTGATTTGCTCTCCAAGCTGAGCAGTATTTTTGCCATACATGCCACCATTGCATAACAGAGGACACAAATTTTATACCATTGGGTGAGGGAAGCTTCTAATAGCAGGAGGTGCCAGTCAAAGTGGTGCCCTCTTGGAGGCCCTGTCACTGCTAGACAACTGTGTACAGCCACATTTTAAAATTCCCAGAATGCCTCAGGATGATTCTATAACAGGAGCATTATGGGAAATGGAAAAAGAAGGCTAGATTAAAGCCCCTGGCACTAGTTGGAGAGCTAACCAGAATATTTGAAAGCATGCAGATATGTGCATAGTGCAGCATTCTGGGACCCCATGCTGCATAAAGGGTGGTTTTGAGGCTCTTGACTGGAGGTCAAAACCCACCAGACATACCTAAATCCCTTTTTCTGGGAGGAAAAAAGATTGATCTTTCTTTCCAGGAAAGGCAATTTACTTTTAAAATAGCTTACAGGGATCTTCTGCATTGTTTAATATATTAAAAAATCCCCTTTTTTTCAAAACCAGAAGTGGACAATTGGCCTTCTCAATTTTGTTTTGCTCATTTTTAGGGTGGCGTTAGGGACAAGACATGCCACCCCTCCAAGGGCAGAACATTGGCCCCCCAAACCCACCATGCCACCTTGAACTTCCAGGAGGAAAGTTGAGGTGCAAAAAAAACCCCAAACCTGATAAGTAAATAAAAACAAAGTAAACAAAGTAAATAAATAACACATAAAGAACAATAATTAATAAGAGCCAAAGGTGAGCATCAGCACTTGACTCTTCTAGGGCCCTGGGGCACTAGCATTTGCGCTAGGATGCCAGTGCATATGCCAACTTGGAAAACCTGAATACTCATATTAAGTGGGCAGGATCTGAATATAGAATCATAGAATCATAGAGCTGTAAGAGACATCAAGGGCCATCCAGTCCAACCCTTGCCATGAAAGAACACACAATCAAAGCACTTCTGACAGATGCCCATCCAGCCATTGTTTTTTTTTTAAAAAAAACCAAATAAGGAGACTGTACTACACTCTGAGGAAGGGTGTTCCACTGTCGAACAGCTCTTACTGTCATGAAGTTCTTCATAATATTGAGGTGCAATCTCTTTTCCTATAGCTTGAATCCATTGCTCCATGTCCTAGCCTCTGGAGCAGCAGAAAACAAGCTTACTCCATCCTCAGCATGACATCCCTTCAAATATTTAAACAGAGCTATCATATCACCTCTTAACCGTGCCTTCTCCCCCAGCTAAGCATACCCAGCTCCCTAAATTTCTCCTCATAAGGCGTGGTTTCCGGACCTTTCACCATTTTGGTTGCCCTCCTCTGAATATGCTCTAGCTTGTCAACATCCTTTCTGCATTGTGGTGCTCAGAACTGCTATACTTGCAAAGTGCTGAAGGTACCATTCCTACTTCCAGAAAATAGCATCCTTATTTTACCTGCAAATTTTGAAGGGCAAGTTAGGAGGGTATTTGCTCTCACTTAAAGACATACTCTAAACACTTAATTGTTTTGCAGATCATGATATCAGCCATTGAAAGTGTACCTTCAAGCAGCAATGTGTGAAGTAAGGTGAGAACTACATTATATCCTCATTTTCTTGTGCACAAGGCCTGTCACAAGACACTTTGCTGCCTGAAATGGAGTGCAGATGATGTGCAATTGCCTAGTGAAAATGCTGTGAAATATCTGGCTGCACGATTCAGATACCAGATATTCTCCTGATCCACCAACACCTTATGGTGCCACCTCAAGTAAGAATTTTTCTCCTTTTTTTACCAGATAGTGCAGCCCCACATGGTTTCCTGGGAGGCCAATGTGACCCCCCTAAGCCTAAACCATAACAGTTGACTGGCCTGATCTATTGGAAGGTCTGTTCAAGCCCAAGGTGACCAGATGTCCTAACTGTGAAGGAGGACAAAGCATCATAAAATGTAGGACATTCAGAAAAAAATATAGGACATTACAAAATAAAAATTAAGAACACCAATGTAGATATAAATTTGTTCTTCTTAGTCATACTCAAACTGGAGGTCATTTTGAAATTCCTCCTGACAGGAGGCTGAAATGTACAACATGACCTGGAAAAGGATGACATCTGGTCATCCTGTTCAAGCCAGGTTTGACAAAAAGGTAAAAAGGCACAAGAAAAGGAAACATGCCCTTGAAAGCTGCCCATCATCAGTTAACACTTGGAGAGCAGAGAAAGCAGCAGTGCCCCCTGCTGGCTTCCATTCCACTGGGGCGATGAGTCTCCTCCCCCTTGTGGTTTAAAATGAGTTTAAAAGGAGCTATCCTAGGCTGCGTTCACACTGGAGAAATAAACCGGTTTAAGTGCCATGGCTCAATGCTGTGAAATTCTGGGAATTGTAGTTTGTTGTGGGGTCCAGAGCGGAGCTCCGCTCCGCTCTGGGCCCCACAACAAACTACAATTCCCAGAATTTCACCGCATTGAGCCATGGCACTTAAACCGGTTTATTTCTCCAGTGTGAACGCAGCCCAAGTTGCTGAACAGGGATGACTTGGAATAGATGCATTGCCCCCTCCTACACATAAAAGGTGTCAGCAACCACTGCTGAGCAGGTGAACAAATCAGGTAGCCACAGTTTTCCATACTAGGATATAGGGAAGAATTGTGTTCCTATTTCACAGATCCTCATAGTCTAATTTATCTGTACATGCTGATAAATTTGCCCATTTGCAAATCTATGCAGATCTTTGATGCAAAGGGATGCGCTCTTTCATCCTCATTTTGGTTGATATAGCGAGCAACACCTTACAAGGTGCTATGTTAAACCCCAACAAGACAAAACATATGGGTGTATTGTTTCGAAATGCAATCCACAGTTGATGAAAAGGGCATAAACGTGCAGATGGAATAAAAGCCTGCATTCTCATTCCTGCCACATTAACTCTGTGAAATGCCATTGATAAAGAGATGCTTGCACCTTGCCAAGACAATCTGAGTAAAGGATATGAACATTTCCAAGTGTTCATATCATGAATAATGTGCATCCATATAATCAAAGACTGAAGCCAAGTATTATCTTAGTCCAATTGTAATGTTTGCAGCATGGAGAAGTAGGAAACAGAAAGAATGTCATCCTGTATGGCACAAGTATACCTCAGTTAACAAGTAGAGATGTTCTTGGGCTTCACTTCTTTAACAGCAACTATTATTAGAAATAATATGGAAAGAATAGGGATAGGTTCCTACAGCACAGGAAAAAAGAGCAGTTCAAAATGTTTCAGCACACTTTCTCTTCAAAGCATACTCTGCAAATGTGAAATGAAACAAGATCAGATAGGCTCAGAAAAAGTAAACAAAACATTGTGAATCTTCTAGAGACTACTTGAAAGCAGCTTCCAAAATGAGTCCTGGGATGATTCCCCACCCCCTTTCCACAGCCTCCACTTTTCTTATGATTTTCGTTTTGGTGGTCAAACTTACAGGTCTATGCTTTTACAGCATGCCAGGGTAGCTGATGAGGTGGCATAATCTGCTTCTTTCTGTTTTGTTCTTCACATATGGTCAGTAAATGATTCTGGATGCAGCTGTTTACCTTGACTGTTGTAGGCAAACACATATAGCTACAATAAGATCATCTGGAGTAAAACCTCATCCTTTTCCTAGTAGCAGACATGCTACTGTAACCCAGCACTGAAAGTTCGTCTTTCTCCTTCATGATCTTCCCAATACCAATGCTGCAAAACAAAACAAAACAAAAATTTCCAGATAGACAAAAGACAAGAAAAGAGGGGAGGGATGGGCTGGACTGGGCTCCCATAAAAAGACTATGTAAATAGGAACTTCTTTGTTAGAGACTTTATTAGACTTTATTTGTCCTCCCTGCTGAACCAGAACAAACACCTGCTTAGTCTATTATCATATTGCCGACAGTGTTGTTCTAGATGCCTCTAGGAAGTCATAGAATCATAGAATCATAGAAATTTAGAATTGGAAGAGACCACCAGGGCCATCCAGTCTAACCCCCTGCCGTGCAGGAACTCCCAATCAAAGCATCCCCATTGACAGATGGCCATCCAACCTCTGCTTAAAAACCTCCAAGGAAGGAGACTCCACCACCCTCCGAGGGAGTGTGTTCCACTGTCGAACAGCCCTTACTGTCAGGAAGTTCTTCCTAATTTTGAGGTGGAATCTCTTTTCCTGGAGCTTGTATCCATTGTTCCGAGTCCTGTTCTCTGGAGCAGCAGAAAACAAGTTTGCTCCCTCCTCAATATGACATCCCTTCAAATATTTAAACAGGGCGATCATATCACCTCTTAACCTTCTCTTCTCCAAGCTAAACATCCCCAGCTCCCTAAGGCGTTCTTCATAGGGCAAGGTTTCCAGACCCTTCACCATTTTAGTCGCCCTCCTTTGGACACGCTCCAGTTTCTCCACATCCTTTTTGAATTGTGGTGCCCAGAACTGGACACAGTATTCCAGGTGGGACCTGACCAAAGCAGAGTAGAGTGGCACTACAGTATTACTTCCCTTGATCTAGACACTATACTTCTATTGATGCAACCTAAAATTGCATTGGCCTTTTTAGCTGCTGCATCACACTGTTGACTCATGTTCAACTTATGGTCTACTTGGACTCCTAGATCCCTTTCACATGTTGTCTCATTCAGCCAGGTGTCCCCCATCCTATATCTGTGCATTTCATTTTTCCGCCCTACGTGTAGGACCTTACATTTCTCTGTGTTAAATTTCATTTTGTTAGCTTTGGCCCAGCTTTCTAGTCTATTCAGGTCATTTTGAATTTTGATCCTGTCCTTTGGGGTATTAGCTACTCCTCCCAATTTGGTGTCATCTGCAAATTTGATAACTAGGCTCTCAATACTGTCATCCAAGTCATTAATAAAGATGTTGAATAGCACTGGGCCCAGGACAGAACCCTGTGGGACCCCATTGGTCACTTCTCTCCAGGATGAAAAGGAACCATTGTTGAGCACCCTTTGGGTTCGGTCAGTCAACCAGTTACAAATCCATGTAACGGTTACCTTGTCTAGTCCACATTTTACAAGCGTGTTTGCAAGGATGTCATGGGGAACCTTGTCAAATGCCTTACTGAAGTCAAGATATACTATATCCACAGCATTCCCTTCATCTACCAAGCTGTTAATTTTATCAAAAAAAGACATCAGATTTGTCTGGCATGACTTGTTTCTCTGAAACCCATATTGGCTTTTTGTGATTATGGAATTATCTTCCAGATATTCACAGACTCTCTGCTTAATGATCTGCCTCAGAATCTTTCCTGGTATTGATGTCAGACTAACTGGACGATAATTGTTGGGATCCTCTTTTTCCCCCTTTTTGAAGATTGGGACAACATTTGCCCTCCTCCAGTCTGCAGGGACTTCACAAGGAGGATCTAAGAACAATAACCCCCTTCCACTCCTGTTCCCCTGTAACTGGTATTCAGAGGTACAATGCCTGTAAGGTAACACACAGTCAAACCCACATGATATAAACATACATTAATTTATCTAACCCTCTTTTCAAACTGCATACAAGGTGGTCAGTGCAAGGTCACTCTGTGGGTTTGATGGCCAAGGTGGGAATTGAACCCTGGTCTCCAGAGTCATAGTCCAACACTCAAACTGCTATGCCACACCACCTCATAAAGTTACATAGCATAACAGATCATATAAGATTCCCTTGCTAGCCTTTGACCTTCATGTGATTGCTTGGAGTAGGTGTTTCATGGGAAAATCATTGCTCAGAAAAGGAGACACTTGAATGAAGAAATTACACTTGCTTCCTTCACACCAGTCTTTCCCATCTTTGTGTTTCTAAGTATGTCTAGAAATATAGGACTGAATCCAATTGAACCCAATGTCTCAAGTGTGAAAATGCAAGTGTCAAAAGTTGGAAAGCTGTATTAGTAATTAACATAAAAATCCACCAGGGGGCAATATTGGACTACAGGAAAACTCAGCATTGTTGAAATTCCAAGAAATTATACCCACTTATTTTCTGCATGGAAATTTAGGAATGATGTAATGCAAACAGAAGAAAATATTAACTCTTGAAATCTCATTGTAGTCTTATATACTATGACATCTTTTCAGGAGAAGCAAGAGTTGCCTTAGTCTAGAAGCTTAGCTTCAACATGTTTTCCTAACAGGGATACTGTGTCTGTGACAGCTGCGTGGCGGGCATAAATCCAAATGGTGCAGATATTTAGGAAGCATTAAAATTTGCATTCTCTCTCAGCTTCAAGAGACTTTTGCTTTATAGTAAATGCACACACATATATAGATAGATATTGCCTGTCAGCATTTAGAAAAGAATGCCATGATTACTAAGAGTTTCTCAAAAACAAGTCAAATTACATCCCTTCAAATATTAGCTATGTTTAAATATTTGAAGGGATGTCATATTGAGGATCATCCAAGCTTGTTTTCTGCTGCTCCACAGATTAGGACACAGAGCAATGGATGCAAGCTACAGGAAAAGACATTCCACCTAAATATTAGGAAGAACTTCCTGACATTAAGAGTTGTTCAACAGTGAAACATGCTGCCTTAGAGAATGGAGGGGTCTCCTTCTTTGGAGATTTTTAAACAGAGGCTGGATGGTCCTCTGTAAGGAGTACTTTGATTGTGTATTCCTGTATGGCAGGGGGTTGGACTGGATGGTCCTTGTGGTCTCTTCCAACACTATGATTCTGTCACTCCTAAGTCATGACACACTTTAAAAAATAGAATTACAGGCTTGGAATATAAGAGAAATGTTGTGGATGTAATTATCCTGATTTCAGTGAAGACTTTGACAATTATATTATATTCTTGCAGACAAGTTGATGGAATGTGGGCTAGAGAGCTGTTAGACTGATTTGTTGGTGGTTGACGGATGACTAGAGAATCAATACTAACAAAATTAATTTCAACAGGGATAAATATAAGGAACCACATTTAGCCAGAATGATAGAAATGTTTAGCCAGGATGAGAGATGGCTTGATAGCAGTATTTGTGAAAGGTATGTAGGGATCTTAGTAGACCACAAGCTAAATGAGTCAACAGAGCGATCCAGTAGCAAATAAAGACAATGCAGTTTTAGGCTGCATCAACAGGTAAGAGGGCCACTCTGATCTGTTCTCATCAGACCTCAGCTGAGAACTTATTAGAGTATTGTGTCCAATTCTGCGCAGTACAACTTGAGAAGGATATTAGGTAACCAGAGTGGGTCTAGAAGAGACCAATCGAAGCATTGTGAGGAATGGTTTAGGATGTGGTTTACTATGGAGAAGAAAAGATTGAGAAGTGATGCACTACAATAGCCATTTTTTAATCTCGGAAGGACTGTCACATGAAAGATGGAGTAAGTTTGTTTTCTGCTGCTGCAGAAGACAGGACGTAAGCCGATGGATTCAAATTACAAAGTAAAATATTTCAACTGAACACTATGAAGAGTTACCTATAATCATAGAATCATAGAGTTGGAAGAGACCACCAGGGCCATCCAGTCCAACCCCATTCAGCCATGCAGGAACTCTCCATCAAAGCATCCCCGACAGATGGCCATCCAGCCTCTGCTTAAAGACCTCCAAGGACGGAGACTCCACTACGCTCCGAGGGAGTGTGTTCCACTGTTGAACAGCCCTTACTGTCAGGAAGTTCCTCCTAATGTTGAGGTGGAATCTCTTTTCCTGGAGCTTGCATCCATTGTTCCGGGTCCTGTTCTCTGAAGCAGCAGAAAACAAGCTTGCTCCCTCCTCAATATGGCATCCCTTCAAATATTTGAAAAGGGCTATCATATCACCTCTTAACCTTCTCTTCTCCAGGCTAAACATACCCAGCTCCCTAAGTCACTTCACATAGGGCATGGTTTCCAGACCCCTCACCATCTTAGTTGCCCTCCTTTGGACACACTCCAGTTTCTCCACATCTTCTTTGAATTGTGGTGCCCAGAACTCGACACAGTATTCCAGGTGGGGCCTGACCAAAGCAGAATAGAGTGGTACTATTACTTCCCTGGATCTAGACACTATACTTCTATTGATGCAGCCTAAAATTGCATTGGCCTTTTTAGCTGCTGCATCGCACTGTTGACTCATGTTCAACGTATTGGTCTACTTGGACTCCTAGATCTCTTTCACACATAGTTTCATTCAGCCAGATGCCCCCCATCCTTTGCATTTCATTTTTCCACCCTAAGTGCAGAACCTTACATTTCTACGTGTTGAATTTCATTTTGTTAGCTTTGGCCCAGCTTTCTAGTCTATTCAGGTCATTTTGAATTTTTATCCTGTCCTCTGGGGTATTAGCTACTCCTCCTAGTTTAGTGTCATCTGCAAATTTGATAAGTATGCTCCCAATTCTATTATCCAAGTCATTGATAAAGATGTTGAATAGGACTGGGCCCAGGACAGAACCCTGTGGGACTCCACTGGTCACTTCTCTCCAGGATGAAAAGGAACCATTGTTGAGCACCCTTTAGGTTCGGCCGGTCAATCAATTACAAATCCGTTTAACAGTTGCTTTGTCTACCCCACATTTTACAAGCTTGTTTGCAAGAATGTCATGGGGAACTTTGTCAAAGGCCTTACTAAAATCAAGATATACTATATCCACAGCATTCCCTTCATCTACCAAATTGGTAATTTTATCAAAAAAAAGAGATCAGATTTGTCTGGCACGATTTGTTTCTCTGAAACCCTTGTTGACTTTTTGTGATTATGGCATTGCCTTCTAAATGTTCACAGACTCTCTGTTTAATGATCTGCTCCAGAATCTTTCCTGGAATTGATGTCAGACTAACTGGACAATAATTGTTGGGATCCTCTTTTTTCCCCTTTTTGAAGATGGGGACAACGTTTGCCCTCCTCCAGTCTGACTTCTCCTGGTAGTAAGAACTGTCCATCAGTATACAAGCTAGAGTCTTCCCTCCACATTTGTAGGGATTAGGATAGCAAGACCCCAGAAAAAGTGGAAAATACATGAATACGGGGGTGGGGGGGGAACATGGATGGAGAAGGAGCAACACATGCATGCCCTGCTCCATTTTGGGCTTTTCCTCCCACGGGGGGAGGAATGTCCAGGAGAAGGAGTGCAAACATCTTCTTCCCAGCCATCCAAACTCACAAACAATCAAATCCGCAAATGTTAAGCCCGCAAATATGGAGGGCCAACTGTACCTTGTTATGCAGTGAACTTTCCTTCTTTTGACAGCATTTAAAGAGTGGCCAGCAGCCAGAAGTGCTTTAACTTACCTGCCCTGCCAGAGAGTTGTACTAAATGACCCTAGGACTGTAGTTATTAATTGCTAACAAGCTGGTTTCAACACGTAGCAGTGGTAAGAATGAAGGACCTTCATCCGATCGTTAACAGCCTTGTTTAGGTCATGCATATGAAGGTTTGTGACTCTATCCCCCCTGTACTGTGGTCTGTCCCCTTTTCCCTCTCTCTTATTTATCTTTTTGGTAATCCATGGTATTCATAGAACTCTCCTCCAGTACCACATTTCAAATGAGCTGATTTTCTTCCTGACAGTTTTCTTCACTATTCAGCTTTCACAACCATACATAGAAATGTATGTACTATGATTCCACAATTTTATGATCTCTCTATATTTGCTGTTCACTCAGCTGAAAAATAAGCTGTCGCCTATCATTTCTATTGATGGTGTTGACAGGTTTTGATTAATTCCCGAGTTCTGAGAAAATATGTGGGAGAATAGCAGCGCTTTAATGTTGCCTTTAACAGAAATTACCATATGCATTTTCTGCTTTTTTAGGTGTGATGATGTAAGTTGTCTCTTCTAGCTGGTAATAAAAAAAAGACTATAAAATTAGAATGTATTTGGAGTTTATTCTAAATTGAGGGTTGGGGATAGTTAAACCAAACACCACGCCATCCATTTCTGCAACCCCTGCAGCATCCACCTCTTCAACATCTTAACTTTTTTTTCTTTTGTCTTTTTTGCTAAGACTTCGAAAATGCAGTCCAAGAACTGTGATTTTCCTTTAAACTAAGGACCCTTTCACATGTCACAGTTATAGCACTATGATTCCACTTTAAATGATATGGCTGCAGCCTATGGAATCTCAGGATTTGTGGTTTGATAAGGCACTATAACCTTCTGCCTGGGAATTCTAAATGGTGGTGGTGGTGGTGGTGTACCTTCAAGCCATTTCTGACTTATGGCGACCCAAAGGAGAACCTATCATGGGGATTTCTTGGAAAGATTTGTTCAGAGGAGGTTTGTCATTGACTTCCCCTGAGGCTGAGAGCATGTGACTTGCCCAAGGTCACCCAATGGGTTTCATGGATAAGCTGGGAATCGAACCTTGATGTCATCAGTTGTAGTCTAACACTCAAACCTGCTGTGCCATGCCTGCTGTCATAGGAATTCTAAAAACCTCTCCTCAAACTGGTAGAAATTCTTCAGATTTCTGATTCTTAAGATTTCTGGAAGTAGGGCTATGAAGTCAAAGGACAACTGTTAGCCAGGGTCTTTCCAGTGATGTGTTTCCAGAGGTGTACCGTTACATTTTGTTGTGCAGACCTTCAGCATAACAATTCCCATAGTAACACTATGAGGGACAGGAAAAATACAGGCAGCTGAGTTAGTCCACATTGACAAACCCTTTCTAACAGTTTTCACTATGTAAAATTCAAAGAGCCAGTGTCATGTAGTGGTTTCAGCATTGGACTATGACTTTGGAGACCAGGATTTATTGATTGATTGATTGACTGATATCATTGATTGACTGACTTGATTTCCATCCTGACTTTCTCCCTGAAGAGTCCCAATGCAGCCCACAAATAAAAATTCTAAAAACATATTACAATAAAACAATTAAAATTATCATCTAAAAACAATATAAAATTACAAACATTAAAACCACTCTAAAACTATGATACCCACCCTATATAACAACCACCCAAGACACCCAGTGATTATACATCAAAACCCTGCCCAAATGAAGCTGTTTTTGCTTGCTGACGAAAAGCAAGCAAGGAGGGGGCCAGCCTTGCTTCTCATGGAAGAGTATTCCAGAAGGCAGGAGCAGCCACCAAGAAGGCTCTCTATCGTGTCCTCACCAAGTGAGCTTGTGATGGTGGAGGGACCAAGAGAAAGCCTTCCCCAGAAGATCTTAGGGCTGTAGCAGATTCGTATGGGGAGATACAGTCTCTCAAATAATCTGGACCTACAAATCCCTGCTCGACCATGGAAACCCACCTGGTGACCTTGGGCAAGTCACATATTCTCAGCCTCATGGGCAAATGCCCTCTGAACAGGACTGTTGTTATTAATTGCTAACAAACTGGTTTCAACATATAGCAGTGGTATGAACGAAAGACCTTTATCCTATTACAGCCTTGTTAAGGTCATGCATATGAAGGTTTGTGACTTTCTTGATTGACTCTATCCACCTGTACTGTGGTCTGTCCTCTTTTCCCTCTGCCTTATTTATCTTTCTGCCTAGAAAGCCATGTGATAGGCTCATTTGAAGATTACTGTAAATCAGAAACAACTTGAGCAAAACTTCATGGATATCCCTTGTTCATTCAATATCAAGCAAATTGAAGCAACTCCCCAGACACCTTGAATTACAATAACATTAACTCATGCCCATTGCTATGAAGATCCATTCCCCTTCCAACTATTGGGGGACTACAGCTTTACTCAAAAGGGACAGGGAAACCCTAAAGAATGACAGATGATGTCACTGTCCCTGCTAATCAAAAAGTCTTAGGTCTATGACCCTGTGAGCCCAGACTCCACCACTGTGTTTTCCAGTAATAACCAGAGGGATCCAAAGAGATGTAAGTGATGGGCAGAAGCAGCTCCTCTTTATTATCGTTACTTGGAAAGAGCAGAGTGTGAGCATGGTTTGTGTGTCCGACAGGGAATTAATATCTAATGGAAGTGAATCTGAAGAAGAAACAGAAAGTTGACTTGGCTGTCAGCAACATATAATCCTATGGCTCTGTGAGTCCCATTGGAAATCTGTTGGGAAACAGAAATCTATTGGAATCCAAATGTTTAAGAGTGTAATATGCTGCATCAGAATGTGGTGGAGTCTTCTTCTTCTGATATTTTTAAACAGAGACTGGATGGCCATCTGTTGGGGATGCTTTGATTAGTGTTCCTGCACACCAGGGAAGTTGGACTGGATGGCCCTTGGGATCTCTTCCATCTCTGTGATTCTATGATTCTATGGACCTTATCAGACGTCAGAAATTGGAAGTATAATCCAGTGGCAATCCAAACGCAATCATGGAGTTTCGCGCTATTGCAAATTAAAGTATCTCACACAATTTCGGGCAAAAGGGAAGTCATTCCGAATGTAATCATGGGTTTTACCTTATTGCGAATTAAAGCATTTCACGCAATTTCGGGCAATGGGGGGTCATTTTCTGGTAAGGGGAAGTCATTCTGAATGCATTCCGAATGCAATAGGAATTCACGTGAATTCGCTAAACTAGCAAATTCACATGAATTCAGATTGGCTCCATTCGCAATGAAGAGAAATTCCTCCCATCTGATAAGGTCCTATGAAATGCTGTTAATGCCTATCTCATCTTTTTTTAAAAGTGGTGATCAGCATTTGGTAGTAACTAATTGCAGATAACTAATTACTTATAAAGATATTTTAAAAATACATTATATTTAACAAAGGGACTTCATCCCATCTGCAGTGTAACAGTACCTTTTAAAGTTGTGGTCTTTTAAAGTTGTGGAGGAGGAATATCATGTTAGATGTTCTGGCTTGTGGGAAGTAGATAGAAGGACATATATTTGTACCATAAGCCAGTGACTTGTGCAATACCATTTTCAAAAAGTAGCTTTTAAAAAAATATTTAAATAAATTTCAACTCATAAAATGTTGACAAGCTGTAGTTACTTTTTGGATATGGAAAAAAAAGAGCCCTCCCCCACTAAAATGGTAACTTTAACAATAATTGTAATTACAGTGGGTCCTTGAGGTTGGTTCTAAGACCCACTGTGAATACCAAAATCCATGGATGCTCAAGTCCCATTATATACAATGGGGTAGTAAAATGGTATCCCTTATATAAAACGGGGGGGGGGGGGGGGGAATCAAGATTTGCTTTTTTGGATTTTTAATTTTCAAAAAAACAAAAAACAAGCCATGGATGGTTGAATTCGTGGATGAAGACTCCATTTCTATACCATGTCACCCTCAACACTGAGCCATGGGCTTAAAGTTGACTTGATGAAGCACCTCAAGCTGAATATGTTGAAACCCTTTTCCAGTAAAAAAAATTAAAGATAGATAGCCACAGTCTTCCCAGAGCTCTTGTCTGCCCATGATATATTTTCTGACATAAAGACCTCCTGCGGAAATTTCTGAATGCTTCACAGACTTACAAAATGATTCAGCTCCACATAGTAAGGCAGGCCAGTCATCAGTTTCCTGTCTGCTAAGGTAGCTGGCATGAGAACAGAACAAATCTTGCACAATGAACACTAAGGACTGTTCACTGTTGGTGTCATTCTTTCAAACTTTGGAGAAGCCGGGAGGCTTGTTTTGAAACATTGCCTCCTCCTAATCTAGGCCATTCAAGAAGAAATATCCTGGCACAAATACCTGAAGTGCTCAGCAGGCAGGCAAGAAAATAATTATCTTTCACTCTACTTTCTGAAGATCTGAACGCATGTAGGTAGAGACAGATTTCTGCAAACATTACTTGTTTGGACCACAACTCCCAGAATCCTCCAGCCAGCAAGTTTAATGGTCTGTTCTAGAATCTGTTCTGATATTAATGTCAAGCTGACCAGGCAGTAATTACCAAGGTCCCCTTCTCCTTTACTTCTGAAGATGCAGATAACATTTGCCCACCTCCAGTCTGCAGGGACCTCACCAGTTCTCCAAGGATTCTGAAATATTACACATGAAGGTTCTGAGATTCCATCAGCTGCATCCACACAAAGGAAAATAAATGGTTGGGACCCAATTCCTGGCCCATTCCTGCACAGACCTGTTTATGCAACACACAGGTCCAAAATGGTTGAAGAATTCACCCTTCAGAATGATTCTTGGGAATAAAAAGAATCCCTGTTTGCCTCAATCAGGAATCTCTTAATTCCCTGGGTGTGCAGACTGCTCAGTATTTCAGGGATGGGGAGATGATCATCGATGGGAGAGCAGAAGAGATCAAGAGGAGGCACCATGGACTGGGTGAGCCACTGACGCAGGGAAGTGTGCAGACAGTATTAGCCCACTGTTGGTGCCAGTTGTGTCAACAACTTGTCTCCCCAGTGGATCTGGAAGCCCCAACATCAAGCTGGAATTTCCTTCAGTGTAGACACAGCCATCTGTAACACCTTGGATGCAGTTCATTTCACACTGAAGACCTCAATTCTTTTAAGGTAGCTTGGGTGTTCCTGTATCACATCATTCTCCATTTTGAGCTCTCAGCACTGCACTGTTTGTTTTGTTTTCATTGAATAGTGCACCGTTTTCCTTACAAAGGAGATATTGAGTAGTTTTCCTCTCTGTCACTCATTAGCATCCTCTCCATACAGTGGGCTTACCAATACTTCGTTGTTCCTCTTGCTTTCAACACAGATTGAAGGATGACCCTTTTATTATTATTTTTCTCCTCTCTTGCAAGCCTGTGCTCATTCTGAGCATTAGCCATCCTGATATTCTCTCCCCCAAAATACTGGCTACCTGTTTGTACTTTTCTTCAATGACGGGTTCCTTCTTCCTTTTCGTATACATATGTATATGTGTGTATTTCTCCATGGCTGAAGGGTTGGATTACATGGCTGTTGTGGTCCCTTCCAAATCAGTGAATCTTTGAAAGTTCCTCATGGAACTGATTTCTTTAGACATCCCCCAGACTTTTTACTTATTGGAACTGTGATTTTCCCTTCCATATCTGAACTTTAAGAAACCCCTGTCCTTTGTGAACTCCTTTCTTTGAGTATCTCTAATTATGGGATCTCACATCATGTTTCTTCAAGCTTACTGAAATCAGATTTGTTGAAGCTCAGAGTGTGGTGTGACTATGGGGCTGTACAGAAGGCCTGAAAAAGACGATCGGTAGATGCCCCTTTTTGCTGTGCAGCGGCACAGCAGCAAACAGTTAGAGCTGCACCACTGTGAAGAAAAAAAGGAGCTACCTAGCGCAGCTCCTTTTTGTGATGTCGTAAGGGCTGCGCTGAAGCCTTTACGACGTCCCTTCTGTGCAGCGCCATTTGGATGGGCGGTCTGTCACAGCTGTGACATCACCATAATGTCACATGTCTGGCCGCCCAGCCCTTTCATAGAATCATAGAATCATAGAGTTGGAAGAGACCACAAGGGCCATCCAGTCCAACCCCCTGCCATGCAGGAACTCCAAGTCAAAGCATCGCTGACAGATTGCCATCCAGCCTCTGCTTAAAAACCCCTAAGGAAGGAGACTCCACTACACTCCGAGGGAGTGTGTTCCACTGTCAAACAGCTCTTACTGTCAGGAAGTTCCTCCTAATGTTGAGGTGGAATCTCTTTTCCTGCAGTTTGCATCCATTGTTCCGTGTTCTAGTCTCTGCAGCAGCAGAAAACAAGCTTGCTCCCTCCTCAATATGAATTCCCTTCAAATATTTAAACAGGGCTATCATATCACCTCTTAACCTTCTCTTCTCCAGGCTAAACATCCCCAGCTCCCTAAGGCGTTCTTCATAGGGCATGGTTTCCAGACCCTTCACCATCTTAGTTGCCCTCCTTTGGACATACTCCAGTTTCTCCACATCTTTTTTGAAATGTGGTGCCCAGAGCTGGACACAGTATTCCAGGTGGGGCCTGACCAAAGCAGAATAGAGTGGCACTATAACTTCCCTTGATCTAGAAACTATACTTCTATTGATGCAGCCTAAAATTGCATTGGCTTTTTTAGCTGCCGCATCACACTGTTGACTCATGTTCAGCTTATGGTCTACTTGGACTCCTAGATCCCTTTCACATGTGGTCTCATTCAGCCAGGTGTCCCCCATCCTATATCTGTGCATTTCATTTTTCCGCCCTAAGTGCAGAACCTTACATTTCTCCACATTGAATTTCATTTTGTTAGCACTGGCCCAGCTTTCTAGTCTATTCAGGTCATTTTGAATTTTGATCCTGTCCTCTGGGGTATTAGCTACTCCTCCCAGTTTAGTGTCATCTGCAAATTTGATAAGTATGCCCCCAATTCTGTCATCCAAATCGTTAATAAAGATGTTGAATAGCACTGGGCCCAGGCCTTTTTTTCCCTGCACACACTGCCAGGACGTCACATCCTGGCAGTGTGTACAGGGCCTATATTTGGCTGTCCCTTTCCTCTATATAACAAGTACAAGGAGGATATGGGCATTTCAACCCAAGATTTCTACTACATCCACCTCACTTATCATTTCATTCCCATTGGTTGTAAGTTGGTTTTCTATCATTGTATGTCACTAACAGAATAGCATCCAAAGATTATAAATAAAGAAGTATGTATAGAAATCTTGTAGCACTTTTGAGACTAACTGAAATAAAGAAGTTGGCGGCATGAGTTTTCATAGACTTCGATCTACTTTTTCAGATGCATATAGTAGACCGAAATCTATGAAAGCTCATGCTTTCAGTTAGTCTCAAAGGTGCTACAAGATCTCTGTACATACTGATTCTACAGATTAACACAGCTATATCTATGAATTCGGTAAATAAGGAAGTAATGCATATTTGCTTTTTGAACCTTTTGAATAAAGGCCAAGATCACAGGCATTACAACCACGGATTGTGACATGATGTGCAAGCATGCTGGAGAATTGAATCTGTGCTGCAATGGGGTCCCCCACCACACAACAAGGCACTGTAAAAGGCGGGTATGGTTTTTCTGGCCAAGCATAGGGCACTCCAGACTTTCCACTGTGCTCCATTCTGGTTACCAGTGTCTCATGTCATTGTTAGGGGCTGTTGCACTCTCCCTTCATGCTGTTCTTGCCAAAGGACAGCCTATCCCTCAAAGTGCTATACTGTCATGCATTGCAACCATTGTGCAATTTCAATGTGGCTTGCTCCACTTGCAAAATAGTCCTGGTCCTGGTGGCACAGCTACAACACTGCTTTTCTCCTAGGACTACAACAGTTGTGCAATGCTACAATTTTAAACCACCCAATCAAGCTAAGTTATGCATAATCAATATGCATATATTCCCAACAGGATGCTAGCCAGAGTGAGATTAACACAACAGGGGGGCAGGTGTGTCAGCAAACCATTCATTCCTCTTGATTCCCCTGACCATGCATTTCTCTTGGAGGACAGAGCAATCTATGTGACACCCCACCCATTTTGTATTTCATCCTCTTGTTGCCCTCAGGGGCAGCAGAGGATATTTTCCCTCTGCCAGACTTTAAGTACTGTCTCATTGCCCATCCAGTTTGCTTCCTTCTGGGATATGGAAAGCACTGCCATCCTGCCCTTAGGCCTCAGGCAGAAAATTGTTGTGAACCAATTGTAAAAAATGGAGTTGCCTCTGTTTCTGTTTGTGCTGGAATAGCTGTGATTTGCAAATGCTCATCATGCTTAGAGTCAGAGAAAGAAACACACTTCATATTTTCTTGTGTTCAGGTGAGGAACACACTTCATATTTTCTTGTGTTCAGGTGAGGAGGCAGAGTTTGGATACGTTACTCTTTTGAACTACAACTCACAGAATCTCGCAGCCAGCATTGTCATGGGGGACCCTAGGAGTTCAAAAGAGAAACTTTCCCCATTTCTGGAGAGAGATAAGGATACCATCCATGTGTTATAATTTTCATGATTCAATCTCAATGTTTCCAAGTGGTGTCAACAGCTCTCCATCTCATCATTACATAAACACTTTGAGGTATAAACAACATGTTAAATCCTGGACCAAATCAAAGCAGTTCCGTGCATTGTCACTGATGCTATTAATTTTCTACTAATAAAGTGTCTTCCTGTCAAAATGAAAACAAGCTGTCAATGGCTGCACCCACCTCTCCTTGCACCTGTGTAACAAATTTACCCATGTGATGCCCTGAACCACATCTTGCAGCCTAGTCCTGCTTCACTGTGCCTTGGTGGTCTTTTTTGCATATTTTTCTTCTATGAGGATAAGATGTGCACTTTCCTGATATAACAAAATGTGTTCAGGGAGTACTTTGGTTGCATATCTACATGTTTATTTAGGCTGTTGCCAAATGAACTAGTATGGAAGACTGGATATGATGAGGAGAAGATGAAGTTGTAGGTCAATATTCTCTACCAGGTATTGAGTTGAGTCCACAAAATAGTGATACCTTCTTCATTGTGCCAATGAATGCCCCCCCCCCCCCCAAAATGCAAACTTTCAAAGCTCCACTGGCTTCTTCATTGGGCAAAGGTGTTAAAAAGTGAGATGGTATGGAGGAATAGCTATGTAGGCCAAGGCCAATTTTCCCTTATTTAAATGGATATCCCTCCATACTATCTGAACTGAAAACAACAATAACATCTTGACAAAATGTAGGCCTGTGACTCTAATATCATCATATTTTACTTTCTTCTGCATGATTTTTAATACTTTTGCCTGATAGAATCATAGAATCATAGAGTTGGAAGAGACCACAAGGGCCATCCAGTCCAACCCCCTACCATGCAGGAACTCTCCATCAAAGAATCCCTGACAGATGGCCATCCAGCCTCTGCTTAAAGACCTCCAAGGACGGAGACTCCACCACTCTCTGAGGGAGTGTGTTCCACTGTCAAACAGCCCTTACTGTCAGGAAGTTCCTCCTAATGTGAAGAAGCTAGTGGAGCTTCGAAAGTTTACATCATGTATTTTGTGCATTTTGGTTGTTCCAATAAATATATTACTGTTTTGCAGGTTTTGGATATTATTGTACTTTGCTGTATAGCCAAGATGGCAAACCTGGGATATATTTTATCCTTAAGTACACTTTTTAGTTAACTATAAAACCTATCTGGGGTAGCTGTGTTGGCCATACAGCAATGTACAATAACATCTACAATCCACAAAAAAAAACAATATTTTATTGGATATTTAACTAAATAACTTCTCCTGGCCTGATCCCAAAAACCTGACATATGCAACATCCACCCATGCTCCATGGCACTATTGTCACAGTCATAACTTCCCTCCAAACTACTTCATGGGACATCAGCAACATTTACCTAGCAATGGGAGCTGGAGTGAATGACATCTCTTGCAGGTTCTGGGGAGGGAGACTGGGCCAGGAGAGGCTATTTAGATAAGTATTCATAACTGGATGGCTCTTGTAGTCTCTTCCAACTCTATGACTCTATTATTCTAGGTAGCTGATAGCAAATACTGGCCATTGTTACTAAGGTGAATGTAGGCTAGAGGCCAAACCAGATCTTTGGAAAAGTTTCTTTTTGGAATACAACTTCCAGAATCACTTAACCAACTTGACCAACTTGAGGGCTATAACACAGAAAGTTCTGGCTCAACTAGATGTGAAATGTTTAAAAGTATAAATGAATTTTTATTTCTTTCAGTTAACTTCTGTTTTCAGATAACACAGCTTACTCACAAATACAATAGAGCCAAGATCTTCTGTGGCACAGTGCAATATAATAGTTCTGCATGTGGAACTATGCTACAGCTGTCAGTCATTCAACACCTCACACCCCTTCCCCACAGCTGTTCTGTAGCTGGAGGAGAATGGGGCTGGGGGTTGGAGTAGTGATGCAAAATGATTATCTGCTGAGATCTGCTGTTGTCATCCAAAGGTTTCAGTGGCTGATATAATAATTTTGCATCTGTCTGTGGGGACAAAGGCAGATGGTTCTCCAAATTTCCCCCACTCTCCACCAGCCACAGAATGGCCCTGGATCAGCTCACTGATAAATCTGGAGCTGGATTTGGTCATTCCAAAGGGAGGGAGGAAATACCGACTTCCACAATGACTCCAAAAAGGCATACAAGCATAAGGTAGATATCCAAATGAGCACAAACCTCAGAATCGTACAAGCCATTGTTTTCCCTATTACCATGTACAGTTGCAACGGCTGGACAATGAGGAAGGTGGATAGAAGGAAAATCAATTCATTTGAGATGTTGTGCTGGAGAAGAGAATTGTGATCAAGCCTGAAATATTCCTGGAAGCCAAGATGATAAAGTTGTGGCTGTTGCACTTTCGTCACGTCGTAAGAAAGAATGGCGCTTATTACACGACCAATTTTTTCCTGAAAAACCGAATGCAATCATGGGGTTTCGCGCGATTGCGTGATTTCTCACCACATGCAATTGCTGATTTTGCGAACGCAATCATTAGGTTTCGCGCGATTGCGTGATTTCTCATTACATGCAATTGCTTGTTTTTGCGAACGAAATGGGAGTTTTCACGTAATTGCGTGAAAGGTTATTATATGCTTTTGCCTAATATGCGAATGTGGTCCAAACGCAATCAGAAAATAGGCAAATTCGGTGAACTAGCGGACTTACAATTCCTATTCCCTGGCAATTTCGTATTCATTTCGCTTTTTGGGGGTGTGATAGGCATTTCTATTCATCCCCAATTTCGCCATCATTACTACAATTCCCATGATCCTTCATGGCGCTGGCTTCTCCTTTTTACTTCCTGTAGTGCCCAAAATGTTTTGCCATGCATGAGCAGGTGGCCAGAAGAGGGAGCACTTTTATGCTCATCTAGTGCCAGCTTTACCCTCATCTTTTTGCGTGATTCCTGCCTTCCAACAGTTGCCATAGCAATTCCTCCTTCACTTGCCCGGTTAAGATGAGGTCCCCAAGGGCTATCCAAACAGACTCCTCATCTGCCCTGGTTCCCATTCATTCCATAGAATTCGTGCATGGCACCACTTGTCCGGGTAGATAAGAATTGGCACTGTTACAGTGATTTCAAGATGACACTCACGTCATGGGGCATGGGGTCCTGAGAGTCTTCTATTCTGACCAATAACATGCAGCATGATTTGATGGGGAATTCCTGCATGGCACACCAACATCTCAGCGCACATGGGGCTTTGGGCACTGGTCCAACATGGAGGATGCTTTGATGGGGAATTCCTGCATGGCATGGCACACCAACATCTCAGGGCGCATGTGACTTAGGACGTGGGGCCAACATGGAGGATGCTTTGATGGGGAATTCCTCCATGGCACACCAACATCTCAGCGCGCATGCAGCTTTGGGCATGGTCCAAAATCATAGATTCATAGAATCACAGAGTTGGAAGAGACCACAAGGGCCATTCAGTCCAACCCCCTGCCATGCAGGAACTCTCCATCAAAACATTCCCGAAAGATGGCCATCCAGCCTCTGATTTAAGACCTCCAAAGAAAGAGACTCCACTCCAAGGGAGAGTGTTCCACTGTCGAACAGCCCTTACTGTCAGGAAGTTCCTCCTAGAGAGAATCTCTTTTTATTAATATGGTAGAATCTCTTTTATTAATGTGGTAGAATCTCTTTTTATTGAGTTTCCATCCATTATTCTGGGTCCTGTTCTCTGGAGCAGCAGAAAACAAGCTTGCTCCTTCCTCAATGTGACATCCCTTCAAATATCACCTCTTAACCTTCTCTTCTTCAGGCTAAACATCCCCAGTTCCCTGAGGCGTTCCTCATAGGGCATGTTTTCCAGACCCTTCACCATCTTAGTTGTCCTCCTTTGGACTCGCTCCAGTTTCTCCACATCCTTTTTGAATTGTGGTGCCCAGAACTGGACACAGTATTCCAGGTGGGGCCTGACCAAAGCAGAATAGAGTGGCACTATTACTTCCCTTGATCTAGACACTATACTCCTATTGATGCAACCTAAAGGGGTGAGTACCATGGGCCCTCTCTGCAGCCAGCAAGGAACCTTTCCCAGATCTAATGCCTTGCTATGGGTAGTCATTGCTAGGAGGCCTCTGCCATTGCTACTCCAGGCACTATGCCTAGCATAAGGCTTGGGACTCTGCCAGGAGGGCAGATGAGGGGTCTCCCCCTTCCTTCCCATTCCTGGTCCCAGTGGCACCCAGGATCCCACCAGATCCTGTTGCAGCCTGGGAATCACATGGTGATGTTCCCAGGGCTCTTGCACTTTCCCTTTGACTTCTTATAATGAAATGTGTGGAAAGAGGCAGAGGACTCCTCTTCGGGCACATAATAATAATAATAATAATAATAATAATAATAATTTTATTTGTATCCCGTCTCTGCCATCTTGGCTGCATGGCTTTAAGGTAAGCTAGGTAGGGCCCAGCAGGAGCTGAGGCTTGCAACTCTAAAATGGTCTTTTTTGGCTGCCACAGAGCATCCCACAATGAAAGCAGAAAATGGCCTCTTGCCCTCGCCAGAGGGAACATGGCCTTTGCCACCCACCTCTAAACAGAGGCTGGATAGCCATATGTTGGGTGTGCTTTGATTGAGAGTTCCTGCATGGCAGGGGGTTGGACTAGATGGCCCTTAGAGTCCCTTCCAACTCTAGGATTCTATGAATAGCATTGGCCTTTTTAGCTGCCACATCGCACTGTAGACTCATGTTCAGCTTATGGTCTACTTGGACTCCTGAATCCCTTTCACACATCGTTTCATTCATCCAGGTGTCCCCCATCCTATATCTGTGCATTTCATTTCTCCTCCCTCCTAAAAAGTACAAGTAAAACCCTTAGCTGCTTGCAGGCTTTCACGTGAAAATGGGGAAAAAGCACAGCAAGTAAAACCCTTAGCTGCTTGCAGGCTTTCACGTGAAAATGGGGAAAAAGCACAGCAAGTAAAACCCTTAGCTGCTTGCAGGCTTTCACGTGAAAATGGGGAAAAAGCACAGCAAGTAAAACCCTTAGCTGCTTGCAGGCTTTCACGTGAAAATGGGGAAAAAGCACAGCAAGTAAAACCCTTAGCTGCTTGCAGGCTTTCACGTGAAAATGAGGAAGAAGTACTTTTACATTTCAGGGAGGAAATGTAGAGGGAGTACCCAAACTCAATGACCTGGAAGTACATGAGGTCACCATGGCATCGGTTGAGAACTGGGCATGTGCAGGAGAGCAATTTCGCATTTAGAAATCCACTGGTGTAATAAGATATTCCTGAATGTGTTTGTATACATGTACAATAATGTATAATAAGCTTTCGCGCAATCGCGTGATTTGCGAATCCATAGCGCAATTTATTTTGCGAAATAACCTAGCTATATCATTGTGTGATGCACTTTCACGCAATCACGCGAAATTTCGAATTGAATACGAAAATTACTATTGCGAAATTGAGAGAAATTCCTCACATGTGATAAGGTCCAATGACTCATTGGAAAAGACAATAATGCTAGGAAAGGTGGAGGGATGTAGAAAGAGAGGAAGACTGCATGCTAGATGGATTAATTCTATTAAGGAGGTCACAGATATAAATTTACAGAACCTAAGCAGAGCAGTGGAAAATAGAGAGTCTTGGAGATGTCTCATCCACGGGGTTTCTATGAGTTGGGATTGACTCAAGGGTAGTTAACAAGAACAAGAGAAGCATAAGATGTATTGACAGAATGCCAGCCTTGGTGAAATAAATAAAGCTGCTTCGTCAACACCTAATTCACCTAAGTGGGACACAAGGCTAGCCGCATTGACCTACCCTGTGGAGTTGTAAGATATGATATCCATCTCTTTGCTGTTTTCTAGCCCTGCCAAAAATGCTAATGGTTTTAGCTCAATCCTATTGGGTTCCTTTACAGGAATCACTGATCACATTCAGTGACATCACTACGGTTGGCATCACCTGGTGCAGTAATTCATTGTGTCACCCCCAACCCATCTCCTCTCATACCACACCATACAGAATCTTTAGTCATGTTTTTTGTACTAATGTTACTCATTCATTGTAATTCCTACATATCACTGAATGTCATAGTGATATTTGTGATATAAACAACTAGCAAAATTAAAATTACACTGGGCCCTTATTATCCACTGGGGTTTGGTTCCAGGACACCAAAATCTGTGGATGCTCAAGTACTATTAAATACAGTAGATAGTAAAATGGTGAGCCTCATGTAAAATGGCAAAAGCAAGGTTTGCTTTTTGGAAAATATATATATTTTTGAATATTTTGAAGGTATGGATGCTTGAATCTGTGGATACAGAATCCATGGATATGGAGGGTCAATTGTATACCTTTAAATTACAATATCATATGCACAGAATGCATTTGCATATATAATTTCATGTGGTTGAAGTGAATATTTGGTGAAATGTGATGTCTTTAAAGGATTTTTTAAAAAAAGTAATTCAAAAAGATTTTAAAAATTTTTTTAAAATTAATTTTAATTAAAAAAACATTTAAAATCTGGGGCCTCTCTTTTCTCCTCCCACCAAGCCCACCCCACTCATACAATCTCTTACAGCATTTTAAAGGGACACAGCCAATTTCTGCCAAAAAGCAGATGTGAACCCCGCACACCTCTAGTTATGCCACTGATCACATTTCTGTTTATACCTTGCTGCAGCCAGTTTATTGCTGCAGACCTTCTGTTAAGTTTGATTTTTGTGCATTCAGTGGCAATGTTTTGTTGTTGCTGGCTCTGATTCATATACCCCAAAGAGCCTGAGTTGCTGCTGTGGATAATCCAAAGAATGCTTCTTCAAAACATGACAGTAGAAAATTTACAAGTGGAAACCCCAGGCATCTCCTCCCAGGAATCTACTTAACTAGCAAAATGGTTCTCTGTTTGCCAAGAAAGGGATGAGACATGCAATATTAAACAGAGAGTCTCAGACTACAGTTGTCTGTCCACTTATTCGCTATCAGATCTAAAACAAGCAACTTGGTGCTGAATTTAATATTTTATCCCTGACTGTAGCTTTATAAATATTTTTGCAAAGAATTAAGAGGAAGCATGAGTCTAGACTGAAACTATGTAGGAACAGTACAGACGTGGTCATTGACAGTTATGGTTAGGAGTGAATCTAATCTACTTTTTGGACTATGACACTCATAATCCCGTAGCCAGCACTGCAAGTTTTAGAGCTGGCATCCAAATAACAAGGTTTCCAAGCTCTGCTTTTTTTTTTCATACTTTTAAGGAGGCAGTATGCCTTAAAAGAGAGGTGGGATAATCAAAGCTGCTTCTTCACCAACTCCTCTCCATAAATCTTGCCATAAATCATAGGTCTTCAGAAAAGGCCCTATTACACATAACATTTGTAGGAGCACCTGGATTGTGGAACTCTCTACCAAAGGAAGTTAGGCTGGCTTCATCTCTTTTAAGCTTCCGGTGGCCAGCCAGAAGAGTGCTGTTCTGCATGATATTCCATGTTTGAAATTGCTGTTTCAAAACTGGATTCTAGGATTGTTTTCAGACTGCTCTTAGGACCTTATCAGACATTGGAAATTGGAAGTATAATCTAATGGCAATCTGAACGCAATCATGGGGTTTCATGTTATTGCGAATTAAAGTATCTCACACAATTTCAGGCAAAAGGGAAGTCATTCCGAACGCAGTCATGGGTTTTACGCTATTGCAAATTAAACCATCTCATGCAATTTTGGGCAATGGGCAATCATTGGGTAATGGGAAGTCATTCTGAACGCATTCCGAACGCAATAGGAATTCACGTGAATTCGCTAAACTAGCAAATTCATGTGAATTCGAATTGGCTCAATTCGCAATGGAGAGAAATTCCTCCCGTCTGATAAGGTCCTTAGTAGTTTTTAAACAGTATTTTAATGCATATTTCAAATATTTTCATCTTTGTGTTAACTGGATTTTATTTGTTCATCACATTGGGAGCACTTGTGGGCTAGGAGGCAATGCAAAAATACTTAAGATAAATGAATAAATTTCAAAGTACTGTAGTAATTGAAGCAACCCCATCTTCTGATTTCAACTACAACAGGCAGTCATTGGGCTAGGTGGCCTAGTAGAGAGTCTTGTGTGAGATGTCCTCCCACACAACACCACACAACTGTTCCCTGTCACTTACAGATGTTAGTAGAATTCAAATACATAGCCGTGTTAGTCAGGAAAATCAGTGTGCAAAGGGATCTTGTAGCACCTTTGAAACTAACTGAAAGAAAGAAGCTAGTCACATGAGCTTTCATATTCCTGAATCTTCAGATGCATTAAGTAGTTGAGGTGACAAATTCAGTTTTAATTATGGTCATGGGGAGGAGGATCAGGAAGAAAGATGTTGCCTAAAGCCAAGGTGAGTAGATCCCAAAGATCTCTTTGCTTGCAGATGTTGGTTTGTAACCTACAGCAGTAGCTATATTAATTTGAGTGAGATGGCTGCCTCAAACAATGGCCAGAATTTTATTAAGTCCCTGCTAAAGCAGAGCCATTGAATGACAAGTGAATACGTAGGTAAATCTCATGCTTATCAAGGCATGATTACCAAATCTGCAAATGACACCAAATTAGGAGGGGCAACTAATACCACAGAGGACAGGATCAGAATTCAAAGTGACCTTTTTAATTTTAATTTTAAAATAATACTAAAATAATATTATTTAATTAATTAGTCTGTAAGTTGTGAGGTGTTAAAGTTTGTGTGTTGTTTGCTGCGTGTGTTTTGTTTTTTGTTTGTTCATCTGTTTGTTTTGCTTATATTCAATATTTTTTTTAAAAAAAGTGAGAATTGAAAGTGACCTTATTAGAAAGATGGGATATAACCAATAGAATGAATTTCAACAGGGGGAGATGTAAGGTACTACACTTAGACAGCAAAAATGAAATGCACAGATATAGACTGGGGGATTTGACAATAGTACATGCAATATTGATCTAGGAATCTTAGTAGACAACAAGCTAAAAATGAGTCAACAGTGTGATGCGGCAGTTAATAAAGCCAATGTGATTCTATGCTGCATCAATAGAAGTATAATGTCTAGATCCAGGGAAGTAATAGTGCCGCCTCACCTGGAATACTGTCTCCAGTTCTGGGCACCACCATACAAGTAGCATATTGACATATTGACAAGCTAGAGTGTGTCAAGAGTAAGGCAGCCAAAATGGAGAAAGATCTAGGAACTATGCCCTATGAGGAGTGAGTTAGGGAGCTGGGTATGTTTAGTCAGGAGAAGAGAAGATTAAGAGGTGGTATGATAGCCATGTTTAAATCCACCCCGATTGCATTTTGTAGAGGGGCGGGATATAAATAAATAAATTATTATTATTATTATTATTATTATTATTATTATTATTATTATAGATCTGAAAGGGTATCACATTGAGGACAGAGCAATCTTGTTTTCTGCTGCTCCAAAGACTTGGACAGTTTACAGACTAGCAGCTTACAACAAGCGATAGCTAGATATAAATTTAATTAATATATAAAATAATAAATTACCCCATTTTATTGATTAAATTTATAATGCACATATCTGCCTAAAATGATATTTGATTTTGGGGATTTTGCCACTTTCTTTCAATGAGGAACATCTGTCAACTTGATCTGAAGTGATCTCTGTTATTTTTAAAAGCCCGGCAGTTCCTTCAGCTTAGTAGCTAAGGCTACTATAGGATGCCATCCACACCTGTGATTCTCAAACTATGGTTTTACGGCGGTTTTGGACTTCAACTCCCAGAACCCCAGTCAACTTGGCAGGTCACTGGAAAATAAGGAGTGACCATATAACCTATTTTGAGGTCACTTCACTGGCTGCCTATTGGTTTCCAGCCACAGTACAAGGTGTTGGTTATCACCTTTAAAGCCCTACATGGCTTGTATTCAACCTACCTAAGAGATCGCCTACTTCCGTATAATCCATCCTGTGCACTCAGGTTCTCCGGGTGGAATTTATTGCAACCTATAAAATCTAGACTGGCTGCAAACTCTCAGAGGATCTTCTCTGCCATCGCTCCCAGATTGTGGGATGCCCTGCCAGCGGAGATCCATCAAATGACCGGCTTAGACAGCTTCAAAAAACCTGTCAAGACGGATCTCTTTTGGCAGGCTTTTCCTGAATAGAATCCCACAGCCAAACAAAAACAAAAAATGAACCCCCTTCCCATCATATATAGTGTATCACTCAGCCATTTAGATTACCTTGTTTATTGATTATTATTTGTTTTTAATAGATTATTTTTAATTGTACTATGTTTAATTATTTTTAGGGGGATGGGGATATTATATATACAATGTATTGTGTATTGGACTGACTTTTAGATGTAAGCTGCTTTGTTTGGCAAAAGAAAAATGGGATATAAATAAAGTATTATTATTATTATTATTATTATTATTAAAGTTGGCCAATTCTGAGGAATTCTGGGGACTGTAATCCAAAACATCTGGAGGACCAAAGCTTGGGAACCACAGATCTGCACTGTAGAGCTAATGTGGTTTGACACCACTTGAACTGCTATGGCTCCATCCTACAAAATCATGGGATTTGTAGTTTTGTGAAGCACTGGCAGAGAAGGCTAAAGACCTAGTAAAACTACAAACCCCAGGAAACCACAAAATGGAGCTATGACACCTAAAAGTGGTGTCAAACCGCATTATTTCAACAGCATAATAGATGCACCCATAGGCTCTGCTCTTATCATACTACAAACCAGTCATTCCCTCCCTTAAAAGAAAAAAGTCCCCAGGGCCTGCACATCATAATATTACCTGCCAGTTTGGAAAGGGCACTGGGCTCATCCTTTCTTGAATTAATACCAGGCAATTAGCACCTTTCTCTCCAGTGCAGCTGTACCGGCACCAGCTGGAGAGATAGATAAGATTACAGCTCCTTGGTTGATTTCCCAAAACAACTGATTGCGTGCAAATAACATGCCAGGCCAAGGCATGGCATTCATCCAAGCTAGGAAACAGTGCAAGTGACATCAACGGGTGTCTGTATCTCTGTGTGTAATAATGAGTGTATTTTTTTCAATGATGGTTTTCCAGTCTGTCTTGGAAAAAACACACCCACCCAAACAGTAATAGTAACATATTGGATTACTGCTGTGGAAACCACATGATCATAGAAGGGTGTTATTAGATTTATGAAAGATTAAAGCAAACAAGACTTGGGATAACTCCAAGGCAAATGCTGCTTGATTCATCAGGGGGATTTCGGCAAGGGGTAGAATATCAGATTTGGAATTACCGCTTAGCAGGAAGGTGATGTCAAACGAATTTGCAATTTCAAATGATCAATTAGCAATGTGCTGTGACTATCCCCCTTCTTATTAAATATTATTAGTAATCTACTTCTGTTGGAGAGGGGGAATGTTAATTATTGTTTACCAAACCTCCTGACTGTTTTATGGGCAATCTGCTGCTGCTAGATATAATTGATGTAAAATCTGGTGCCAACTCCCTTTCTGTCTTTAGTTAAGGCCTGCCCTCCCTTTTTAAAAATGAGTTGGTACCTGACAACTCATTCATGCATCTCTCCTCTTGAGATGCAAGCTGTTTCTGTGGCTGAGATGGACCAAGCTCTTGTTTTTTCCAGTTCTGGCATCTCACATGAGGACTCAAGCCATCACAGCCACAGCTGTTGGGCTATTAGTCGGTAACTAGTAGTAGTCTCTCCCTCGCTTGCTCCTCACCTTGTGTTTTTCTTTCCTCTCTCCCAAAGTTCCATTCCCACCAACTCCAAAACCCTCATTTTAAATAAATAAATAAATAAATAAATAAATAAATAATACTTTGGGGTTATTTTCCATGCCAAAATAACCTCCCACACTCCCACAAATTCTAGCCCTCCCAGGTACTTCTGTATTTAACTATATATCAACCAAAAGGGTGGCAAGAAGTGATGTTTCTTCAGTTCTCTTTGGCTGATACACAGCTGAATATGGAAGTATTTGGTGGCGGTAAAAATTTCTGCTCCCCCCCCCCCCCGAAGGATGCCATGGAAGACCTTCAGTAAAATCTATGCTTTGCAAACTGTCTTTTCAAAAGCCTGCTCTAACCATCCTTTAGCAACACACCCAGGACTTTCATCAGAGCCCATTCAAGTCAGTAGAAACACATCAGTTGACCCCTGTAAACTATGAATCAGACCTCATTCAAAAGAAGGAGCTACATCCCATTAACACTCACTGTTTGTTTTTCCTTGGCTCCAGCAAGGAATCATTTATCTCCAATGTCTCTATGCTGCACTCAGTGGGCTGAAAGTATCTACATTCTTCCCATTGCTTAACTTGACCTATGCCTATGTGGCACTGTAGTCTCCCTCCCACCCCACAGGAAAGTGGGCTTCTCCTACTTAAGCAATTATTAAATCATGGCAGAAGATAAAGGATTTCTGATGTGAATAAACAAAACTCTTGGTCATCACTGCACTGGATCATCTGTTTACCTTTCCAGATACTGAAAAGCAACATATCCCTGGTACTTCACATCAGTGCTGCTCAAAGCTGAAGTCCTTGTACTGGTGACAATCTGCAATCCATCATCTTTGAGTCTGCAGGGTTTTTTTTTTGGGGGGGGGGGGGACAGTTGTAGCCAATGGGTACAAATATGGTGCTGGTCAGTCCCTGGTACTTCAGATGAAAAAGATGCCAACCTCCATCAGATAGCCTGACAAACACTGTTCAATTTGACACGAGTTTTGTCAGGGCCAGCCCTATCATTAGATAGTAAAAGCCTTCGGTGGCAGATACTGCAAGGCATCAAGCACATCCCATCCAGTGCCCTGGCCATTTACTTTTGTTGGAAGATGTTGGCAAAATCTAACTGCACTCCTTGAACTACCCTGCTGTTTCCCCGGTTCAGTAAGGTTTATCTACTTGCCAAAACTGAGGTAAAGTCCAGTTGGATTCTGTGTGAGGAATGGAGAGGGGGCTACATGACTTGTGAAAGGTTCAGCTTGGAGGTGGTATAGGTGCTGAGGCTCCATGACAACATCCTTAGTAGAAATTGACTCCAATTTTCAAATTTTGAAATTTCAGATTCTAGTTCCAAAATTTCTGATGCAACATTGGCAGCTAGGACCTTTCTTGGGACCTGCTTTCCAGTGCTGGAAGTTCAGTTGTGGCAATATGAAGTGATAATAAAGACAACTCTTTTATATCTTACCATGATATTAGTGTTGGTGTAAGCACTGTTGTCCCAAATAGCAATGTGTGCATGCAGCCATATTATTGGCCACACACACATCATTAGGGACAATGAGACTTAAGGTCCCACATTTTTTGTATTCCTACAGGGTCCAGAACAGATCCCCCACAGATATGACGGTCCCACTGTAATTACAAGATAGTCGCCCAGGGGTGGCCAAAGTAAGAGCCCCCAACTGCTTTTCAGCCTCATCTCCCAGCATCCTTCACCACTGTCTAATTTAGCATGGAAACTAGAGGAAACTACAGAGGGTTCCTGTACCTGTAACGGTTATGTACAAGAGGGAATTTCAGCAGCTGCTTATCAGGGAAACATTTAACAAACAACACCTGCTGAGCTTTTTGTGGAGCTTTCGGGCTATGTGGCCATGTTTTAGAAGAGTTCCACATAGGCCACATAGCCCGAAAGCTCCACAAAAAACTATGGATGCCGGCCATGAAAGCCTTCGACTCCACAACACCTGCTGAAATTCCCATACAGGTACAGAAACCATCTCCAGTTTTCACTCTGACAACCTGATGCACTGTGTTTGGATGACACAGACAATTAGCCCCAGGCTGGGATCAGATGTGGATCTGATGGATCCAGGCTGATCCTGGGTCAAAATTGCATTAGCATAGGGAAGAAGAACCCACCATTTGCTGCAACAAACTTTTCAGATAGCCCTGCACATCCTTAACTCCCTTCTTTTGCCACTGGTGAAGACTCCCATTGCCACATCTGACATGAAAATGGGGCACTTGGCCATGTGGGTGCAGCCAGGGACCCCATTTCCATGTCAGATGCAGCAATGGGGATCTTTTCACTCATACCAATAGCAGAGGGAATAAGGTGTGCGTGGCAGTTTTGACTCCATGGTGTGGGGACAAGTGGGTGTGTAAAAAGTGTAAATACCAACCTGTCCCTGAGCCAACCTGGAAACTGGTCAGGGTTGGGACCCAGGCCAGGATAGCACAAGCTTGGCCCATGCTATTGTCCATCTGCTCAGCGCCTTGGAGTCCAATGGTATTCGGAGAGCCACACAGAGGTCTCACTGGATTTAGCTGCTTCGGCACAGGCTTTTCATATCACCTGCCACCTGGCTGCTTTTTACTGGAATGCCAAGGATTGAATCTAGAATCTTAATGTCCTCATCTGCTTAGCCATGGTCAGTCCCCAAGGTATTTCACACATCAGTGCTATTGACTGGATTGGATTTGATGCTGGGCACTGAAGTTGCTGACCCTTAACTTACCTAAAGCACAGAAAGACCTTGAGAGATGCCATAATATAATCTGAAGAATTCCAGGAATCTGCCATATAATAATTAACAGGAACAATGCAAAGAGAAAACAGGTTTTGTATTTTATGGTATTCTTCAGGTAAATTCAAGGGCAAAGACTGTAGCAGTGAACAAATATCATCTTCTCTTCCATAATTGAGAGTATTTTGTTGATAAAAGGTACATAAGAAAACTCCATTGGCTTATTACACATAAAAGGCCTTTGCAAAAAGGCGATTCACTGTCAGAGGCTTTGTTAACTGTGATATTCATGCTAAAAAATATTCTGACAATTGCATGTAGTCACTCCACAATGTCTAAGACATCAGAAAATGTACTGGATATTCTCAGGCCTACATTTGGAGCAAAGATACAAAGGAGCTGCTAATTTTATCCTTTAGTACAAAGGCAATTATTAACTATTGTAGAAAGCTGGATCACCATTTGGAAAAATCTCGTTTTGGACTTCAGCTGCCAGATTCTTCACTGGTTATGCTAACTGGAGAGGTCTAGATGTAACCCATTTAGGAACTTTTTCAAGCTCTAGGCTAAATCTTTGGGGAACAAGACTTTTACTACTGTACTATTCAATGCAGGAAGTTATGAGTAGAGACTTCACATTGTGTTAGTGGTACTTTGGAACCAGATGCAGTTACTTTTTATAACAAAAAGAAATCTAGCAGTAGTTCTAAGGCAGAGATGGGCAACTTCCAGGGATTTGAGGGGCATTCCAGCCCAAAATTTATTATTATTGATAGCATATTATTTATATCCTGCTTTTCCCCCAAAAGTGGGACACAAAAGGAGATCTTGTTTTTCCCCAAAACAGAAGCGTCTTCTTTCATTTGGAAGAAAACACATCTCACTGCCTAAAACATGTCTGCTCCCCCCAAATGGCCAAGAATAACCCTGTCATGCTTCTTGGGGTACAATTGGCCTATTTTATGTCAAAATATTTTAGGGGTGCAAAAATAGTTTTGGGACTGTATGTGGCCTATGAGCTGCTTTATGTCTTATGTCCCCCAATCTAAGGAGTAGCACCAGGGAAGAGACAGGAGGCAGTTCTAGAATTTGATTCTCTTGGCCAAAAATAGGGAAACCAGGTGTGGCATCATAAGATGAGAGGCGAGGAACATGTAACAGCAGAGTGCAGAGAAGAAGTGGGCATTTCAGAGGCACAATATGTGCTAAGTCCAGAAAGAGGAAGAATGGGAGAGTTTTGAAGAAAAATGTTGCTGAAAACATATTTAAGTGTTCTTCTTTTCTGTGATGAAGGACAGGAAGTCTTAGAAATGTCTCATCCATAGGGATGCCATGAGTTAAGTCAACCTGAGAGCAGTTAACAACAAGTAACCTACTGCTATTCTTTCAATGCTATTTCTGCCTCTGGTGTCAAATTTTATGTTAAAGAAATAATATCCAGTGACACAGCAAAGACATCAATGAGATATACAGTACTTCTATTGTACAAGTAATGTACGTACATACTTTAGACTTCTCCCTATTAATTTCCAAAACCCCCTATAAGTAGGTTTGCTGAAAGATAGTGACAAATCTTGCTAAGAAAATTCCATGATAGGGATCCTTAGAGTCACCATAAGTTGTGAACAACTTGCAGGCACACAACACACAGTGATATCCAAAGGGCACAACAAATTCTATAAGCAAAGATTTGAACTTGGGTCTGATCCAACTCCAGAGCTTTAAACATTACTCTGTACTATTCCTCACAGATCAGATCTTTGGGGAACTCTAAAATATTGTTAACTATAAAAATATTACGAAGGTTGGTACACAGTGGAAAGGAGAAAAATGCAATAATTAATGTGCTTAATTTGCAGAAACACAATACAAATTAGAGTAATTTGCAGAATTAATATAATTGCATAACATGCAAATTAGATACTCAGATATGCAGTATGGCAATCTTATCCTAAGCTCAACTCAGCAATTCAAGGTAAGGCTGGGGAAACTTCATCTAAGGAGATTATCAGATGAGGCTTCTACAGTGTAGCAATCATGTTTTTGAAATACATGGAAGCCTACTAGTACTGAACAAATCTTTCTCATACTTCCACTTCAGTACCTGTATGGTGCTGCACTGTATGGTGCATTGGTATCCATACTGCCCAACGTCTGCTTTCTCCCCATTATTGCCTGATTTAGGGTGTACAGAAGGGGGGGAGAGTGGGATAAGAGCAGAGAGATCAGGAGCAAAGGGAAAAGAAATCAAGTGGCAAAGGGAAGGGAAATCAGGCAGTGGAAGGTTGGGGGAAAGAGAGACTGGGTTGAGATTAGTAAGGTGTTGGCATCCGCTATCACTCTTGCTCCCCTCCCCCAAAGTGTAGGACTGCTATGTGCATGTTCACACAACAGTCCTGCAATTTGGGAAGAAGCAAGGAGACAAGTGATCCCAGTAGCCAACATCCTCTCAAAGCCAGCTGCTGTATGAATATGCACTCAGCAGCTGGTTTCAGGAAGATACTGACAGCTGCCATCAGTGAGTGGGAGGGTGGAAAGGAAGAGAGGAGCAGGATCATACCCACTTAAACCGCATGATTGCCTGAGAAGTGAAACTGCAATGGAAGGGACCTACCACACAAAAGCAACATTGAGAGCCTATTGACAGGTTTTGTCAGTCAATGAAAAGGTGCATGACAGGTAACAAATGGAATGCAATGCAGAAGCAGGATGGACACAATGTTGTGTGTTAAGTACCAGTTACAATGCTTTTATTCTTTTAAAATCCTGCTTTTTTGCCTCATGTGAGAACCTCCTAAGTTCCAGGACAACTACTGGTGAGTCACTGTAATACAGACTGAAGATTGGGCCCTCTTTCAGCCTGAGGGCCAAATTTAGCTTCAGGGGTTTTCTCAGGAGTCACATTCCAGTAATGGGTGAGTCCAAAAGCAAAAGGCTAAGGTCAAACATTACCAGCATATTTTAGTTTAAAGCCCTTGCTGCAAGTATCTAAGCCTTAAAAGAGGCTTTCAAATTTTGGGTGGGGGTGCGGTGTCCCAACATTGGTGTCATGAAGAAGCCCAGAGGGCAGGTTAAGACTTGGTGCTCTGGCGCCTGAGGTTCCCCACCATGTCTGTAGACAATATATCAGCTTAGAAGGGTGAATAGAACAGTCTGACTCAGTATAAGGCAGCTTCTTCTTTCTGCTAGCATAAAGCTCTCTTTTCTGGAAGCTGTTTCTCCCATTGTATTGTTCACTGGAAAAAAACCTCACCCCCATTTCTAACAGAAACCTGCAAAAATCCAAGCATGATAATCAAGCATGCAATTGATAATCAAGCATGCAACAAGACAGATAGAAGTATCTCTAAATAATCTGCTTTTCTCCCTCTCTCTCTTTAAAAAATCTTTTTCATTTTGTTTGGAGCACAATTTTAAAGGCTAAATCCTGCTTGCAATAGTGTTAATGGGAATAACTTTGGCAGTATATATTAAGCCGAAATGGCAGAAATTGTCATTGAGGCAGTAAGACAGCTTGTTTAGTCTTCATTAATTGCTAGTGTTGAGTCAACTCACAGACCACCAGCTCTAGTCACTTGCACCTTGTCTGCATAATTATTTAGACAGTATATCTCTTTCAACTGAATGAAGTTTTACATCATGGCTTGGTTGTGCAACTGGAAACAGATTTTCTGCTTGTAGCGTGCACTGTTTTCTTAGCCTTCAATTACAACCCTTTATGTTTAGGTATTGGAAAAAGGGGTTACTATGTCCAAATGTAATTTTGTGGAGTGCAAACCTAGTATCCATGGCTACTACATATGTATACCCAAAGTTGTAAAGCTTTAAGCCACTGAACACCAGTTGCTTGGAAACAGTGTCAGGAGAAAGAACCATTGTTTCTATGTTTGTTACGTTTATATTTTGCCTTTCCTCCCAAGAATCTGAAGTGACGTACATGGCTTTCCTTTTGTTAGTTTATTTGTGGCTGGGGGGGGGATTCTGGGAACTGTAGTCCCAAATGTTCAGTAGGTCTTTGGTATCTGCTGCAGTTTGGTTCCATTATCTTCCATGGATACCAAAAATTTGTGGATGCTCAAGTCCTATAATACACAATGGCATAGTAAAATGGTGTCCTTATATAAAATAGCACAATCAAGGTTTGCTTTTTGGAATTTATATGTTTTTGGCATATAGTTTCCCCTCATTTTTCATGGGGGATCCGTTCTGGAGTTTTGCCTATATTCAAGCCCCACAGGTGCGCAGGGGGCGGACAGACTCGCACCCCATTCATTCTCCCTCCGTTCATCCCTCACGCCTAAGCAAGGGACGTGGATCCGAATACTGCGAAAATGGAGGGAGGACTGCAATTTAAAGCTGTGGATAGCTGAATCTAAGTATAAAGAATCCATGCATTTAGAGAGCCAACTGTAATTTTTTCAAGCTCTGCCACCTTGTATGTGGAAATTTCAGAGGTGTGGGGGAGGAAAAAAAATTACTTGCTACTGATCCTGATACTGTATCTTCTGTAACAAAGCTATGAAATATATATATAAATATAAATATATAAATGACACATCTGTTCCAGGCCTGATATCAGGCTAATGTTAATGGTAATGATGCCAAGGTAATGACTGGCTGACCTAATCAAGCAATACAAGAATCTCACTGGTAAGAGCCAGAAATGCCAGCAAAATCTGCCACAAAATCCACTAGTACTGTAGCAGAAAGTAGTTACCAAGTGTGGAGGCTGTCTAAAATGAGGGCATCACCCTTCCAAAATGAGAATTCTGCCTCCCTCATGAAATTTGCCTTCAGTCCCCAGATAGATAGTGAGACATAGAAAATTGCTCACATTCCCTTGGTAAGCATCCCTACCCCTTTTCTTTTTGTATCTAAGCTGTATTTCTAAATGCTTAGCTGAAGTACTTGCAATGCTAGAAATTTGGAAACTGAAGGAAAATTATATTAGGGAGGCAGAAATCTTATGGGGGAAGTAATGCCCTCATTTTGCTCCTTCCCTATATGTGGTGATACTCCTGAGTACTGTACTGGTTTTCCTTTCTTCTGAAAGGGCAGCATCCTCACCATGCCAGACTGCCTTGTTATCTCTAAAAAAACCTGGCTCAGTGAGGCCGATCTGCTTTCATCTTACATATACTGTATGCTTGTGGAAAGTATTGCATTACTTTTGTATGTAATAGGTGATGATGAAAGATATGCAAATAAAAAAGAGAGCATAAGCACTTTTGTATATGCAAATGCAGAAGTGGTTTTGTGCTAGTGCCTTGCAGAACAATTGGTACATTGCATATTGCTTTCTACTGCTAGTATTTTAAAAATTGGAAACAGCACTCTGCAGGCAACATAGTGGATGAGAGCACTTCATTAATTCATATATAAAGTGAATTATGTTTGATTCACACATCACTAGTGAGAGGTGCGAAGTCTGAAAACTGCCTAAAAACATTTTTAAGCCTCTCAAAGACCTTGATTTTCTAATCCTAGATGTATGAGGGCAGGTAACCGTTTATTCAGTGGTATACTCTGTCAATTCAGAAATAATAATCACACATACTCCTGGCATGCAAAAGGAATATAACAGCTGAATTTCAGTTCAAATGGAATCCAAAGCATAACACATGAATTAGCAGCATTAACGGGAACCCTGGTGTCACAAGATGACTTCTATAAGCTCCCAGATCTCCTTTTCTATAAATACATGACTAAAATAATGAAGTAGGATCTCGGTAACATAAGCAGACTTTGAAGCTTAATAGCAGAGCTCAAAATTCTTTACAGGCCACATCTCAGTCACACTTTCTATTAAAAACATAGACCACCACTTGACCTCTGAAAAATAAATATAACTACAAAGAGTATTTTAAATTATTCCATTTAGCAGCTCCTATGCTACCCAGGAGAAATTTGTGCTACCCAGGAGATATTTGTAAGATAACTCATAAACACCAAGACAGTTGTTAAGTATATAATGTTTTCCACCAAATCCCTTGAAGTTCAGCCATCTTTCTTTGTTCCACCAGAAAAGCACTGCATGGCCCAAAAGCACAAATAAAGTTTCCATACAAACCTAGGAGTCAGCTAATTATCTGGGAAGTTCATTTACAGGAGACTAAAATTTGGTACATTGACAAGGTTATTTTATAACCAAGGCCATAGTGATAATGGTCATTATGCCAGATGCCTCGTTCTGATGTCTGTCAGCGTCTGGTTCAACATAAAATATTAACACAATATTTGAGAAAGGCTTGACTGAGGAGACATTATCAAGGCCTCAAAGAAATGCACAATCATTTGAGACACATTAAAAACATTAAATAAATAACTAAAATCCAATTAAGACCAAATCCAAACTTAAAAAAAAAAATCTAAAATTGGACAGTTTTAAAACAGCCAGAGAAGACAATCCTTAATTTTAAGAGCCAAAGGCTATACAAAATGGCAGTGTCCAAAGCCTTGCAGAAACTCAGAAGGGATGGAAGCAGCCTGACCTCCCTTGAGAGGGACTTCCAGAGTCAGGGTGTTGCTACAGAGAAAGCCTTTCCCATAGGGCATTTTCAGCTGTGGCCCCAAAATTCTGGAATGGCCTACCGGAAGAGATCTGTCAGATAACAAAGTTAGATGATTTTAAGAAAGGACTAAAGACGGATCTCTTCTGGCGGGCCTATCTACCTGATTTGTTATAATGACTATTGAAGATTTATGTGAGAACCTGATCAATAGAGGAACAACTTAAGCAACTGATCGGTCCAGACGGAATGCAGCATATGATAGTTTAGAATTGGTTTTATGATAGAATATAGGTTTTTACGCTGTTGTAATTGTTGTATTTGATGTTACATTGATTGTATTTTTTAACTTGCTGTAATCCCGCCTCGATCCAGCGGGAGAGGAGGGAAATAGAAACAACAACAACAGTTGTTGTTGTCAATTGTGCCCACCAGCCAAAGGGATTCTACTGATTATCTTGTATTTTAGATTAGTATAGTAATATAGGCATGGCAGTGGCTGGTGGTGGACAGAAGCCCAACTAGCCTAAAAGGATGGGAGAAGGCATGCAGGAGAAAGAGAATCCTAGATACATTATCTTCAGGCTTCACAGAATGCCTTCAGGTAGTTTCCAGAGATATGATTTGTCTTCAGTTCCTCATGGCTCCTCAAATACATACTACTCTGCCTTCTGCACAAACCCACATCCCAGTTAATAAATGGCCCAAATGGCAAAGCTAACATGATTTTCCAGGAACAGTGGTCATGATGAGGCAATGAAGCAGAGCACACATCCACTGTGTGTGGATACTGACTACTAAAGGTCATCAGAGCCTAAACTATCAGCCCTGGTGGCGCAGTGGTTAAATGCCTGTACTGCAGCCACTTACTCAAAACCATAAGGTGGTGAGTTCAAGACCAGCAAAGGGCTGAAGCTCAGGCTTGCATCCTTCTGAGGTCGCTAAAATGAATACCCAGATTGTTGGGGGGCAAATAGCTTACAATTGTAAACCGCTTAGACACTCTTTAGGGGTATGAGGCGGTATATAAATGAAGCTGTTTGTTTGTTTTTAAACTTAATTTCTGGACTAACACTAACAGGATTTCCTCAGCCAGTATGATAGCAGGGGGAATCTGGGAGCTGTTGTCCAAATTCCAAATTCTGGCACAGACACAGCCCAATATAAAATCAGCACAATCCCATGTCCCGTTGAACTGAGTTGATGGAGTCAGAACCAAAGAGGATCGAGGTGGGGCAGGGAACAAGAACCTGATGATCCATCAAATGAGACTATTTCCCAACTACCCAAGAAGCCTCCGATAAGCTTAGCTCATATAGTAGCGCTGTTAACCACACCTCTGTGTATTAAAATTGGCCTATGCCAAGTACAAAAAGCATGCCGAGTAACCATTTAACTCTGGTATTTCACCAGAACTCTTGGCACAATTTTAAAAGTACCTGAGGTACCATGATCAACAACAAATGAAGAAATAGCCTCCAAAATGCAAGACAAAGTCAAACACAAAAATCAAAGTTTGATAGGCAAAGTAAACACCAAAGTGTTCCTGAGATGCTGCTGCTGCAGAAAAAGGAACTGAGGGCCTAGGTTGGGAGTGAGCTGATAGGTAACTCAAGAGAGTGGATAAGCCAAAAAGCCATAAAGAATAGTTCCAGAAGGATTCAAAATGAGGCACTTGCACAAGCACATTGCATAATTCGCATAAGCCATTTTTTTGATTCACAGGGCCCATGAAGAAGAGATATCACTACATTAAGTTGTTCCTGCTCCTTTTAACAGAAATATGATATATAGAGACCCAGGATATGAAGCTACTCAAGGCATAAGTGGTTCTCTAGCAAATTTTTCTAAGTCAAATCCTATTATTAAAAGGGACAATTCTAGAAGGGCTTGTTTCAATAACTGGCAGCCTTAGTCAGATTGGTGTCATTTCCATTTCAGGAAATCTCTATACAATTTCATTGAAAGAGAGAAAACACACTCCTGCCCATTTCTCCATATTATGTCTCATTTCTATAAACGTCTATTGCACTCTCCCTTAGCCAGCTTTTCTGTTCATCCTACAGCAACATGCAGAATACCTGTTATCAGTGAGTAATCACATCAAACTCTGGAAGCCAGCGACTAGGGTGAAAGCTTGGGGAATGTTTCACAGAGTACCCTCCTCATCCAGAATTTTCATTTTTGAAATGAACTGAAAATAGACAGACTCAAAATCAGGATAATATACATAATGCTCTTGAGAAACTGTAATTCACTTTCCTTATCAGCTTCAGCAACTCATATGGGAGAAGTGACATCAACAAAAGGGGACAGAGTGGGAAGACAACTGACTGCTACGGTATTCTCACCCTCCCCAAAGCTTTGAGCGCTGATCAGCCAGATGGAAACCATACATGAATACAATGATGCCACCCACTGCCAGGGCACACTGGGCTTCTCTCTCTCTACTTCTTACATTGCTTTAAACAGAAAACCAAATGGTATTGGACAAGTAACCCAACGCACCATCTGCCCATTTGTATTCAAAGTGTAACTATACATTTAAGATTTAGACACTTGTTATTGAAGTTTGATGGCTCATCATCCTTTAGGCATGCACCATTTATGATATAAACAGTGAAGTAGTTATGGTGAAGTAGCACTTTTTCAAATAACCACAAATAAATAAATAATTTAAATTTAAGGAGCAGCACGAACTGGCTACCATGTTGTAATTTTGCTCTTCTGGCATCTGTTCCATGAGGACTTAACAGATTTGGCAACCAGAAATGAGATCCTACATTGCTGCAGAACAGCATCTAGCCAAGTTGCATTCTATTTGCATTATGCAATTCCTATATTGAATACCACTGTACCACAATGTATGTGGACCATTGCTAAAGGTGTATGGCTGATACCCCATTATATAATTGCAATGCTCCATGACAGAATAACTAGAAGCCCATTGTGGATAATATACACTCTGCCCCAATGCACATGCTCTGCATCCAGATCTCCACTTCCATTCCTTTCAACTTAACACAGCTATTCTACAATGTCCAATACAACACTCTGCACATGTTAAAACAATGTATGTGTACATATGTCACTAACAAGATGCTGGCCCAGCTAAATGAGATACCTGCATAAACATCTTTGTTTGTCTTTTGAGAAATCCTGGAATGCAGGAACTATGGACACAGTTGCATAGTGATTTGTGTTGGATTAGTCCAGACCAGGATTCAAATCCATGGAAATAAACTGGGTGACTTTGGGCAAGTCACGCTGTCTTAGCCTAAAAGGAAGGCAATGACAAACATCCTCTACATAAATCTTGCCAAAAAAACTCTGTGATAGGATTGCCATAAATTAAAGGCACACAGTAGCATGAGTTAGGATTATCACCAAAACATTCCAGTTACCAAATGAACATATATGAACATTTAATAGCTGGAATGTTTTGAACTGGTGATAATCCTACCTCATGCTGTTGTGTGTCTTTAAGTTATAGTGATCCTATCACAGGGTTTTCTTGGCAAGATACATACAGAAGATGTTTGTCATTGCAATTCAGTCAATACAGATTTTTAAAAGATGTACACTTTACTTTTAGAAGATGTGGATATATTGAAGCATGCACGTAAGCCAGGCATTCTCCTTTTCTTTTTTAAACAAAAAGGACTACATCTTAAGAGTATACTTACCAGATGAAATTTTAAATTACTGAAAATAATCTAAAGTGTGCTAGCAGTCTTGTTATCTTTTAAATTGCACAACAATATTTAAGACTGAACCCATTAAATATGTTAACTTGAAAGAGCTACAGGAAAAAATCTGTACTTTCAGGGAGGAAAATATCCACTCCATTTAAAAACTCCCTTTATTACTACTGCAGGCAATCACTGGACTAGGGTTACACTCAATGGTGAACAAGCACAGGAACTCTGTGGAAGCAATGACTCACTGACATGCATTTTCAGCATTCAAAAATTTGCCTCTATCACACATATATTCCTTCGAGAGACCCCAATGCAACATTTATTAGATGCAAAGCATCAGCTAGGAAATAAAAGAACTAGAAAAAAACATAGTGGGTTTCTTCATTACCAGGAGCACCTCGTTGGGATTGGATCATACCAAACTGCCTGAATTGCCACTAGATTGTGAGGCTAATTTTTCATCCATTTACAATATGGTTGGCACTGGGACATGCATACAACTATTATCGTGCATTGTCTAACCCTTTGGCTCCATTTCAATCAATTTAGATTATTTTCAATCAATCACTTCATTTATATCCTGCATTTCCCCAAGAATGAAACTCCAGCTGGATTAGAGGATTAAAAAAAAAACATTCAAGTAAACAACACATAGTTAAAAACATGCAATGCCCCCCCCAAGATTAAAACAGTACTAAAAGCACAGAATAAAATGTATTTATGTCAAATAATATTTCCTATATTTATACATGTTTGCAAAATGAATTCTGGATTATGGAGAATTAGGCCATAATAAATGTGTTGCTGGACTTTACAAAGGTGCCAACATTACAACTGTTGTAACAAAGTGAATACATTACAGCTAGTACACTTGTTGCTTCAAATGGAGGTGTCCTTCTTTGTAAATCCAAGACTGAAGAGCCGCCCCATCTCATCCAGTAATCTGATTTGCTCTGAGTTGGAATACAGGCTTCTGTTATGGGGTAAACTTCACACTGTAGAGCTCTGGTGCACTGAGCATAAGTATCACCCTTTCAGACATAGTCACCATTGCTATTCCTGTTATAAAATGTATTCCTACTAAATTGTTTTTATAATGGTCATTCAGGCCCATGGCAACATAAAATTAAAACCATGCAATATATCAAATTTTAACAACCTCTCCAATTTGGCAATTTGGGGTCGGGACAAGACATCAGTATTTATAAAGTCATAAGAAGAAGCACAACTTGTGGTTTATTTTTAACCACCTACCAAATATGGATAAAACAATCTTTTCCTATCTTATATTCTTGAACATTTATGAGACATAAAAAATCATGGGTACAGAAACTTGTTATGCACTTTATTTATTTCAAGGTACGGAGGCTTAGTGGTTTCCAGCACTCATTTCTCAGCCGAAGCCACTAAAGTGTGTTAGCGTAATCAAACCTTATATCTAGTTTAGGAACTGGAGAAAAGCCGTGCCTGAGAAATAAGCAGTTCTCTACTCTTGGTTGTCTGACAACTTTTATTGCACAGTTTCTGGTCAACACACACTTTTGTCTCTGTAAGGAAGTGACCAGTCATGAACTATGCTACAAGCCAACACTCAAGGTGGAATTAAATCCTAAGAGTTGTGTGTTCAGATACACAATTTGTGCATACAGTGAAGTACATAACCTTCATACTGTATTAGCATAGAAAAGTATGAAAACAGGGTTGCTTCACATTATCCACCACGCCTAAAACTTTTGTACGGGTATGACTGATTTAATGTTCCACTCCACTTTTTGAATGTGAACACTTCTATAGAAACCAACACCTATGGCAATTAAAAATATCTCCAAATTGCAATACAATCCCCAAAATTAATTTCAATAATCCTAACGCAGATATTATAAAATTTTGAATTTTGATCTTTAGTTTGCAATTTTAACTGAAGGTGCTAAGAATAAACAGCATTTAAGGAATTACAAAAGTAAAAACTAGAATTACAATGACATATCCAATTTGAGCCATAATTATTACCCATATTTCATACTACACAGTGGAGAAGATACCAAATAATTTAAATTATTAACAGAAAAGGTATGCACCACTCAAGCCTAAAAAGCTTCACATTAACTTTATGTCCAGAGATTCTAAGAAATACTACCCAACAATGACACAATGTGACAACAATGTGAGTCAAAAGTGAGGATAGCCTGTCATCAGAAAATGGGTACAGCTATTGCGTATTTTCTGGAACATCCATGATCCAGCAGCTGACTTGAAAACACATTTGCAGATAGAAAGAACAATCCTGTTGACATACTGTTCTGACTCAGGTTGCCAATGGGCTCAGCTGGTATTTGAGAATAAGACAGCTGATGGAACTTTCAAACAAACCTTGGGAGTTTTTCAGTTTGCCATTAGAAAATTCAAATGCATTACATGACACAGTATAGTAGGAAGATGTACAGTTCAATGACACTATCTTAATGAAGCTTGCACTTATTTTACAAAATAACAATAAAAATCATAATATTTACATAACTTACTTGTTTCAATGCAATTCAGTATGGCATACTGGTTTTCTACCCACACTACCTATATTACAACAGTTTGCATGAGAAAACAAGGAAGCAAATTAGTATGTTTTACCACTTTGACAACATATAGTTTTGGTACAAAATATAAAACTTACCCACCCACCCCCCAAAAGCATACAACACAAAAGCTCTATCCTGATACACAAGGGGCTCTAATAACAGTCATATTTGCCCTCACCATATGAATGCTTTGTTTGTGGATTCACACAGGAGTGTTGAAAGAATGCCAGGGCTGCACTGGAGAGTTAGATCAGAAAGAAACCTGGCGACTTCATCACTAGAAAACAACTTGCATCAGGAGGTACTAGATATTTCCTTATATAAGCTTATAGAAAACACCTAAACCACCAGCAGCTGTATGTGTGTAGTGTCCCAAGGGATCACTCTAGAATGAAGGATACTGTATAAATAAAAAGAAGAAACAAGGAAAAGTATAAAGTGGATAAACTCACTCCATTATGGAATAAGAAAGAGAGAGGAAGGGGAGAATTTGAATGTATGGCAGTAGGAATATATGAACCATTATTATTAAACTTTATTTATAAAGCACTGTAAATTTGCACAGTGCTGTACATACTATATACTGTACAAAAATTAAAACAAATATTAAAAACTTGCCTAAGGCATACAATCTAAGAAAACAAAATGATAACGTTAAAACATATTTTAAATTACAACAAACACAGATACATAATAATAATAATCTTTCAATCAAGTTGTGAGGTGAAATGCTTCCCTAAACAAAAACGTCTTTAGTTACGCCTTAAAATTGGTTAAAGAGGTGGTAGTCGAGAGATGTAAGAGAAAGAGGTTCCAAGAATAGGGAGCAGAACGGGGAAAAGGACAAATCTGGGCAGGGGAAGAAGAAATCATTGGTTGTGTTAACAGCCCAGCATTACTAGATCTCGAAGCATGGGTTGGATAATACAGAGAAATATGTGGTGGCACACCTTTGTTATTTTCTTTTTCTAAATAATAATAATAAAAAGAAAAAGAAAGTGTTTATTCTTTTTCAAGCAACCAGTTATGATTCTGATACTTCTTAAACTTTAACTGCAGCTTGATTCAAGTTAACAATTGACATTTAACAAGTGACTTTGCATTTTTAGCACCATCAGAACTGAAATAACTAATGTACAGGACTTAAATAAATACCCATTAGTGTCATAGGCCTTAGGGGTTTGTTACATGTTCCTAAAGTCAGGTGCTCTTTCTCAGGTAATGAGGGAGCTTCAAATAGTTGTATTCTGGTTGGTTTAAAAAGAAACAAATTAGGAGAAATTCCCTAGGAAAGGGTTCATGCTCATGTGCAAAACTAAGGCCCAAAGTAGATGGGCAAAAAGTGCCAGCTTTAGGACATGTTGGGGGCAGGGTGTGCTGATGTCACATGCCCCCAAACTGTCCAGAAGCTGTGCAGAGAGTGCTCCAACCTGGAAAAGTTGGCACAAAAAGGAGCAGCAAAAAGCCGCTCCTGCTGGCAGGAGGGTTTAGGACTGCAGTGGCAGCCCGCTTCAGAAGCAGGCTCATGCAATATCAGCAGTCCTGGCACCATCAGGACTGGCATGGTCCCAGCAGAATCCTTTTGGTCTGTCTGCTTCGGGCCTAAGTGATTCTTTGATTTTAAGACATTAGGAAAGTTCACACATTATTACTAACCATGGCTTAGTATTACAAGACTGAGTAGCAACAAGCCTTGGAAACTCATCTTTTTTACCTCTGGAATAGCCATGAGACAATCTGAAGTCTTCACTTTTGTGTGAAACTAAGCATATCTTAGTTTAAGGATATCCCAAAATGACCAGTAATATCTGGTTTTGTCTGAATGTTACAGTGAGCATAGGCCACGTGGAATGAAGAGGAAATGAAAATAGCTCTGAAAGCCTCTCTGGTTGCCCACTCCTGGTTCTCAACAATTACAGATTTAGGCTTAACCTAGTCCCAATAATAGACAAAGTCATTTAGTGGTTTGTGCAACTACTTTCATTCAGACATGAAGTTCACTAATAAAGCAACCCCATTCAGATCTACTCAGACGTAAGTTTCATGGAGTTTAATTAGGCTTGGTATGAGGTACACATGTACAGAATTTCACCCTAATGACCACATAATTTGCACTTCTAGAACCCTTCACAATTTTCTTTCCTCAAAGGCTTGTAATGCTCATTTTTACAATGCTGGTACTTCAAACAATCAAGGTACATAAGAAAATAAAAGGCCAAAACAAGGTTTCAGAAACTTTGTTTTTATATAGATAGATATATAAAAAGATCTTTACAATTTGACATGACCTTTTCATGTTTGTTGAATAAAATAGCTCACTTGGTGACCCTGTTAAAAATCTATCTGGGTGTATGAAATCATTTTCCTGAGCTAAATAAAACAGGGCAAGTAAATACATTAATTATAGCAGCAGACAAAAAAGGATTTACATTTTAACATGACTAACAAAACAAAATGACAATGAAAAAAACCCACATTCTGAAATATCAAGGCATAATAGCTCTTATTAGGAATGTGCATTCAATCTTTTTTGTAAGAGGTTACATTCAGCCACTGTCAGACATAACAATGATGATGTACAAAGCATTAATTAGAAGAGCATAGTTCCATACTGTCCCTTGTTGTAAAGTTCCAATCAAATCTCCAAGACAATTGTTATTACTTTTTAAAAATTATGGAACAGAGCCATTATAGGATTGTAAGAAGTCTTTAGTCACATCTTTACTTTCAGATTATTTAATCCAATATTCTTCTGGGATGCCTACATCCATTGCAATGATAAACCAAAAAAAAAAAAAAATCAAAACATTCTGAAGCTATTGTACATTTTCAATCAATGTCACAATTAAGTCCAGGTATTACACATACACTTGTCTCTCTGGTTCTTCCTGGGACTTAACATGCATATTAGTAAATTGTTTTAAAAGATTTAGAATAAAAAAGAGAACAAAAATCCTGGCACATTTATCAACACAAATTCTGTTTTAAAATGTCAGAGTAACATTTAATTTCAAACTCCTTAAATAAACCATGTCAAATATACAGCAAGAGAGACTTGCTCCTCATGGAAGAAGCAAGACCTATTCCTTCTCCAGTTACTTTGGGTTTTGAAGGTTTCGTTGAGAAATATGATAAATCTCTTAAATGATCAATGAAATATGGTACAATATTTTTAGTCTGTTCAGGTAATTTACAAATCTAGAATCCAAAAATGGTTGGAACTGAGAACAATACAAAATACAAAACTTCTATAAGTTGCCATAATGCTTAAATAAAAATAAAACTATAGCTATAAACCAAATTCTTCCCAATAGGGAGTTTAAAATCCAAACCTGCTTCCATAGAGGTACATATTATTGTAATGTAAGCTTCTCATCAGAAGCAAAACTTACTTGCCTTCTTGATTCTAGTACCAACACCAAATTCTATTAATTTATTCTGGCCAGGAAGGCAACAGTTAGGATGACTTTCTTTAATTATATGTGCAAAAAACTCAGAAACTGAACATAGGTAAAATTAGTGTACAGAATCAGTTGCACTTTTAATAAACAGAAATAAGAAACAAAACAAAAAATAGTATATCAAACATAATTTTGCTTTTGTTGCACTTTGTTCCAATGCAAAACTAGCAAAATTTCAAAGCACACCAAAGACTATGAAAATATGTCCATTGGCTCAAATGGACTTTTAATCACATTTTCTATATATAGCATTAGCTGCTTGATAGCAAGTTCTTCCAAGAGTGCCTGGCCTCTCTATCCCCACTGGCCATTTCTGGTGGATCAGCACTGTCAGCAAGACACCTGAGCAAATTAAGTGAACATGATATTATGAGCTGAAGAAAGCCTCTGAAACCATGGCTTTGTTCTGTGCAAACTATGCTAACACTCCCGAGTCTCTCCATTCTTCTTTTTTAAAAAGACAGATATTAGTATTTTCTTTCCACCAGAAAAGAAGTGAGGCAAGAAGTCACTTTTCACTAGAGACCCAGTCAATCCCGAGATTGATAGAAGAGGATATAACCAGACTCTGAATTCTTTGAGATGTCTGACGTCAACCCGTAGAATTCTTCAATAGCTTGTGCATCTATTTTCTGGAACAAAATGGAAGGGTATGACCTTCAAGGAAATCTGAAATAAATTCTTAAGCTCTGCAATAAGATTTAGATAACTGAGTCACCAATGTGGAAAAAAATGTTCTTCACATTTACAAGGAGATATACTACTAAGAAATGCATGAAAGTCTGCAACAGTCTGGCACAGTTTCATAACTATCAGATTAGAGCAGAGTTTGTTTGCAAACATTTCTATTGTTTTACAGGTTATCTAAAATGAAACATTAGCATTCACCATAAAGGCTCCTTTTCTGCAGTTGTGGGGAGGGAATTCTTCATGCTGCATCTGGCTCCTCCTTTGTGCTTTACAAGTAGGGCTTCAACCTGAGAATCACCATTACCACTCAAAGTTAGGTGGGCCATTTGGGTGAGCCTCCTACCCTGTGGAACTCCCTTCAAAGGGAGACTAGGCTGGCCCCCTCACTGCTGGCCTTTTGCCAGCAGGTGAAGACATTTTTATTTAAACAAGCCTTTTAAAATCTTGCAGGTTTGATTGTATTGGGGCATGAGGGGGTTGGTTTTAGATTATTATGTTTAACTTTGTTTTAAAATTTATATTTGTCCTTTTTAAATACTTTTTACGATTTCAATTGTATGATTTTAATTGTTGTTTTAATGAGTTTTATATATGTTGCTAGCTGTCTTGGATTCCAGTTTGGGAGAAAGGCAGAATAAAAATAAAATAAAATAAAATATAATGAAGACTCAGAGAGGGAACATTTTCTGGAATGTTTTTATTGCTCCTGGCCATTAGAAGGCTCCTTATCATTCGAGAGCAGCATTTTTCTAGTGAATGTTTTTATGCCTTTTCTTGTTGAGTTTAACTGGCCTGCCATTTTGGGCTAATGGGGTCACTGCTGCTTCCACTCACTCATCCACTTCCTGATCCACTCAATCCACAGCCTGCCTGACTATGAGGGAGAACGAGTCACAGACCTCCCAGGGAAGGTCCTGACCATTAATAAGCAGGGGAAGGAGGAAAGTGAGAGCATCTGCCACACACATGCATGCTTGAAGTCATGTCAGTCAGTTCCTTCATACAGCCTCCTCCAGAACACCATGTTACCCTTTACTGCTGCTTCAGCAGCACCTACAAAATCCAACATCAGAACCTCAGAAAGAAAGAACTGGCTGATCTGAACCTTCTGTGCACCCTGATGAGATTTGCTCAGACACAGTAAATTACAGATTCTCCATCTGAGGACTTATCTGAATTGCATGGAAATGGTAAGGTGTGACTTGCCCTATGTTAGGGTGATACAGTTCACTGTCAGATTGAAGCCCTGCCTGTGACATATGAGGGAGAAGCCAGATCCAGAATGAAGGATTGCCTCCCCACACTGCAGAAAACCTAAGGAAAACAGAACAGGTGCTATAAAATAACTGAAATTTAGTAAATCTAGAATCCTTACCTCTACAATGTCATCATCAAAAAGCAACCAAAAATCATGACTCTTCACAATTGCAATATAGTGTCCTCTGTTAGGTCCACTGTGAAGAAGAAAACAATTTTTATACTAAAGTTTAACTTTAGATGCACTTTCTTTTTACCACATTTAACATTGCAAACAACTTTGATAATGTCCTCTAATTATCTTCTCTTTAAAAATAAAGCTACACTCACTTGACTCTGTCAATAACAAGTATGTCTTGTTTTTAAGACATTTTTTGATTCTGAGAAATAAGATCCTGGTGCTCTGTCTAAGATGGACAGTTTTTAGCAGCAGCAACACAGGGAAGATGGTGGAGGAGGGCTAGAGAAACACAGAATTTTAGTATTAGGTAGTACCAGTTTGTTTGAGTAAACGCTGCAATAAAGTTTGAGCTGGGAAAGAATAGTTATTCTAGTCTAGCTAATCCTACTCTAAGTGTACATGCTTGCCTACAAAAGGCAAGGTAAACTGCCTCCAGAATCCTTCAATAATTGTGTGTGAATAACAAAACAGAGAGAAAAGGGTAAAGCAGACAAGCTTGCCTTACTCTCTATTCCCAGATCTGGATATTAAAAAGGAAATCCTAAGAAAAGTGGAGGCTTGTGAAAGAAAAAAAAATCATCCCTGGTCTCTAGAAGGTTCAAAATGTTTTTGTTTTATTATTATTATTATTATTATTATTATTATTATCCTTTATTTATATAGCGCTGTAAATTTACATAGTGCTGTACATAGAATCTTAAATTAGACAGATCCCTGCCCTCAGGCTTACTTACAAATGGATCACTTGACCTGGTTGTTTCATTCCATGTTAGCTTTGGATAAAGAGTTTGCTGAAACACATTAAACTGCTCTTATTTTCTGTAGTGTAGGAACCTATCCCTAATCTTTCTATGGGCTGAAACAGACGGGCAGGAAAGAGCAGGCTTCTGGCTGCTTCAGGGCTGTGTGTGCAGATGATGCATGCCCCCAGAGCAGTCAGAAGCCACTCCAAGCTTCCAGTCTGCTTTGCCCCTATATTATTTCTTCCTCTGATACCAAATTTCCTGTTAAAGAAGAAACACCCAGGAACATATCTGCTTGTTAACTGAGATATGGCTGTATTTTCTAGTTTGCCAACAACAGTACAGTTAGCCCTGCATATCCACAGACTTTTTATCCATGATTCAAGCATCCACAGCTTGAAAATATATATATATATATATATATATATATACACACACACACACACACACACACAAATACCAAAAAGCAAATCTTGATGTTGCCATTTTATGAAATGGATACCATTTTACTATGCCAGTGAATCTAATGAGGCTTGAGCATCAATGGATTTTGCTATCCACAGCAGGTCCTTGAACCAAACTCCAGTGAATACCAAGGGCCCACTGTAATAGGTCACACCATATTTTATTACCTTCCACAATGAACCACCACAGCCACAAGATCATACATTCTGTCAGGATTAGTGGCATCTCCTGATGTATTAAACAGCCGAAGTTCTAAGGGAAATACTACCCTGTAAGAAAGTTTTGTATATCGATGTAGCTGATCCATATATTTAAATCTCTTCAGATGGAGAGCCAGAATCATGGGTAGTTTTTTCACTTTCATCCTGAAACAAAATGAAGCTTATCATCACACTGATTTCCAAGATTTCATGACATCTCGGGTGTGCTTTTTCAAAGAGAATATACAGCCATTAAACATAATTAAAATGAATCCCAACATACAGACACTTTCTCAACAATTAACACTACCAACCACTGAAAACTATGTATACAATAAAACTATGACAACTGTAGCAGCACCTTCCAAACATTATTTTCAAATAAAGACCCATGATTTATGCATATCAGATTACAAACTATTTAAAACACTGACTAAAAAGCAGCTGGATGGTTTGGTATAGAGCTGTTGAAAAATCAACACCCCAAAATATTTCAATATGGGCCTGCTTCCAAATTATGCAAAAATGAAAATAGGATTGGAGTGTATAAAAAACCCCTGTGCAATATTTTTCAGATCCTTTCATTAAGGGGTGCAAAATGTTTGCTGGGGGTCAGATATTGGGATAAACATAAATATCTTTGATACTGAGCCAAATGAACTATGATTGCCTGCAATACAAATCAATCCTCTACAGCTGTTAACTTGTAGCAATCCATTTGAAAACAATGTAGTGAAACTATGTAATATCCTCATGGAATGGATCACACAGCATTATTATTATTATTATTATTATTATTATTATTATTATTATTATTTATATAGCGCTGTAAATTTGCACAGTCCTGTACATACAATCTTATAGTTAGACAGATCCCTGCCCTCAGGCTTACAATCTAAAAGAGACAACACAAAAGGAGAAGGGGATGAGGTCCAGTGGTTCATCTCTTCCTCTGGGGCCTGGACCAAGGCAGATGGACTGGAGGGAGGGAACGGGTTCTTAATACATAGTTAAGAGGAGGCATCCTGGGGCAGATGGCACAATCCTGGGAACGCTTCCCTAAACAATATAGTCTTTAACTTATTTTGATCTAGTGCACAGACCACTCAGTACACATCTCACTGAAAGTAATGTTGTGTGATCATAACAGAGGTGTGAACATAACAGAGGTAATGTATGGAACCTCTTCATCCCTATGAAGATCTGATGAAACGGAACTTCTTGTTTAATGCAGTGAGCTGTTTATTTAATATAGTGTAAATTTATTTCTTTAAGTTATTTTACTTGCTATGCTGACTGCTGTTGATAGGAGTTGTGGCCCAACAATATCTGAAGAGTCACAAGTTGTTTGCCTCCATTCACAGTTTTATAAGCTATTCTAAGTGTGTTTTGATTCCTTTTCATTCTCCTACTCTTTTCTCCTCGATTCCACTTTTTTTGGTGGTGCTACTCATACAACCCAGATGAGCTCTTGGGGACAACCACTTGCATTTCCCATCAACTGTAGACCAAGAAGCTAGAAATGTTCATATCACAGTGCAGAACTAAGGTCACTAGAGACAGAGTTGCAGAATACTCCATTCAGAGAGAGTGCTAGTCTTTGTTCAGGAGTATGAAGTGACATTCCACAAATGGCCTTCAATGATTTGCCACAATTCAGTTGTATTCATGAATTGGATATAGAAGAGTAAGAAATTCTATTCAGCCCAATAGCTCATATTCGTTTCAAACATAGGTCATCATCATGGAATTTTTTTTCAAAAGTACATCTATAAAATCACATCCATCAAAATGTTTCTATAGATGATCTGTATAGAATCTGTTCTACTGTTCTGTTATAATTTGCACAAGTGGATTCTTTGTGTTTTCAGTTAGGAGATAAAAGCTAAGAATAATTATTTGTTTATCTATGAGGCAAAGCAGTATGAAGAACCTGACGGAAAGTGCTCTCTGGGGCACTACCTGGTCAGGAGAATAAAATAAAATGATCTGTGTTGTCTGTTTTAATTTAACAACAACCACAAAGGGGTATATACCTAACGTGATGCAAAGAAAAAGAAAAAAAGGAGTTAGGTATTCTGAAAAGTGACACAATCTATGTATTATCCCAAGTATTTATCTGCTATTTAAAATTCACAAAACAAACCCAGTAGCATAAACATTGTAGCATCCATAAAAAACATGAAATATATAAAATGAGGACTAAGGTCCTGTGTTCTCTAGGAAATAATAATCAGTCTCAATGGGGCTTTTTAGATTGGCAGGATAGTGTGACATGAAGTTGCACTTTCCTTAATGCTTAGCAGCTAGACTGCAAGCCCCAGGTGTGCATTTAAAAAGTACAGGGCAGCTAGACTGAGGGGTGTGGGAACGACTTATCTGAGGTCTTTTCTGTGGCTCAGCAGCTATATTGGAAGCTGTCAGAACGCTACAAACACAGGCGGAGCAGCTACATGGGCGGCAATGAACGCAGCTTTTAGCCGCGGTGAACCTTTAATTTTTTTTTTCCTTGCCGGCTGCGAACTGTGCAATTCCTCAATGCCCTGCAGGTGTAAAAGCTGGGGTTTATCCGCGACGTTTTTTAAAGCTCCCAAACCCTAGCTCCACCCCTAATCCAAACCCTAGACATGCAAAGTAGGGACTCTGGGATGCCATTACTGTTATTCTACTGTGGATAACATGTCAATTCATTCACAAAATAAAGGGGTTCATTCATGATGCACCAGTGCAACGGCACAGTTTAAAAAGGCAGAGGAGCCGCAATGATAATTTGACGGATCCTCATAAGTATACATTTGTGCTGCGCAACTGCGCAGGTTTGCGAACTGTGCAAACGCAGTTACACCATACAGTCAAATTATCATTGCCGACTGGGAACTGCGCAATTGCGCAGTTCGCAGCCGGCAGCCGGAAAACCTGCGCAGTTGCGCAGGACAAATGTATACTTATGAGGATCCGTCAAATTATCATTGCGTTTCCTCTGCCTTTTTAAACTGTGCCGTTGCACTGGTGCATCATGAATGAACCCCTTTATTTTGTGAAGGAATTGACATGTTATCCACAGTAGAATAACAGTAACGGCATCCCAGAGTCCCTACTGCGCATGTCTAGGGTTCGGATTAGGAGTGGAGCTAGGATTTGGGAGCTTTAAAAAACTTCGTGGATAAACCGCAGCTTTTACACCTGCAGGGCATTGAGCGTTTTAATTAGAAGTGAAGTCCACACCACGCATGCTCCCAATCCACGATCCATTATGACCTGCACCTGTATCGCTGCCTTTAAATGGGCGCTTTAAAGAGACAGAGCCCCATTTAACCGTGCAACTACACCTTAGCCTTTAGATGCAATAGCAATGTTGCGCCCTTTTTAAAAAAGTAGTGGGGAAATCAAACTACTTTTTAAAGGCACTTCTTCTCCCTTAAAACTCCAAAATAGTGTTTTCATGGCACACTTTCCCTTGTTCTCATCTAAAGGCTGGGCTTTCATGCAGCCATCAACACACCTCTTTTTGCCAATGTAAAATGGGCCTATTTTAAATAGCAGATCAATACTTTGGATTATATCCACAAAGATTGTGTCTGTTATTTTAGCCTCACAGACACACAGCAAAAAGTGGAGGCACTATATGAAAACATACTCTAGTAAAAGGTTTTTATTGAAGCAGTGTGAGTACCTTAATATAATAACATCCTAAAAGAAGGAAGAATATGTATTTTGATTGATTCCCCTATGTAACAGTGAAATTTTATTCCACAAAACTGATAAAAACATCAATATTCTTAAAAATTACTATGGTTACCTTGTCCTTTGAATGCTGTAACATCTCATTATTTTGTCTAGCTATTCAAAAATGGTAACATGAATGGTGTATGTTTGAACATTAAGTACTGTGGTAACATCTGGATCTTTAGCCAATTATTTTTAAAACAAAATACAATAGGAAAGGCAGCAGACGTGAGGACAGTTAAGGATGGATTAGAATACTAAGTGATCATGAAATGTTAGGGCTATGGACAACTGAATGGCAGGAGTCAAACTTTGAAATAAACAATTCCACCAAACTTCAAGTATGCTGGATAATAGAGACAGTATATTTACTGAGCTTGTTATCAAAACTGCACTTTCAAAACATGACAGAAAATGAAACATTTGGATAAATTGCTAACAAAGTCTAAAATCTACAATATGTACCTTTTGTGTGCTTCCTGTTTACTGCGACACTCTTCGCAGTAATATTTATATTCGCTGCACAGAGTTTCTGTATTGCTGAAACCCCTAAGACAGAAGAACATATGTCAAAATGAAAGACAGACCTCACCTGAAGAACAAATTATACCAATAGATTAATAACCAGCAGACGCCTCATATGGACATGGTATGAACTGAACTGTGTACAATGTAACATACTTTGGGACATGTTAATCTCAAATAACAGAAAAATACAATACAGTGGTCCCCCGGGTTACGAATACCCCGGGGTACGAAAACCCCGGGGTACAAAAGCAAAAACGGCCCCGGCTTACGAATGAAACCCTGGGATCCGGGGAAAAAAAACCACACGGCCCCTTTAAATTTGCCGCGCGGTTCGTCAACTAAAGCGGTCCCCCGGGAAACGAAAATTTCCGGGGTACGAAAAGTAATCCGGAACGGATTACTTTCGTAACCCGGGGGACCACTGTATCTTAATAATATCTAGTGCTACAGATTCAATTATTAGTGAATATACAAAGTTCAGCGAAATACCCCAAATCTGCATAAAACAGTCCACTAAAACACAACCTATTTTATCTCAAGATGACCTTTACAGTTACTTATGCATGAAGGCAGAACCAGCAGTCAGGTCTCTTTCATACCTTAAACAGTGTGTAATTGACGTATTTTGCTCCACATCAACAGAAAGATCTAAGAAATCTTCATCTTTGCTGCTTATCTGCAAATTAAAAAAATTGCTGGAATTATTCTTTTACCCCATATAGCATTTTTAATACAAGTTCTCAAGAATTATTTTTACAACATTTTTAACATCAGGTTTCAGCAGTACTTTTTTGTCAATCTATGTTGTAAGTCCAACATCCTACGTTTTGGTCCAACATCAGGAGAAAAGCAGAATATAAATAAACTGGCAATCAAGGCAATTGATCTTGAAAAGCTCTTAGTAAGCTTTCCTGCAGTGGGAGGAAACTGGAATCACAATTGCCATCTCCCTATCTGCCAATACTGAATAATTACAAAGCCTGGTATAATGCCCAAAGCAAACAGAGGGAGAAAACTGACTCACCCCTGGGATTTCTCAAGCCATGGAGAGAACCTGCTGACTGCACCAGCTGACAAAGGATGTGCAGTCCACACTACCCCTCTTCTGCTGCAAAAACAGACCCACCAAAATGGAGCTTCAAACTGCACCATACAATTTTTTCCCTGCATACTGCTCCAAATGCATGCACATGCACACACAGACACTCTGCTAGCAGCAACCAATCGCCTCCCTCGTCCCGCTCAGCTGCTAGCCCATTGGACACCGTGCTCAATCACATGATTGACTGCCCATATAGCACACCGGTGCTCCCAGTGATCATGGTGCTCACCCCACCCCCGTGGCTGGCAGTGGCACTCACTGTAATAAGCTGGATTGCAGGTGGGGCCCAGAACATGCAGCAGCACTCACTACACGCACAGTAAGGGGCACCAACAACACCACCAGCAGGCACAGACATGGGGCTGTGGGTGTGCAACACAGCTATCATCAGGGCTGCTCCAGCCATCCTATGCAACCCTGTCACAGCTGCGATCATGCTACCACTGTGCAGATGCACATGCTGCTGGCTGTTGTACCCAAAAAGCAGGACCTGGTAGGAGTAGTTCCTCATGCACATATGGGCAAACAAACAATGGCAGCCCCATTTGTGAATGCCCTGCACCCTCTTCCACAGGATAGTGGCAGAGCTCTGGGTGGAGGTGGAGAAGATTGACACTGTCATGAAGTGAGCCATCCCAGTGGAAAAGCTGGTCGTGATTGCCATCTGGAAGCTCGCCAACTGTCACAGCTATTTCACAACAACCCAGCAGTTCAGGATCACTCACCATGGGAGAGGTATTTGTGGAGATCATGCTGGTCATGGAAAGGCACATGCTGTCCCACACTGTGTACCTGGGGAATGTCCACGAGGTAGGCAGTGGTGCATGCCCTGATCCTCTGTAGTGCGCCCATAACGTGCCTGATGATCACACCAGTGCATCTGTTGCCAACCCTCCATAGCCCCTGCGCTCCTCATGTGCCACACTGGAAGAGGATGATTGCACATGTGCCTCAATTATCACTGCCTCTCTTTGCTCCCCCTTCCTGTCACCTGCAGCTTCAGCAAAATGGGATTCAGCAAGTAGTGGGAGCAACAGACAGGCAATACTGTATGACTGTGCTGCAAGCGCCTCACACTTGAACTTCTGCAATGCGGTCTACATGGGGCTACCCTTGTGCTTAACCCGGAAACTTCAGTTGGTTCAAAATATGGCAGCCAGGCTTGTTACTGGAACATCAAGGAGAGAGCACATAACACCAGTGCTCATGTCTCTCCACTGGCTGCCGATTAGTTTCTGGGCGCAGTACAAAGTGTTGGTTTTAACCTTTAAAGCCCTACATGGCTTGGGTCCATCTTATCTCAGGGACCGCCTCTCCCAGTATGACCCCCACACACACACTTTGGTCCTCTGGGAGGAACCTGCTACAGCCCATGAAGACTAGGCTGGCGCAGACCTCCCAGAGGACTTTCTCTGCTACTGCTCCCAAGCTATGGAATGGCCTGCTGGACGAGATGTGTCTTATTACGTCTCTTGACTGCTTTGAAAAAGCTATAAAGACGCATCTCTTCAGGCAGGCCTTCCCTGAAACTTCTTAATCTCCCGGCAACGAAATTAGGTTATGATCTTCCTGCCAGTTCCCAATACTTTGACCCCTGATGCTATAGTCCACGCTGCTCAAGGAATGGTTGCTTTTACGAGGATATATTATGTTTTTAATTGTTTGCTTGGTTTTAATTTATTGTTTAATTTAATTTTAAGGGGTGGGAGGTTAGGTAGTGGGTTATTGGAATTGTTTTAGCTTGTGACTTTTTGTTGTACCCCACTCCGATTGCCTGGACAGAGGAGCGGGCTATAAATAAAAATTTATTATATTTGTATTATTATATATTATTGATCAACCACAAGGGCAGCTACTACATCTTGCTGAAGTGGACCTGTGGACATGGGAACTAGATGGAGCTGGGAAAATTACAATGAATTTGTCATGTGCAACTCCACCATTTTTGAGATGATGGAGACAGGCTTCTTCATGCCCAGAAACCAAACTATCAACCTGAGGGGCCAATAGACTTGGCCATGCTTGCCTACCCCATCCAAAAGTGGTTTATGAAGCCATACCAGGTGTCATGAATCCCTGGATTATAGATTTGTGTTTAGGGTAATAGATATAGATGGGGAGTAATACTGAAGAGAATGGGTGAACTTAATGTGTTGGGTTAGAATTTACTAGAACAGGCCAGAGTGAGAGTGAGCTGGTAATGCCTGAAGTATGCAGGCTCATTAACAAAGAATGTGCAGGGAGTTAACCCACTAGCCGAGGCCTGACTTTCAAATGGATCTTTGGTGGAAGGAGGGGGTCTAATGGGTTATATAGATTATGATTGTTATTTAGTTATTATATAGGTGGAATAGCATTGACACCTTTATGTTAAGAATAGGGTTTAATAGTTATGTAGTTTAATACAAACACACACTGTTACGTTGTTGGGATGTATGGACATAAACAAGTTGGGTTGTGCTACATCAAGGACACAGGTGCCTGGGTAGAGATAAGGGCAGATGGGAACTTAATTGTTTTCCAGAGACTGTGCCAAGCTCCCCTGACCAGAGGACATTGGGATTACATCATGGACTTCACCCACGCGCGGGAAAAGGGGTCCAATCCTTGATCATATTGACTCTGGGGGGAGGGATAATGGGAGACTATTATAAAAGTATTGTGTATGTATCATTCTTCAGTCTGGACAATAGAAGTCACCTTCTCTGCTGGTAATGCTCCTTTTGTTTAATAAAGCTGCTACTTTACATCAGTGTGGCTATCCTTGACCCAAAGGGAGCATACACTAGGGAGGGTCTGACACCAGGAGACTACCATTGCAAAGGAGGCACTGTTCAACAGGCACATGACGCACACATGGAACACTGTTTCTTTCTTTCAGCCCATGCAGACAAGCCCATAATGAAAAGTCTATTATACCAAGTAGACTTCAGGAGAAACCATCAACATAAACTTGTGTGGGTGTTGTGTGTCTTCAAGTCGTTTCCAACTTACTATGACCCAAAGGCAAGCCTATCATGGGGTTTTCTTGGCAACAAGTATTCAGAGGGGATTTGCCATTGCCTTCTTCAGAGGTTGAGAGTATGTGACTTACCCAAGGCTACCCAGTAGTTTTCATGGCTGAGCTGGGAATCAAACCCTAGACTCCAGTTGTAGTCCCACACTCAAAACCACTACGCCACGTTGGCTCCCAATATAACTATAACCAAAGTTTATGTTGCAACCAGAAGAAGCAGAAGAAATGGAAAGGTTCTATGATGGAGTTCAGGAGGAAATTGATCACACACCAAAACAGGACATGTTTATGCTCATAAGTGATTGGAGAACCAGGTCTTGGATCAAGAAATGAGGCAGGAGAGCAACTGATTGAATTTTATGCAGTCAACAATGAGTTCACTGCAAACACATTCTTCGGGCAACAAAAGAGACAACTATAGAACATAACCTGATGGCCAATAAGTAATGGATGACAGCTGAAATACTTCATGCAGTAAAGGAAAGATGAGAAGCAAAAGAAAAGGGAGACAGGAACAGAACCAGTACCATAAATGCAACTGTTCAAAAGATTAGTGTACAAGGATAAGGAGTATTACTAATGAAAACAGAGAAATAGAAGCTGACAACAAAAAAGGAAGGAACAAGAGGCACCTTCCACAGATTCATGAAATCAAATTTAAACCAAAGATGGGGATGCTCTATGATCAGCAGAGGAACATTTTACACAACCAAGAAGCAATAAAAGGACAATAGAAACAATACACAGAAGAGCTGTACAGAAAAGAGGATAAGATGAATGACAAATGGGAGAAAACGAACCCAAATTTTGAAATGTGAAGTGAAAGCTGAAATCAAAGCATTTGGTAAGAATAAATAATTAGGTATATTGGGATTCGGTGGCTTAGTAGTTAAGTCATCAATTCTGACGATCAGAAGATTGCCAGTTCAAGACCCGAGTGCTGTATGATGGGGTGAGCTCCTGTCATTAGTTCCATCTTCTGCCAATCTAGCAGTTCAAAAGCATGCAACTGCAAGTAGATAAATAGGTACCACTTCGGTGGGAAGAATTTGGTGCAGTCATGCTGGCCACATGACCATCAGAGTAGTCCACAGACAATGCTGGCTCTTTGGCTTAGAAACAGACATGAGCACCGCCCCCTACAGTCAGTTACAACTAGACATTCATTTCAAGGGACTACCTTTACCTTCATAAATGACATACTAACAGAACTGCTATGATTTACCACAAAAAGATACAGACAATCAATATACATTCCCATCCCAAAAAAAGGAGAACAAAAGAATGCAATGACTACAGGACCACTGCATTAATTTCACATGCAAGCAAAGTCATGCTCAAAATTCTGCAACAAAGACTCCTACCATATATGGAACAAGACATTCCAAAGGTGCAAGCTGGGTTCAGGAAAGGAAGAGGCACCAGGGATCACATTGCAAACATATACTGGATAATGGAGTGCACCACTTTATGAAACTATCAGTGTAGTAAATATTGATATAATAAAATTATGTAAGGGTTTCTTGCAGTTATTCTGGGTTAACATTATCCTACTTTGCAGTATTCTTTGCTCACTTTAGGTGTCTCATGAACACTCAGATGAGTAACGTATCAATCAAGGGATTATACAAGTTTGAAATAAATTCAGTGTGCTACATGTATTCATACTGAGAATGTGATATTGGTATTTTGAAGAAAACTTTGGAAATTCATGAGCATTGAAGTATTAACTCCAACTGAAGGCAATGTGTTATGTGTATATTAATTACCTTGACATCAGGTGGTGTAGTGGTTAAATGCCTGTACTGCAGCCACTCACTCACAAACCACAAGGTTGTGAGTTCAAAACCAGCCAGAGGCTCAGGGTCAAATCAGCCTGGCATCCTTCCAAGGTCACTAACATGAATACCCAGCTTGTTGGGGCAATTGGCTTACATGTTGTAAACCAATTACAGAGTGCTTAAGTGCACTGATAAGCGGCACAGAAATGTACTTACTATTACAACGGTATTGACTAATATACTGCATGTATCCTTTTATATATTAATTTTGACTTCTGAAGGACCCCATGTGTGTTGCTGTTTTGACTGGTGAATGATCATGAAATGGCCATAAAACATCCTGGGAATAGTCATCTTAAGGAGTATAGCTCTAAATTCTGCCACAGTCTTGGATCCAGGAAAACAGGTGAACTAATCAATAATTCCAGTATATGAAATTTGAAACAAGTCTTGCCAATGGATAGTATTGCAGTATTTTTTGTGCCTGTAGCAACTGGTTAATTTTCTGTTACATACTTGTTTTAAATATATTATGGTAGATAACACAACAAAAAACCTTAGCATATATTATTTTGACTACCAGTATTTACAATTTCATTTTCTTTAGACACTTCCCATTTTTTTCTACTCACTGAAATTGTTTCTTCAATATCTCACTTTTAGGGAACTCCCACCCATCATGATCTTCCTTCTCTTTTAGTATTCCTGACCACAGGATCAGCACAACTATTTCCTTAAGTCTACTGATATCAGATTTCTTAGAGTCTAGAATGTGTGTCTGATTCTACTGGGCATCTACTTTCTACTGTACAACAAACTGCATGAGAACATGGTCACTTCCACTCCATTAACCAGGTCATCACTGTTGGTTAGGGATCAGATCTAAAACAACGGATCCCCTTGTTGCCTCTTCCACCTTTTAAACAATGAAACTGTAAGGCAGATGAGGAATTTGTTGGACTTTATATTCTTGGTAGAGTTTGGTTTCCAGCAAATATAAGGAGAGTTGAAATCTCCATTACAACTCCATCTCTCTTTTCTGAATGTGTAGTCATCTGTTCCAGGAAAGTATAATCACTTGAGGGGGTCTGTAGTAGACCCCAACAATGACATCTCTGTTGTTTCTCTCCCCCTTTATTTTTACCCAGATGCTCTCCATCTAGCTTCCAGGATTTAAGTCATAGATTGCTTCACAGGTGTAAAGATCCTTGACATATAATGCTAGTCTTCCTGCCTTTCTGTTTGGTTTATCTCTCTGAAATAGGTTACAGTATGTCCCTCTATTCCTACATTCCAATCATGAGACTCATCCCACCAAATTTCAGTGATGCCTATGCAACACGTCTGCTTTGTTGTGTTAAGAGTTCATCTTGTTTATTTTTCATGCTCTATGTTGCAGCCACCATGGTGTAGTGGTTTAAGTTTTGAATTAAGACACTGGAAGACCAGAGTTCAAACCCCTGCTCGGCCATAGAAACCCACTGGGTGAGCTTGGACAAGTTACACACACTCTGCCTCAGAGGATGACACTAACAAAACCCTTCTGAAGAAATTTACCAAGAAAACTCCCTGCTAGGTTCGCCTTAGAGTTGCTGTAAGTCATAAATGACTTGAATGCACATGTGGTTCCCAACCTTTGGTCCACCATTTATTTTGGACTTCAGCTTGCAGAAGACCCAACCAACTCGGTCAATACTCAGGATTTATGGGAGCTGAAGTCCAAAACAATTGGATGACCAAAGGTTGAGAGCCACTGTTGTACTCTAATGCATGTTGTGGTGGTGGTGGTGGTTGTGTGCCTTCAAGTTGTTCCTGGTATAGAGTCACTGGTAGAGAAATCTAAGACCATCAGTCATTCCCCCGAACTTCCCCCTAGGATTTTTTCCTCCCACTGTCACATGCTTGTATTATTTGCCTTGTTCTCTGTATAACAGGCTATTATTTCCAGCACTTGATGAACTGCTCTCAAGAATATTGTCTCCCTCCCCCTGAGTTTAACTCAGTTTAAAGCCCTCCTGATCAGATTTTTCAGACTCTGGGCAAAAACGTTCCTGACAATTGCTGTAAGGTGCAATCCAGGCCTTGCCAAAGATCCCTTGTCTACCTGAAACTGCAGATTTTGGTAAAAAGAAGCCAAATTGTTTCTGACAGCACTATCTGTGAAGCTGGTTGTTCACATCCACTATTCCACCCTCTCTTCCTAGGCTCCTTCCCTTCTTCAACTGGAAGGAGAAACAAAACGATAACCTGTGCATCCCAAATGGACCAAAAGGAATGGGTAACTATCAGAGAGCTTGATGAATCTTGTCATCCTCTCTGTTACATCAGAGATTTTTGCTCAGGGGAGTCAGAACACTTTTCAAGTCATCTTGACAAGCCCACAAACCACTGCTTCTATATCTTTGTGCAGCAAGCCTCCTACCACCACCACCACCCAATTTGTGGGGATTTGCAGTGGCCATTCCATGTGCTGAATCTTCCACAATCACCTATATGTTATCCAATACTGTTGTTCTTGATGCTGTTCCTCATCATCCCTGATAAGGGACAGAGCTTTAAATCGATTCTGTAGCTCCAAATTCACAGAATGAATCTGTGGTACTTCTACTTCTGTGTTATATTCCTCCAAATGTTTACCTCCTGTGTTTGGAAACTGAACTTCTCAGCAAGAGACATTCCCTGAATGTTCTTCCTTCAGGACAGTCCTGCTCCATTCTAAGAAAATTTTATGTTACCTAATAAGCTGAAGAGTAGATAACACAGACGTCAAGTTGCTAGACCTTCTCTTCCAACAGGGCGACCAACATGTATTTGCTGCATCCTCCAGCAAAAACACAAACATACCATAGTTGTGCTGTTCCTTATTAAGTAGTTTTAAGTAGCCACTGAAACAGAACTCCAGGCCTCCTCCTTGTTGTAAAAGGCAGTAGGAAAAGAGGAAGACTGTATAACAAGTGGATAGACTCGATCAAAGAAGCCACAGCTGGCCTTAGTGTGCAAGACCTAAACAGACCTGTTGATAACAAGGAGACTTCGAAATCTCTCATTCATGGGGTCACCATAAGTCAAACTCAATTTACTAACAATTAACACAAAGAACTATATAAATTATAAGTGCCTCTCAAAATTTCCTCTTAAGTTTCCTCTCTGCTTTTTCAGTGGAGCCTCATCCACTATGGAAGCTAGATTTGTTGACTGTGAGGCAACACTTAATAAACACTTAGTAACTTTCAAACAGTTCTACATACTCTCCAGTAGGCAACAGAAAATTAATGAGATGGTAAATTGGGAACAGAATTTGTTTCTTGTGTCTAATTCTAACAACACAGTCTAATAGTAATACTCCATGTGTAAATACTGTCAGAAGAGCAACTAATGCAAATAGAACAGTTACAGGCTTACATCCAATCAGCATCCAGTGCAACAGACTGCTCTTCTCCTCCACTCCTCCTTGTATCCCTTAGTGCCACCAGAAAGCTATCTCTGGAGTGTTTTCCAGGAGTACAAAGGAGGGCTCCAAAGGAGAGGGAAGGACAGGTTGCATAACTTTAACTGTGGTTCTTTGAGTGGTGATCTGTGCACTCAACCCCACTTGTTCTCCCCTTATCATGTCCTGCTCGTTTTATAGACTGCTGCATCAGCATCACTGAATTAGCAGTTTTGGCAGGAAGATCTGCAGGTGGAGCAGGGCTAGTGATAAAATACTTCTGTTAGAAGCCAGAGGAGCAGCAGCGCCTTGGAAAGAATGTGAAGCCGCATGCAGCTGCTCCTCCCTCTGTGTTGCTTGAATTGCTCTTGCTGTTTTTTTGATGATGCTGCCTCCCATGCCTTGGACTTGCAGAAGCTAGCACTCCCAGTGAAAGAAAACCTATGTCATTCGATGTTGGCTGTTCTAACTTCCATCTCCCTCATATTTGTTCTTTGCACATCAGTGTACATCTCTCCAACTGTATTTTAAAAGCACTTCTAAATGTATAACATCCACATGGAAATATATAAAATCTGTACAGTTTTGCTTTGAATTTAAGATTTCTGTTCTTGAATAATTTAAGAAATGTCCAGTACAGTTTTGCTTTGAATTTAAGATTTCTGTTCTTGAATAATTTAAGAAATGTCCAGTACACAAAAATTTAGGAATATCTTAATTAAAACAGTTTATGACTTTCAAGGAACATAAATTCTAAAAAGTCTAGCCAAGCCTTGTATGAACATAAAATATACTGGTTGACATCTTGATGATTAACTCTTAGTAGAGCAGACCCATTCAATCAATTTTTGAATGGTGAATCAACACAAAAGTAGATTTGATTCTGATATTCTAGGCAGAAGAAAGAACAGGAATTAGACTGTTATTTCTTTACAACTGCTCTCTCCCTTTAGTTACTATTTAAACCAAACATACTGCTAATAATTTTATCTACAACTTAATTTGCTAGAAATCCTACACAACTGTTGATAACTTTGGGGAAAAAAAGCAGGCTGTGGTCAATTAGCATTTGTTCCAAGCACAAGACAGCAATTCAACACTATTTTGCTACAAAACAGGCACTTAATAATAATTGCTACTTTTTGGTTCCCCTGAGAACGGCTACAAAATGAGCAGGTGTACTCTTATCTATCATGAAATCCCCAGACACAACTCAAATCCAGCTCAATATTTCTTATTCATTTTTTTTTTCATTTTCCTCCAGTAACAAGTATTTTTGATATTCATTCTCTTACATTAACTATTTAGCAGCCTGCAAATCATAATAGTTAAGATATTATGACTCTGTGAATGCAATATACTAAAGAAGCCAGGTACACAAACATAATTGCTACACTACATGGAATAAAAATGATCTGAAAAAGACACTTACTGTTTCACAAGTGAGACATCTTGTTTCATTAGTTAATGTTCCCTGGAAGATTTCATGAACCCATGTGGGGTCTGGCGGACTGTTATTATTTTCACTGTCAATACAGCCATTTGGCAGACGACCATTTTGCTTCTCCTGCTTTCTCTCTTCTTGCAAAATATCTGCTACTGTATTCAGTAAGTAGTTCAAGAACTCGTGTGCATCTTGCTGCATGTAGTTGTCAAAAAGCTCTACAAAAAGATGTAGTGGACTATTACAGGGCTGAACCATAAGCAAGTAAATAATACCAACAAATATAGAACAAGATGTCTGGGAAACAAGATTTCAGAGAAATCACAGTAGGAAAAGTGCAGCTGCCTTTGTGTCCTCTTCCTGGGCATCTTGTTAGCCACTATGAGAAATGGGGTACTGAACCAGATTGGCTTTTGATCTGAGATACTAAGGCTCTTTTAATATTAAATATTCTAATTTGTTGTCACTACACTCTTATGATATTCAAAAGGTAATGAAAACCAATCTCCCCTTCAACAGAATTTAAGTTAAGCATAGGATCTGGGGGATCTGGCAAACTCTGCTCTGTTATGTTCTCATGTGAATGAACATTACATAAAGCCCTTCAAAACACTACAGTGGTAGTTCAAAATTTTGTACTAGTGGCCAATACACTTCCAGTCTGAATTCAAGGTGCTAGTGATACTGTTTAAAGCCCTAAATGGCTTGGGAGCTCAAGGGAGCACCTGTCTCTAAGCCTACTCAATAACTGTTGTCCTACCAGCAAGGGAAATGAGGATCTATGCTGCTATGGTATCTCAGTATCTCAGAGGCCCAAGTGGTGCCAATGCAGATGTCATTCCAGAGCCAAATCAAAACATGGTTTTTTGTAAAGCCTTTGGAGCCTAATTGATTTTATTCAATATACATATCATCATCACTATTTCTTACCCATTTCTCCCCATGGACTGAGGCAGGAGACAGCAAATTTTATATACAACATACATCAGTTAAAACAATCTATATTTAAAATACTAATTTAAAATTTAAACTTTAAAAATAATCTGGATAAGCCTGCTGAAAGAGTTTGGTCTTTAATGCTGTTTTTAAATTGAGACAGTTTATTGAGCTATTGAATCTCTTCCAGCAGGTCATTCCATAGACTGGGGCTACTAAAGAAAAAGTCCTCCGGGTGACTGTTGCCAACCTAGCTGACTACAGTATAGTAAATATCCCCCAGAGAACCCTGTGGGGTTCAGCCCTGTGGGATAGGATTAAATGCAGAATTAACAATGGTCAAAAACACACTGAAGAAATCAGTTTCAGACCTCTTTCTTTGCCTGGCTGAGTACTAGGGAATCCTAGAAATCAGTGATTATTGTGGCACCAGAGCTCTCTGACAGAGGCTACATGTCTCCCAAAACTACAGTTCATAGAATTCCTTAGCACTGAGTCAGGACAGTTAAAGCAGTCTCAAACTGGATTATTTTTGCACTGTGTTTTGAACCACCATTATAATTCCCACTTTAAAAGATGTAGTGTTGGAGAACTTCACAGATTAATGGCATCTTGGTTACTGAGTTTCACAAAGTTTCACCATTTTATGCATTTTACCAATGATATGCAGCCACACAGGGGTTTCTTCTGGTACTCTGGGACAATCTACAGGAGGTAAGATAACAATATCCACCTCTAACCTGAAAAAGATGGGCCAAAAGAAACGCTTTCAGACTGATATGGGAGCGTAGTGCTCATATAATGAACACTCCCGGATTGGGCCAAATCTGCCTAAGTTGGCGCAAACCTGCTACAAAAAGGAGTGCAAAAAAAGCGCTCCATGCCAGAGGTCCACTGTAGACCGTGGAGGCGGCTGGCCTTGGGACCATGGTGTCTGGTCACTGCAGTCTTGAGACAAAAGGGAGCCCCTGGCTGCTCCTTTTGCCCCATATTATCAAGGCCTTTATTTCTCTTTTACCATCTCAGTCAGTACCTGAAATCATCAGATGGACTGAACAAAAGCCCACAAACTGAAAACTAAATCATTAAAATGGCTGGATTAAGGGATAGGCATTCTCTTGTGTCAGTGGGTGGTTGTCTCCTTGTTCTGAGTTTGGGCTTCAATTTATGTTTTGACTGGATGGAGCCCATCCCGAGTATCCTTTCTAAGATATGACATCATTGGTATGTCAGCTTAAGATGGCAGAAGGCTCTCAAAACCTCTTGAGATGTTGTGGTGAAGTTGTATATCTGAGCTTTCACAGGGAGTGCCCCTTGAAAAATCAGATTATAATCCCACTCTAACATAACAAGAGGTCTAGAGCCTTTTGCCAGTTTAGACTGACATACCAGTGATGACATTTCCTAGAAAAAGACACTCCATCTATAGATATCCATGTTTTGTAAATGCCCATTTGGATTATTGCAAGGTGTTATGCATAGGAGTACTTTTGAAGACTGCTTGGGAATGGAACGTTAATACTCAGCTAAGATATGTCCCTTTCCAGCAGAGAAGGTCTGAACATCCTCTTTTGAAGACTTTTTGGGAACTCTAAGTAGTAATCTACCTGCTTTAGTTTGTGCTGAGGCTGAGCAGCACTCTCACAAGGCACTTTCAAGGCACAGAATACTATCTGAACCATGTCAGCACAATACTCTTAAATTCAGATTTGAAGATCAATGTATCAAGGATAGTGGGTGTGAAAAATGGAATGGAATGGAAATGCCTTTCTGGTTTAAGTACAACTGATGGAGGCAAACATTTTATAACAGTAGTATAAATATTACCATTCTCTTTTCGCAGTCTTGTAATGAACTTTTTAGGAGGTATTACTCCAACCTTCTTCTTCTGAGTGGCTATGCTGTGAAAGAGATCAGCCAAGCAGGTGAGAAGGCTCTCTTTTTTTCTAGGCTGACTCTTGTATGCCAAGACCTTCTCTCGAAATGGACGGCAAAAATAAAGTGCCTGAAGAACTGAATTGCAGTAGCATGTATTTCCAAACTAGAAGATAAGGAAATTATCTATTAGGTCAGTCTGAAAAGGCAAATTTGTCTACTAAGAAAGGAGCATGAAACAAGGGCCAATTTGGGTTGATAAATTACTATTTTTTGTGTACTGGAGCCAGTATGGTTTGAGTGTTGGACTATGACTCTGGCGACAAGGGTTCAAATCTTGACTTGGCCATGTAAACCCACTGGGTGATGCTGGGTAAGTCTCTCAACCTCAAAGGATAGTAAAGGTAAACCCACTCTGAAGAAACTTGTCAAGAAACCCCATGAGGGGGTTTGCCTTAGGGTCATCATAAGTCAGAAACAACTTGAAAGCACACAACAAGAACAAGAACAAAGTTAGTTTAATCACCAATGAGTGACTGATTTAACAATCAACAAAATAGGTACTTGTTCATTACCATCTTGTTCCTCACTGTTCAGCAACTAATTTTGTAACATTATTAATTATTTTGGAAAGCTTGTTTTAAAAGCTGTATAAGGTATTGACCAGTTTGCAATACATGCAACAATACAAATGCTGCCAGATTTCAAACTGACACTCATAATATCCATCCATGGAACCTTCCCATCCCTGGGGAAATGTGGACGGTTGCACCCCATACTATTCAATGACAGAGACATGCATTTGGATGTGTCAGCATGCACCCACTGCCATTGAATAATATGGGCCATGGCAACCCACAAGCAGTCAAAGCCATGGATCGCCAGCCTGCTGATAGGAAGGGTCCACTTTATAGATTTTTTTGTTGGTTTTTCAGGCTATGTGGCCATGTTCTAGAAGAATTTATTCCTGATGTTTCACCAGCATCTCTGGCTGGCAACTTTATGGTCTACTTTACGTTCAAGAGATTAAAAATGAGCTCAGGCATGTCCACTTTTCCTGTCTTCAGAGGATGTAACCTCTCCATTTTTTGTTAGACTTACTTATACTTTTTAATTACAATGCTTCCAATTCTAATCATGGTTAACACCAGTTAGGATTGGTCTTAATGTTTCCAACACCCTTCTAAACTTGGTTTCGACGAGAGCTCTCATTGATTACAGATAACTATGGAGTAATCCTGAATTGAGGTTAAGGTCAATAAGAGAAAGGATGTACAAAAATTCTTGCAAGAAAGAGAAGGACAGGTAAGTATAGAAGTGTAGTATGTGCTCTGACTTCTTAACCATGACTAAGAGGTCAACAGCACCACTTGTAAAGGTGAAGTAACACTTTTAAGGGAAGGAAATCCACATACTCCTGTATTTACATTTCTAAAACAAAAATACCCATATGTTATTCTGAGACATCTCTTAACTTCCTAGTCAACTAAACAAATAATGCCATGCCAAACTACTAACTGCTTACTTTAATACTTTTGCTGTGTTAAGCACTACTAGAAATAGATTAACTCTGCAAATTCTGAGCACAAAGAAAAATATAGTGTGAAAGTGGCTACAGTACTCCTCAACTACATATAGGATACAGATTGTTCAACTTTGCACATGACTAAGAACTGGCAAATAATACGTCAGCAAATTTTAAAATTTATACCATTAATTACAATGCTATCCTTTTCAAAAGAAGTAAAATATACAACTTACATTTACTAAACCAAAATAGTGTTCATTGACCGGAAACTGTTCTGGACCAATTTCTTTCTCTAAGGCTGAGGCATTAGCGCCCTAGGAGGGGAAAAACAATATTTGAGTTATATTTAAGACATTTCTTTCTTTTTTTAAAAAAAAAATATTTTATTGGTTTTTCAAATAATAAGGCACAGCAATAGCTTGCATAAGAACAGCTAAAGGAATGAAGACTGATCTTCATCCTACAACAAAGATGGAGGCCAGTGATGCAAGTTTCACAGCACAGCTGGAGATATGGAGCTAGTCACTGATTACAATTTCTCTTTTTTTAAAAGTTTCTAGAACAAATGCATATACCTATGGTAGTATGTAGTTGGTGGCAGAACTCTGATTTTTTTTTTTAAGATTTCATGTAATAAGTATTTAAAATTATGGTTGGCTCTGAATATTACAAATTATATGAATGCTGCCAACAACTAGATAGTTTAAATTTAATAGTCTGAAGGCATAAAATTTTTAAAAGATATGAGAATAGATTTGGAAGATTACATAGTATCCAGTGGTTTGATCAACAGAAAAATGTATTATGCATGGCATATATATTTTCAATACACAATATGGAAAGTTAAGTACATGATTATTAAAACACAAAATACAACATACTTTATCACCCACAATTCTGAGGGCAGAAAGAAGGCAGAATAGTGAAACTAGGGCTCTGTCTACACTGCAGCAATGATCCAGGTTGACATCATTTTAACAGCCATGACTCAGTGCTATGAAATTTTGGGAATTGTAGTTTGTTGTAGCAGCAAAGCTCACTGACACAGAAGGCTAAATGTCTCACAAAATTACAAATCCCGGAATTCTATAGCATTGTGCCATGACAGTTAAAGCATTGTTAAACTGTATTAATTATGCAATCTAGATGGCAAATAACACCAGAATTCCATAGCATTGAGCCATGGCAGTTAAGTAGTACCAATTTAGATTACTGCTTCAGTGCAGATGCAGCCAGGTTTATCCACATGACATGCTAGGGGCTCCCCAGTTCCTACACGTGCTTAAGTGATTTATTCCAAAATTATGTGCCACCTTTAAAATTGTCAAAAACTGGACATTAAGGAGAAACAAGCATGCTTTTGATGCTTTTCTTTACAATTAGACTCTGTTTAGCTAAAGCCTGCTGTGTTACAGTGTTTATTCTATAAAGCAGGAGTATGGAACCAGAGGCACTCCAGATGTCATGGGACAGCAATTCCTGTCATTCCTGACAACAAGTTATGCAAATACTTTATTAGACATGATACCTTAATTCAGTGGGTTGCTACCTTTTTTGAGAGCTAACAAAAGTGCACAAGTCTTGTCTTACGCATTTTAGAAATAGAAATGCCCCTCTCTTACACTCACCCTTTATCATCTGCCCAACAGCACACCTCCATGTCTCTATATTCACTAAAAACCAGTGTGATATAGTGGCTTGAGTATTTGACTACAATTCTGGATACCAGTGTTCAATTCCCAGCTCAGCCATGGAAATCCACTGGGTGATCTTGGGCGAATCACATACTCTCAGGCCCAGAAAACCCCATGATAGGTTTACTTTAGGGTTACCATAAGCTGGAAATGACTTTGAAGGCACACAACAACAACAAACAATCAGTCACTTGCTTGTGTTGCCTTGCAAGCAACCATGTGGAATGATGTGACAGAACATACAATAAACAAATTAAGAAACACTTTCATTATTCATCAATTAACAATATAACAACTCCTTATGGGAAAGTTAGGCATCTTTATAAACATTCACTTCTAATTCAAGCACTGTGAAACTAACAGTCACCCATTTGGAAATTCTGATCTCTGTGTATTATTCTCCAGTCTAAGTAATGCATTTGACAATGTGACCCATCTGTACTTCAACTGCCCAGACAGTATCCACTAGCTACCTAACTGCTACAGTATTTGATCACTGTGTGTACCACATGCAAAGCAATGCTACAGTTTGGATTCTTGCTTGTAACCTTTGCTTAGCAGTTTGTTTTTGTATTCCAGAACTGAAATAGGACGAAATCATGCAAATGAGTGCTTACAAACTGCACTTTCCTGATGACTGCATCCTAATTGTCTATACTCACATGTTATTCAGCTATAATTGTGACTGCTTACTCAAATAGGACAGGGCTCTGACCTTTAAGAAAACATCAGATTTTTAAAAAAGAAAGATGTGCAATACTACAAGCAGATTGTGGATTAGAATATAATACAAATCTGCTAGCACTTAATGTAATATGATTATTTATCATTCAAATATACCCCAAAAACTTTTTAAATGGCTTCCATGGTCCAGCAATACAGAGATGGCTCAGGGCTACAAGAATAAGCCCTATGCACAAGTTTGCCTCAGACCAGCTGCATAAAATTATTACTTCCTAAAGTGATGTCCTTAAGCCAGAGATGGGGAATATATGGCTCCTCCAGATATTGCTGGACTGCAATTCCCATCAACAGTAATCACAGTCAATGGTAAGAGATGTGGGAGTTATAGTCAACAATTGGAGAACTGTAAATTCCCCCTCCCTGGCTTGGCTGCTGGCCTTGCACCACAACCTCTATCATGGGCCCTTTCAAATTTTGATGAAGGGTATGTTCAGCCAGAGCTCCAATGCCTTACAAACTACAAACTGCAGGATTCCAAAGGAGGTTGCAATGGCATTGAAGTGGAATATAGAAATCTAATTGTGTAATGTGAAAAGGAAACAGGTTTCAAATACTGCCCCAAGCAATTTTCAAATAGTCACACCAGGACATATAGCTGGAAGACTGGCCAGAAACCATGGTGTTCGAGTTGAAGTTCGGGAAAATTTCAAAGACATATCTATGTTGGTCTGGGAAACCTCTGAGACTGAGAGAGAGGTTGGTAGCATGAACTTTCATAGTCTGAAGAAACAGACTCAAATACAGTATATGAAAGCTCATGCTACCAACCCCTATCTTTCAGTTAATCTCAAAGGTGCTACAAGTTCCCTTTGCATGGTGATTTTGGGAGATGGTTCATCTGCAACTAGTTCACTATCATATAGAGAGAGGCATCCTATAACCCTTCAAAATACTACTCAGTTGAGGAGGGTGGAAACCTAATTTAAATTACTGAATAAATCACTTTGACTTAAAACCAGTCTATCCTGTTTACTATGCAAACAGATGCTGCTTGCAGCCCCACAGGCAAGCTTTTAATTAATGTACTCAAGGTCAAGAAGACATGGGTTGCTAATTTGGCAGGAGTCTTTTAAAAAATATCACACATTCACTTGAGGCACCATATAATGCCTTGCCAAAGTTTCACAACTTTTGAGGATTTGAATAAATGCTCTGGTAAAAAAATATTCAGTGTGTCTGACCATTCACACTACTGGATACCACTCTGCTATTTATTTTGTATCCACTGAAGTTGTAGAAGTATAGTGTTAAACCAATGAAATGAACAATGTCCTCTACATGTAACTCCCTAGAAGTAAAGCTTTATTATGAGTGCCAATTAGAATGAGCAAGAAAAATTAAGGACACCCTTACTAGTTTTTGAAATTAACAGCAACAATTTTTTTTAAAAAAAATCAAACCTTAAAATGACTAGCCATTACAAAGTTATAAGTTATCAAAAAGCCACTATTTGTAACATTAACAGTATACATGTTTATTTACATGCAAGTAATTGCTATTGTTAGCTGTCTTCGAGTCAACTTCGATCCATGGCAGCCTTTACCTCTCTGCTCAGGTCTTGCAGGCTCAGGCTCGTGGTTTCCCTGACAGTCTATCCAACTGGCATACAGCCTTTTTCTCTTTCTCTGTCCTCCACCTTCCCCAGAATCATTCGTTTTTCTAAAGAGTCATGTCTTCTCATGATGTGGCTAAAGTACGACAGCCTCAGTTTTGTCATCTTGGCTTCCAGGGGAGTGTTCAGGCTTGATTTGTTCTAGGACTCATTCTTTGCCTTATTTTGGCTGTCCAAGGCATCCTCAGCACTCTTCTTCAGCACCACATTGCAAATGAATTAATTTTCTTCCTTTCTTCATTGTCCAGCTTTCTTCACTGTCCATGCACATTTGTACATGGTAATGGGGAACACAAAGGCTTGGATGACACTAACTTTAGTGTTCACCTGTATATATTTACTTTTTAGTATTTTGTCTAGTTCTTTCATAGCTACCCCCATTCCCAATCCTCTGATTTCTTGACTGCAGTCTTGTTTGTTTGATTCAAGGTATGGGAAATCCTTTAATCTTTAACTATTTAAATTTACTCATTATCTAGGTTGAATTTATCAACACTGAATGTAATTCATTAACTCATCTTTACATATTAAATACATCCGATTCAGTAAGTCATGCTAAACTTGTCCTGGCCAATTTTAAAATATATAACATCACTAACAGGGCTTTTCTCAATAAAGGATCTGAACAGCTAAAAAATACACAATAAACAGCACAATCTTATGCATCATTGTTCAGAAACAACTTTTCCCTGTGATTAATTGAACTTAGGACAAAAATACACTGCAGAAACAATCCACTTTGAAACCATTTTAAATGCCCTGGCTCAATGCTACTGAATTCTTGGAACTGTAGTTTTGTAAGACATTAGCATTCTCGGTCACAGAGCTCTGGTGCCAAAATAAATACCCAGGATTCCCTAGCACTGTACCAGGGCAGCTAAGGCGGTCTCCAACTACTGTAGATTGTTTCTGCAGTGTGTTTTGGCCCTTAGTCTCAGAAATGTTTTTATGTAGCTTACATAGTGAAGTAATTTGAGTGTTGGAGACCAGGGTTCAAATTCCAATTCAGTCATGCAAACTCACAGGGTGACTTGGGCAAACACACACACTCAGCCTCAGAGGATGACAATGGCAAACCCCCTCTGAAGAAACAGGCCAAAAAAATCCCATGATACGTCCACCATAAATCCAAAATGACTTGAAGGCACATAACAACAACTACAAAGCTTAGCATTATTTTTATGTATCATCAGAAAGCACCAATTCCCACATATATGTCAAGAATAACTACAGGTTAATTATTCTTTATTCAGAAATCAAAATATTCCAAACTCCAAAAATGTCCACATGGATGGTTGAGGAAGTGACAACTTTTTTTCTGATAGTTCAGTGTTCAAACTTTTCTATGCACAAAATTATTTAAAATGTTGTGTATAAAATTACCTTTAAGCTATGTGTATAAGGTGTATATGAAATGTACACGTGTGTTGAGACCTGGGTCCTCCCTCCAAGATCTCTTTTATATATCAATATTCCAAAAACTGGGGGGGGGGGGGGGGGGGGGAATCTGAAATCCGAAACACTTCTGCTCCCAAGAATTTCAGATAAAACCAATATGTTTTACTGGTAAAGCTGTATACTTCAGATCATGTAACTTCATAATGTGAAAAATGCTTGTTTCATGGCTGTTGAGTTAGGGATGTTATGGGTGAATTTATCATAACTGGATTATTTATTTCCCTAGAGTGATGTGAGCTGCTAGAATACCAGCAGAAGAAACAAAATGATTATCAATGAGCCAACTGAGAACCCTTTCAGGTAGCAGCATTTCATACTGCACTACTGTCGGCCCTCCATATACATGGATTCTTTATTTATGGATTCAACTATCTGTGGCTTGAAAATGTTTAAAAAATATATAAATCCCCAAAAACAAACCTTGATTTTGCCATTTTATGTAAGGAACCCCATTTTACTATGCCACTATATTTAATGGGACGTGAGCATCCCGATTTTGTATCTGTAGGGGATGGGGGCATCCTGGAATTGAACCCCCGAATATACCAGGGGCCCACTGTAAATTTAACTGCAATAAGCTACTTTGGAAGCCAGTTTTTTGGCTGAAAAGCAGGATGAACATGAAAACTGTTAGGGGTTTTATAGAGCATTATTTCTTTTTCATGAAATCACTGTGAGCTTGAGAGAGCATGGCTTTGTTCAGACATGATGGTCACATAATCATCACCTCCTGTACAATTTCCCACAAGTGGGGCTGCTGTGCCATATGGTGTAATGAATTGTCACTAACATTAACTATGACTAATTTTCAAAGGGTGCTAGTGTGGCATAGTGATTTGAGTGTTGGACTACAACTCTGGAAATCAGGGTTTGATTCTCTCACTCAGCCATGATATCCACTGGGTCACCTTGGGCAACTCACATGCTCTCGGTCTCAGGGGAAGGCAATGGCAAACTTCCTGTGAACAAATCTTTCCAAGAAAACCCCAAGATAGGTTCAGCTTATGGTAGCCATAAGTCAGAAAGAACTTGAAGACACACAACAACAACACATTTTAAATAAGCCATCATAGACTTGGAAAAAACTACAAGGGCCATCCAGTCCAACACACAGAGAGAGAGAGAGAGAGAGAGAGAGAGAAATGCACAATCAAAGCACTCCTGAAACCACTTCTTCAAGCAGCAGTTCCAAAAACTTGCCTGTTGAAATCAGTGACAATGTTAAGTAACATTCCTGCAATAGAAAAGTCAATCAGTGTTCTGAATGATTCCTGAGCTTCTCTGTGTACACAGAAGCCTAGGAGGCAGCTAAGTTTATTCATGGTGCACCAAACCAGGGCTTCTCGCCAGTGATGTCACTGGCGTGGGGTGCAGACTGCACCAGGTGACACCCTAAATGGGAGTGACCCTACTGCTCTCCAAAACCCTATCTTTTGGCAGAAAAAAGGGGCTGTGGCATCCACCTGCTTCTCCTTAAAATGCTTTAAGAAATGGTAGAAGTGAGGTGAAGTCATAAGAGGACATATTTGTCTCTTAAGAGCTACCTTCCACTTAGTCAATAATGCGCAGTATATGCTCTCTAAGAAGAAACAGCATATACAGTGGGCCCTTGGTTTCCATTGGAGTTTGGTTTCAGGACCCCCATGGAGACCAAAATCCAAGGATGCTAAAGTCCCATTAAATACAATGGCACAGTAAAATGGCATCTCTTATATAAAATAGCAAAATCAAGGTTTACTTTTTGGAATTTATATATATTTCTTTAATATTTTCAAGTCGTGGATTGTTGAATCCACAGATAAAGAATTCATGGATATGGAGGGATGACTGCTTTTGAGTATTGGAACAGGATAACAAGGAAGTGTTATGGTTATTATTACAAAATGATGCCCTGGTGGACATGGGCCATTACCAAACAAACACAGCCAAACACCGCACAAAAGGTACATTGTGGACTCTAATAAACAAGTTACCTGAACATCCAAGTATACTGATCATCCCCCCCCCCCCCCACAACTCACATATTCCACAGAAAACACAAACACTCAAAACAACTCCTCATTCTCTGTTACTCCCTATTGATGACACTCTTGGAGAGGGGAGGTTGTGCATGGGATTCATAGTGTTCTACGGCCATGACTTAGGCTCTGAAACAGCAAAACTATACCAGTTCTAGGATCAGTGTTATTTCAGTTTCGTCTCACTAGAATCAGTGAAGTCTAGGGAAATTTTGTAAGGAGAAAAAACCAAAAATACTCCCTAAAAAAGGTTGAAGGGAGGTTGTCACAAAGAAACTCTGTTCCCTTATCCCTCTTAGATAGCATGTCTCCTCACGATTTCTCCATTTCACTCTTAAGGTTGTTCTGTCCTTAAAATAGCAGAACTGTGGACAACAGACCTTACAGCAGAAATACTATACCAATTACACATTTATTTAATGTTGTTGTGGTGATGTGTCAATTACAGTGCTTTAGAATCCCACTTTATATGCTTCACAGCTCTCCTTAATCCATAAATACTTTACAAGCTTAGCTGTTTCTCATACTGCAAGCTTCTCATCAGTTCAGCACTCATTTAGAAAGTATATGTTATTGTTGCCGCCCTCTTTTTATTTTCTAAATACTGCTTCCTTCACATGTGTGGGAATTAAGCCTCCAAATGCTTATATTCAATACACCCTCCATAGCAAAAAAAGGCAGCAAAAGCTGGTCTCCTGCAACAGTTTTTTTTCCCCATTTCTGCAACTACATTTGTATGTGTTCACACTACTATTGCATATTTATATTAAAGTCCTAAAGGCATGAAAGGAGAAGACATTCTTGTCATTTCTCCAAATAATTAAATTATCCTTATTCCTAAAAGAAACAACAGACATTTGTATCTACAAAAAAAGAGACAACTTATTTTAAGTGTGTTTTTCCAGTTATCTCACTCTTCCCAAATCAAGGCTGGTAAGAAGCAACACTTACCATATATACTCAACTATAAGTCAACCTCATATACAAGTTGAGGGCAGGTTTTGGGGCCAAAATTATGAATTTTTATATGACCCATGGATAAGTTGAGGGTAAAACTTAGCAGCACGTAAAAAAAGATCTAAAGGATGAAGGAAAACAATGCTAAAGAACTTACAAAAATCCAGTAGACATAACTGTGCTCACACTAAAGTCTGGATGGATGAGACAATAGAAGGGGGTCCGTGCTTCCAGGACAGATTATGCTCTTGCCTTTCACCAGGGGATGGTTCCCTTTTTTATAAGAGTTAAAGTACAGGACTTACACTGACCTATGGATAAGTTAATTTTTTGACAAAAATGTCTAGACCTATAATGAGTATATACAGTAAATGCTTATGTCTTTGGACTTGTGTAGAAGTAAACACAGTAAGTACAGTACAGTATTCTACTAAAGTGATTACTGTATAGTATATAATTCTAAAGCTGGCTTTGAAGCAAAATCAAGGGTCCATGAGATCATTCAGAGTCATTAACAGTCAAGCCTATACAAAATTGAAAAGTAGATATTGCTCCTCAGTGGAAATTAGGCCCACTGGGTATTAATTTTACTGTTTAATACAGAACAAATGAACATACCAAACCTATTTGAAGAAGTGCTGAAAAAAGTAATTAAAAGATGCCTTACTAGAATATTGTTGCTACAATTACTCTGTTGAAATATCACATAGAAATGAACAGTGATGACCACAGAAGACCAGAAGACTCCCTTAACTATATGAAGGGGATAAATCAAAAAGAGGGTGACGATGAAAACAGAAGGATGGGAGAAAGACTGGTAAGCCATAAGACAGGAGCAAATGAGTAGAGGACTGAACAATGAAAGTGCTAGTGGAGAATATTCTAAGATGTAGAAAGCAAAATAATCTAGAGGGCAGTAAAAGAGAAATACCCTCCTTTTTGACAGCAACTCCCATCATGCTAGATAGCATAGCCAATGTTGAAGGATGCACGGCAGCGCACGCTAAGATAATTGTCTTAGAAACTGCACTGAAATTATGCAAATTGTATTTTCCATTAATTTTTGGGACATTTCTTTTGTAGACCAATTTGATCATATTGCATCTGAAAATTACAGTTCCCAGCTGGAACCCCACAGTTCAGGATAGAACCCAAGCTAGTGTCTTGGTCTTTCCATTTTCTATGGCTGCTTAGGAGAAAAAACAATAAATAACTAAATTGGAGGACTCAAGTATACTGTTTCTCCGAAAATAAGGCATACCCATAAAATAAGCCATAGCAGGATTTGAGCATTTGCGCAATATAAGCCATACCCTGAAAATAAGACACAGTGATAGGCCCGGAGCAGAACAGGAGGGGGTTGGAAGGGAGCGTTAAGATTGGAGCCAATGGTTCTAAAGAAATTCAGGGTGGAATTCCGGGTTTGGAGAGTTATGACAATGTTCCAGAAGAAGCCTACTTAACTATATTTGAATAAATGCAGATTGTTGTACCATACTTAATAAAAATAAGATAATCCCTGAAAATAAGCCACAGTGTGTCTTCATGAGGAAAAATAAATATAAGACAGTGTCTTACTTTCGGGAAAACATGGTATCTACAGTATGAGTACACTAAACAGTAACGTTAAATTTGAGTAGCAATGAAAAATAAAGGAGTTAGGGTTGCAGGAGCATATGTGGAATCAACCTCTGAAGCAGTTATGTATAAATTTTAGGAGCTGCTGAAAGAGATATAGAAAAAAATCAGAGAGATCTCATTGTTCTGATATATTTAAACACCTGTAGGTGTTCAGTTTTGTATCATTTCCAATAATTGGAATGATATCTGACCACAACTTCAGTTTATTTCACTGTATTTGACATGTACAGAGTGATTCAAAAAGAATGGTGCAGAAGCATACAGTGGTCCCCCGGGTTACGAATCCCCCGGCCAACGAAATCCCTGGGATACGAAAGAGCCAGGGCCAGAAAAACGGCCCCGGTCTCCGAAAAAAAAAAAAACGGGTTGCAAAAAAAAAAAAGCGCCGGCCCTTTAAATCTGCCGTGCGGCGCTGCGCTACAAATAAAGCGGTCCCCCAGGTTACGAAGATTTCCGGGTTATGAAAGGGATTCCGGAACAGATTACTTTCGTAACCCGGGGGAATCACTGTAATTGCTCTTACTCGGTTTATAATTTACATAGGGGCTGTACAAGCAGGTATTTAGCCGGATTGGAGCCATTGCAACCTCACAACGCAGGCCTTTCCGGGGCATGAAAAGGAGCCGCAAAAAGTGGCTGGAAAGGGTGCTGTAGCTTGGTGGTGCTCCTTCAGGGCTGCATTATATGGATGCAGCACCCGAAGAGCATCATGACAGTGTGGTGTCATGGTGCCCTGGGGGCGGAGTTAGAAACATAGAATCATAGAGTTGGAAAAGACCACAAGGGCCATCCCGTCCTACTCCCTGCCATGCAGGAACTTTCCATCAAAGCATCCCCGACAGATGGCCATCCAGCCTCTGCTTAAAGGCCTCTAAGGAAGGAGACTCCACCACCCTCCGAGGGAGTGTGTTCCACTGTCCAACAGCCCTTACTGTCAGGAAGTTCCTCCTAATGTTGAGGTGGAAACTCTTTTCCTCGAGCTTGCATCCATTATTCCAGGTCCTGTTCTCAGGAGCAGCAGAAAACAAGCTTGCCCCCTCCTCAATGTGACATCCCTTCAATGTTGGGGCATGTGTCATGTGCATCATTTCAGGGTGGTCTGTATAGGGCCATAGTAAGTAATAGTATAAACATATCTTGAGTGCCAAAAACTTGAACATAAATCTATTATGGCAATTGTTAGAGAGACAATAGTGTTGAGATAAGATAAGCCATGCAAGTTCATTATTACTACCTAACAGAAAAATAGTAATATAGTATTTTTAGTAATATAGTAAAAAATAGTAAAAAACAGAGGCAGCTATATAGCAAAACCACTGAGTTAAGAATCTAAGCAGACAAAAACACTGTACACTCATCCCTCTATATTTGCGACTTTGATATTTGCGGATTTGATTATTTATGGATTTGATTAATATGTTATCTCCATGAATATCTAGTCCTTTAGTGCAACTCTACGGTCAACTTTAACTAAAAGTTGCACTGAAAGACTTAGAGATTCCTAGAGAGAATACTCTACTAGGCCTTTGTAGCTCTCCAGCGCAGTTCTATGGTCAATGTATGACAGATGTGGACCACAGAGTTGCACTGGAGGATCTAGAGATTCCTAGAGGTGTCCTCTCAAGTAAAAACATGGTGTTTTTGTTATTTGTGTTTTTTTCCATATTCATTGGGGGTGCTGTGCTACTAACCCTAGTGAATATGGAGGGTCAAGTGTAATACGAAAAAGCCCTACACCTCCCAGTACTGCTATGCTGGATCATATCAACTGTGAAACAATATCTGGCAGAATGCCTGTACTGAAGACATACAAGTACCATGAACTATGAGTTGTGCTGGAAAGAAGAAAAAAGAGCCTAACCTTAAAAGAGCATTGGCTACATTCCACAGGTGTACTTCAATATAGTGGAGCCTGTGGTTACAAAATAAGCTATACCAACCAACACTATAAGCACAAATGAGGATTCCATCTTTTAAATGTTTTTGCATTTACAGTATGCGCATAATTGATCCTCCCTTACAAGTTCTGTGATACAGTAAGTGGGATTGGAACATTCCTGTCTGCACATCTACAGATTAGGGATAAAATTCACATGCATCCTAAAATCCACATGCAGATGTCATATTGTTAAAAAAAACCCAATCCTCTTCCTTGATAAGGCTTTTTAATTACTCAGGTGATTTTATTTTGTACTACAAAATCTCATTTATTAGTCTTTTTCATAATTACGTAAATAACTCATACGTCAAAATACCAGCACTGGCATCAATGCTATGTCTTCTAAAGCTGATTAACACTGGTTTTGATACTGCCCTCCTTTCCTCAAGTAATTATGACATGAGGAAATAAAACCTTTGCAGAAAGTATGTCTCAGTTAAAAAACAATGCAAATTCAAATGTAACTACATAGAAGGAACAATCTGCTTGATGAAACAAGCTCTATTCCATAGAGGTTTATGCAGCAATTTATTAATCTTTATTAATCTTTCAAAAACAATACAGAATGCTCCTTTGTTTCAAGGCAACACACCAGTAATTATTACACTTCACATGAGGAAAGCGTCTTCTTTGATTTATACACCATCCTCTTAACATAACACCCATATATCCTGCTGTACTAGTTCCACTTAATCTTCTGTTATCTTGAAGGCCCACCTCCTACATCTCTCCCCACCCACTCATTTCTCATTATGATTCTGAAAGGACAATCACTTTTCTCCACTCCCTGCCAACTCAAGTTCCTAGCTCTAGAACACCAGATCACTAGTTGTGTAGCACTGTGAGCAGAACACAAGATCTGAATCTACTGGGGGACCTCTTGGTGAAGTAGACCGACAAGAATTTCTGACTATCTTATTTTATCTTATTTGAAGGGGTGGGTGGTTGGGATGGGGCTGTTTCTATTTTAACTGTTTCTGTTTTAAAGTTGTTGTAACCCGCCCCAATTGCCTGTTCAGAGGGGCGGGCTATAAATAAAAATTATTATTGTTATTATTTATTATAAGCAGAGCAGTGGAGGACAGGAAGGCTTGGAGATGCCAGGGTTGCCAGTCAGGGTTGACTCAACACGTTTTATGTAATTTTATACAATTTTTAGTTAGTTGATTTTGCTTTTAAATTTTTAATGTAAAGTTTTTAAACAGTTTGATCTGTGAGTCTTGGTTTCCTTTCTGGAGAGAAAGGAGGCACAGAAAAGAAATAAATTAGGGTCGACAAAAGTCAGAACTTAAACACACACAATGACTACCATTTCACTCCTCTCCGCCCCACGAAACATTGTTAAGATTAATAAGTGGCCTTTTTGAGTGCAGAAGGACTCAGGGGCTCTAAGTACCCTTTTCTAGGTGGTGAATCTCAGGGACATCTAGGCAAAAAAATGAAAGTAGGTCCTGAAAACCTGAAATCCTGTTCTAACTCCAATGTGGCCCCTAACTCCATGCACATCTCCCTTTTTGTATATATATATATATATATATATAGGGTTCACCTTCTTAAATTGAGGATACTGTGGACAGCCAAAAAGACAAACAAATGGGTCCTTGAATAGATCAAACCTGAAATAGATTTGGAAGCCAAGATGATCAAATTGAGACTGTTGTACTTTGGCCACATCATGAGAAGGCATGAATCATTTGAAAATACAGTGATGCTGGGGAAGGTGGAGGGCAGCAGAGAGAGAGGAAGACCACAGGTAAGATGGCTAGACTCAGTCAGAGAGGTCTTGTTCCCAACTTACAGCAATCCTGTGGATGAGACATCTCCAGGACTCCCTGTCATCTACCTCACTGCTTAAGTCTTGTAGATTCAGGCTCATGATCTCCCTGAGTCCAACCAGCTGTCCTGCAGTTGTCCTCTCTTCCTTTTGCCCTCAACCTTGCCCAGCATTACAGTCTTTTCCAATGAGTCATGCCTTCTCATGTCGTGCCCTCTCATTGATATGGCCAAAGTATGATAGCCTCAATTTGATAATTTTGCTTTTCAGTCAGGCATGATTTGTTCCGGGGCACATTTATTTGTCTTTTTGGCTGTCCATGGTACCCTCAGCACCATATCTCAAATAAGTTGATTTTCTTTCTATCTGCGTTCTGTACATCAGGGAGGTTGCAGCTATAAATTTACAGGACCTACACAGAGCAGGGAAGAAAAGGGGGATCTTGGGGATGTCCCATCCACAGGACTCGAGGGCAGTTAACAATGAAACCTGAACCTGGTTCCCAACCCAACCCACGGTTTGATCCAGTACTTCCATGGGACTTAGTGGGTCTGACTTTCGAGAAAAACCACCATCACCACCAGGGTGACCAGATGTCACAACCACAAAGGTGACCAAGGCACCACCAAATGGAGGACATTCAAGAAAATTTGAGAAAATGGCCAAAGAAAAGCTTAAAAGCATATAAATGTATGCTTCTTAGTCCTGCTTGAAATGGAGGACATTTTGAAATTACCGAGGGACATAAGGTTGAAATGTAGGGCATGTCCTGGAAACGGAAGGCGTCTGGTCACCCTCAGAACAAGCCACTGCAAATTACAAATTAAAAGCACAAAAACGCTCATATAAATGCGAAAGCATGCTTCCAAGTCCAGCTCAAAATAGACATTTTGGAAAGCCTCCTGGACAGAAGGCTTGAAATGGAGGCCATGTCCTGGAAAAGGAGGACATCTGGTCACCTTGGGGAGAAGGGTGACCATCTGTCCTAAGCACAAAGGAGGACAAGGCAGCACAAAAAGAAAAAAAAGGACATTGACCGAACAATTTTTTTAAAAAAAAACCCTCATGTATTCATGCTTCTTGGTCACACTCAAAATGGAGGAGATTTTGGAATTCCTCCTGGACCGAAGGCTGAAAGGTCGGACGTGTCCTGGAAAAGGAGGATGTCTGGTCACCCTGACCATCACAGGCTCCGAGATCTCCACAGATACCAGCTGCTCGGCCAGTCACACCCCACGCGAAATAATGACAGAACAACGCTGTGCCTCAGGACGCATTAGAGTAAAACAAACGGCAAGACTCGTCCCTAGAGAAACCATACTTGCCCGAAGGGAATCACCGGAGAATACTTGCCCATCAGGAAACGTAGGGGAATCCTTGCTCATAGGAAGCTGGGTCGCTAAAACATTCGACACCAAAAAAAAAAGGAATGTGTAAACGATTCTCTATGGGACGGTGAAGAAAGTGGATAAGTAGAAAATAAACGCATTGGAGATGTGGTGCTGGAGAAGCGTGCTGAGAATCTTTGCTACAACAACAACATTGAAATCCATGAACACCTGGAGAACTTCGGCTGTATTCACACTGGGGAAATAACCCGGTTTGGCACGGGTTGAACTGCCCTGGCTCAAGGCTATGGGATTCTGGGAGTTGGAGTTTGTTGTGGGCCCAGAGCGGAGCTTTGCTCCGCTCTGGGCCCCACAACAAACTCCAACTCCCAGAATCCCATAGCCTTGAGCCAGGGCAGTTCAACCCGTGCCAAACCGGGTTATTTCTCCAGTGTGAACTGAGCCTAAGAAGAAGCCCTTAAAGCAGTGGCTCTCAACCTTTGGGCCTCCTCCAGATGTTTTGGACTTCAGTTCCCAGAAGTCCCAGTCGGCATGCTCGCTCTTCAGGAAGTCTGAATTCTCCAAAATCTAGAGACACAAGAGGTTGAGGACCCCCAGTGCTTTGAAGTGAGTGAAGTTTGGCTCCTGAAAAACACCAAGATCAAGACCCAGCAAATGCCAACGAAAACCACCCAGGGTCAGAAAAGGGATCATGAATTAAATAGACACCTTGAGACCATGCCATTCAACAACAAAACCAATGCACAGGTTAACAGAGGTCCTCCCTTTCCAGGACACCGGTCCTCCATTTCCGCCTTCTGTCGAGGAGGAAACTCAAAAAGGTCCTCCATTTTGAGAAGGACTAAGTAGCATCCATTGAAATGAATGTTTCAAGCTTTCCCAGGGCCTGTCCTCTCCATTCCCACCCAGAAGGAATCCCAAAAGCGTCCTCCATTTTGAGAAGGCCTAAGAAGCACACATTTGGATGAATGTTTCAAGCTTTCCCAGGCCCTGTCCTTTCCATTTCCACCCAGGAGGAATCCCACACTGTCTTCCATTTTGAGCAGGGCCAAGCAGCCTCCATTGAGAAGAATGCACCAAGCTCCCCCAGGCCCTGTCCTCTCCATAATTCCCACCTTCTTCTGCCCAGAAGGGAGGAATCCCAACCCTGTCCTCCATTTTGAGAAGGGCTCAAGCAGCCTGAACTTTTCTTTTTTTCCCATGGAGGCCCTCCATTTTGGGGTGCCTCGCCCTCTTCCTCCTGTCTGTGCCCAGAGAGACTCACCATGGTACAGATGGAGGCGATTTTGGAGACTGTCATGAGGATTTCCATCCGTGCGGCGCCATCTTCCACCCAGAGGGGCTGGAGAAAGGAGAAGAAGAAGAGACTAAGACTGAGAGGGAGGAGGAGGAGGAAGCTCAGACTGAGAGAGAGACACTCAGCAGCAGCAGCAGCAGTCACCTACCGAGGGCTCCGCCCACTTGACCAACCTAGCCACGCCCACAGGTTTTTCCAACCGCCGCCGCCGCCGCCGCCGCCGCCGCCGAAGGGTGTGCTGTGCTGTGCGCGCGCGCGCGCTTCAACAACAGCGCGAGAGAGACCGCCAAGAACGAACGCGCCCTTGCCTCAGTCCCCTCCCCTCGCGCGCGCGCGCGCTAAGCCCCGCCCCCCCCTCCCCGCACGCGCCACCCCAGCCCAGCCCAACCGGCATCATCATCATCGTCAATTCAACTTCCGCCCACTGTTTGAAAAAAAAAAAAAATGTAACAGGAGGACGTAGCGTTCCGCTGGGTCTTAGCGCCGGGAGTGTACTCACACCCTCATATTTTTATATATATATATATATATATATATAAATGCACACACACACACACACATATATGTATGTATGTATATAAACTTTGTGATAGATAGATATTACACATATATATATATAATATTAATATATTATTATATTTTATTATAATATATATATAATTGTATATATTATAATTATTATATTATATGTATATATATTTTGTAACATCTATCACAATTTTTATATATATATATATATATACACATATATAAATATTTGATAGATATTACATATACTAATATATATACATAATTTGTGATAGATATTACATATTATATATATATATTGTATATAAATATTTGATATATTTATTATATACACTATATATATAATATTTGAAATATATATATATATATATATAACATATATGTATATAATATTTGAGATATATATGTATATAAAATACCGTAGATAGATAGATATTTCATATAGTATATGTGTCTCTGTATGTGTGTGTATATATATATATATATATATATAAAATACTATATGTATATATATATGCGTGTCTGTGTGTGTTGGGGAGAAAGGCTGCAATAAACATGAAATAAATAAATACACACACACAGACATATATATAAACACATACATGCATGTGTCTATATATGTCTTTATCTTTGAGCCTTTTGGGGAGAAAGACAGCAATAAAAATGAAATAAATAAATAAAATAATATTATATATATAGTGTATATATATATATATATATAACACACACACACACACACACATATATATATATACACATGTGTGTGTGTGTGTGTGTATATATATATATGTATATGTATGTATACATTGAGAAGAAATGCAGCAATAAAAATTAAATAAATAATATTTTAGATAGATACATACACACGTGTGTGTGTGTGTGTGAGAGAGAGAGAGAGAGAGAGAGAGCTTTGGTGCCACAACAAACTACAGTTCCCAGATTTCCCTAGCACTGAGCCATGACAGTTAAAGTGGTGCCAAACCGGGTTATTTCTCCAGTGTGGACGCAGCCAGAGTTAGAGAACCACAGCTCTAGGACTCAGTCAGAGTAGTAAGTAGTTGCCCTCAGAAATGTTCCATAATGAGTTTGCCATATAATTTGCAGAGAAAATTACTTGGATTTAATTTGACTTGGACTTCACATTGAACGTAGAGTCCGAGGAGGAGATAACTGAGGCATACACTTGTCCGGTTTGATGGATGAGTTTCAGTTTGTTCAACACAGTGATGCGGACATGTTTCTTGGAAAAGCAAACCCAGCCTCAGTGGGTTAAGAGGCAATAAACACCTTGAAGAAACAGACGAGAATATTGTTAAATTAATTTATACAAATAACCCATCAACCACAGATGTGAATATAGATTTTAATCGGCATTTTAATCAGCGGTGTTCCTCTGAAAGATGTTCTTCCAGATGTGCTACGAACTACTGAGAGCCACCTCCTACTTCAAACAATGTTTTAATTTGAATTTCCCAACAACAAATGGCCTGTCCGTTAGTAAACTGGAACTGTTATGTTCATTAAATATCCTAATATGACCAGCTGTGTAATCTAATTGATTGAAAGCACAGCAATTAAGGTTGCATTCTCGAGTACACCTACCCTGCAGTAAGCTCCACTGAACACAGTACGTTTTAATTGTGAGCAAACAGACTCAAATAAACTTTTCTTGGTAAGTTTTTTGTGGGGATTTTGGGCTATGCGGCCGTGTTCTGGAAGAGTTTATTCCTGACATTTCGCCAGTGTCTGTGGCTGACATCTTCAGAAATTGCTGGCATGGAAGAGAGTACATACTGTGTGACCCATGGTTGAGAGGAGATGATTTACAATCTCTCTTTGATCTGTTGTTCAATGGCAAGAAGCTAAGCAAAAGAGAGACCTTCTCACGGCCACAGGAGTTTATCACATGCTGGTCACCTGCACGTCTACATCGGGACCACCATACACAGTGTCCAAACACAAATCAAGGAACATGAGAGACACTGCAGATGGAGTCAGCTGGAAAAATCAGCAGTAGCAGAACATGCTATAAAAAATCCTGGGCATAAAATGCTGTTTGAAAGCACTGAAATTCTGGACCATGCCAACAACTACCATGTCAGAATGCACAGGGAAGCCATTGAAAACCGTAAACACCTGGACAACTTCAACAGGAAAGAAGAAACCCTTAAAGTATACAAAGATTGTCTAGTAGTCCTGAAAAACACCAAAATCAAGACTCTGCAAGTGCAAATGAAAACCAGCCACGGTCAGGGGAATTTCCTAGCAAACAATGGATCATTAATGAAACAGACACCCCGAGGCCTTGCCATTCAACAACAGAACAACACATAGATTAACATATAAAGCACTTCCTCTCAACACAGGGTCACACAATATGTGTGTGTGTGTGTGTGATATATATCTCCTACTCATTTCCATGCCAGCATTCTCTAAAGATGCCAACCACAGATGCTGGCGAAACATCAGGAATAAACTCTTCCAGAACATGGCCACATGCCCCAAAACCACATAAAAAACAAACAAACAATAGATTCTGGTTGTGAAAGCCTTCAACTTCACAATTCATGCTAACCTTGCTAAATTCATGTTTTTCTGTGTATCAAATGCTGCTTTTATCGTGAAAGATGAATGAAACCAAACTGCATAACATTAGGGTTTTCCCAATGCCTGCAATGCCTTTCATCAAAAGATCCCAATAGTATAATTATCCTGGTAATTAAATGTTCCAATCCCCTTTGCATTGTCCCAGGAAACTGTAACTGCTTTTGAAGAGATGTGGATTTTTCTTTTGTTTCAAGTGAAGTCTGGTCAAGACTGGCAGATTACACAGTAAAAGTGTTGACCCACATTGCAAGGTCTTTGCTTGTCCCACTAGTGTGCTGAAGAATAAGAAGAGCAAAATAAGCAGCAAATTACAATCTGGAGTTCGGGGGGAGGGTGGCAACACTTGACCTCTGCCAAAATATCTGGTCACGTTTGTATTTGATTTTACAATATTTTATACTATTTTCCATAGCTGTCAAAGGTGTTCACAATAATAAATGTAGATGCAAAGGTGGACCAGATCTAGGGTTCTGAATCAAACCTAGGGTTTTCGCTACAGTTTTCTGGTCCTCAGAGTGAGCAAGAGAAATCTCAGAGCCGGAGTGCTGTATTGAAAAGCATGTTTTCCTCATTTGTTAGACTTACTTGGTGTAGTCTGAGCAACTGAAGTTGATGCTTAATGTGTCATGTATAAGGATGTCACCAGGCACTGCCTCCTGTAACATCAAGTTTTATCTCAGGGGAGCCCTGGCCTGGCAACCCTAACTATTGTTGTGCAGTTTCAAGATATTTCCGACTTATGGTGACCTTAAGGTAACCTATCACCGTATTTTTCTTGGCAAGATTTGTTCAGAAAGGGTTTGCATTTGCTTTCCTCTGAGGCTGGGAGAGTTTGACTTACTCAAGGTCACCCACTGGGTTTCTATGGCTGACTGATTAGAACTGTGGTCTCCAGATCATAGTCCAATGCTTAAACCTAGTTCTGCCTCTGCAATCGTTCGTAACCATACAGCTGTTATAAGGAATTACAGACCCAGAAAACCAGGTGATATCAATGAGGGATTCCTGTTTAACCATTGGCTGTTGGTCTGTGAGGTCCTTCAGGAGATAGTTTTGTACCCTCTGTGGTTTAATATGCTGGGAGAGGTTATCCAGAATGTTAGGATCCATTGTCACCAATATTTTGATGACACCCATTTCTATCTGTCCTTTCCATGTACTGTAATTGCAAACAAGCTTGCTTGGATCTAAATCAGTGTCTGCTGTCAGTAGTAGACTTGATGAGGGCAAACAAATTGAAAATCTAGACAAAACAGAGGTGCTCCTTGTCAGTCGAAATTATAGAATACTAGATTGGAAGAGACTACAAGGGCCATCCAACCCAACCCCCTGCCATGCAGGAAATCACAATCAAAGTATCCCTGACAGATGGTCATCCAGTCTCTGCTTAAAGACTTCCATAGGGAGACTCCACTACACTCCAAGGGAGTGTCTTCCACTGTCAAACAGCCCTTACTGTCAGGAGGTTCTTCCTAACATTTAGGTGGAATCTCTTTTCCTTTAGCTTGAACCCATTGCTGTCAGAGATAGGGATTTAGCCTGTGTTGGACTGCCCCTGAAAATGCAGGTTTGTAGCCCATGTGTACTCCTGGACTTAGACTAGAATCTGGATGCTTATGTTTCTGGGTAACCAGACGTCAAACTGTTAGAAGATGTTTTGCATTCTCTCTTCCCCTCCTTAGATAGATAGATTTTCTTGCATACAAATCCTGTTGTTGTCTCCCCCTCCTACAAACATCCCATTTGCTCCTACTGAATTACAGGGCAATAGCTTTGAAAATTGGTAAACAAAACATGTGGTTCATGTCACTCCCCCTTTTGGCAGGTACACACTCTCAAAATTTTTTCTCCTGAACTGGTGGGTTTCGCCATCTTCCTCTTATCTCAATTTCTTTGGAAAGATGGTGAGATAAAGATTTCTTCTTTACCTGAACTATTCACTAGCTAAATTAGGATATAAGTAGCCTCTATGTCTATGTACAGTTGGCCCTCTGTTTTCATGGGGGATCCGTTCCGGACCTTTCCCCCCCCCCCCCATTAAAATGGAGGTTCGTGCTTATTCAAGCCCCATAGGCTTGAATGGAGTGCACCCCGATGCATGTGGCACGGGTACGGGCACCATTGCAAATAGCAGAGGTCGTCCCTCTGCGTATATTCAAGGGCACAGATCTCAGAAGGGATGACTGTAGATTAAACCCACTAGTAAACTTTTATTTAAATTACAAGTTACTTGTGTTTATTGTTTTTTAAGTCAGTCTCAGTTCTTAGAGAAACATAGGGGCTAAACAGGCAGGCAAAAAGAGGTGCTTTCGGGCTGGCATGAAGGGGTGCACTTTAGAATTACAGTGTTTACACAAGGAATGGGGAATATTCTGCCCTCCATACATTGCTGGACAGCTACGCCCATCATATCTCAGCACTTCTGGCAAGGCATGATTGGAATTGTGATCCAACAACAACTAGAAGACCGCATGGCAGCGTCCCATGATTTACAAACAACTTCACTGAACTCCCATATCCAACTGGGTAGCAGATGTTGTGTGTACTCAGAAGCATCCGTCAGAGCTGCTTGCTTATTAGAGAAAAGAAAAACAGAATCTCCAGTTTCCTGCCAGGCCAGAAGTGGAGTACAAGAGGCACAACAGCTGACTCTTAGTCAACACAACTTAGCCACCTGTGTCTCCGCAATGTCCAGATAAATAAAAAGAGAAGCAATTCAGGATTTTAAGCTCTCTCAATGGAGGGGAATAGGAGCCTTACTCCAGAGAAGCCACTTAGAGTATTTCTAGCTAACTCCAACTCGATAAACTGCACAGCCACCTCCACATAGTAACCTGCACTCAGCAAATAGAATCATAGAATCTTAGAGTTGGAAGGGACCCCAAGGGCCATCTAGTCCAACCCCCTGCCGTGCAGGAACTCTCAAAACATACCCATAAAAGCAATATTTGCTTGCAGGCTAAGATGCCACCAATATAAGAATGAATGACACTCAGCTCTACCTTTCCATTTGATTTAATACAAGTGAGATGACTGATGGTTTGTATCAGCACTTGGGATAAAGTATTAAAAGAGGGCCAAAAATCAAGGACTCAGGATAGAGATACTTGATGCGGATGGGTCACAGTGAAGTTAAAACTTGTTCAGCCTTTTCTAAAGAATTCCTGTTCTGGTGCATTTGTATTAAATGTAGGAGTGAAATTCAAATGTTGTTGGACTGCAAGTCCCTGCAGCCCTAGCCAGCATAGCCAATGGTGAGGAATTGCTCCAACACATGGAAGATGGCATAATTCTCATCTCTACGGATTACATTTGCAGTTTGTGGTTGTTCTTAGCTGCAGGCTTTGTTGTTGTTGTTCTTTTTGTGTACCTTCAAGTTGTTTCTGACCAATGGCGATCCTAAAGCAAACCTATCATGGGGTTTTCTTGGCAGGATTTGTGCAGAAGAGGTTTGCCATTGCCTTCCCTGGAGGCTGAGAGAGTAGGGACGTTACCAGTCGACGGAAATTGGAAGTATAATCCAATGGCAATCCAAACACAATCATGGGGTTTCACGTTATTGCATATGAGTGTATCTCACGCAATTTTGGGCAATGGGAAGTCATTCTGGGCAATGAGAAGTCATTCTGAACGCATTCTGAATGCAATTAGAATTCACGTAAATTTGCTAAACTAGTAAATTTATGTGAATTTGAATTGGCTCCATTCGAAATAGCGTGGAGAGAAATTCCTCCCATCTGATAAACTGCTAGGACTTGCTCAAGTGGGTTACCCAGTGGGTTTCCATGGCCAAGGGGGGGATTCGAACCCTGGTCTCCAGAGTCAGTAGCGCTCAAAGCACTACACCATGCTGTAGTACCTTTTATCAGCATTGGATGATATATGCAAGCTGCCTTTAACTCATTTAAAGAAAGATGGGCAATAAATCTAACAATTAAACTAACTACAATAATAAATGAATGAATAATGCAGCAAAGCCTGAATAGCTGGACTTTTGGCACCTTTGAAACTAACTGAAAGAAAGAAGTTGACAGCATGAGCTTTCGTAGACTTTGACCAAATGCAGCTGAGGAAGTAGACTTCAGTCTACGAAAGCTCATGCTGTCAACTTCTTTCTTTCAGTTAGTTTCAAAGGTGCTACAAGATCTCTCTATATACCCCCAAAACTGGTTCCCAGAATTCCCCAGCATTGAGCCAGGACAGTTAAAGCAGTCTCAAACTGGATTATTTCTGCCGTGTGTTTTGGACCAGTGACACCTTCATAGGGATAACAAAAAAAGCACTAACTACACTCAGAAGAAGTGCCTTTTCCCATTGCTAATGAAAGTCAGATTTTATCTCCTGGACTTTGGAATGGCTCAGAGAGAGCCACATGGCCAAGAGGAAGAAGGGCCTGCTTGCATAGATACCCCTCCAAAGAACAACACCTTGAGAAAATGCAAGCTAGCGATTAACATTGTCATTTTATAATTTTTTTCCCTTGCATGATTCTCAATACCTTTGCCTGATGAAGAAGCCAGTGGAGCTTTGAAAGCTTGCATAATGTATTTTGTGCATTTTGATTGATCCACTCAAAGGAGTTTATCAGACAACTGAAATTGGGAGTATAATCTAATGGCAATCCGAACGCAATCATAGGGTTTAACGTTATTGCGAATTAAAGTATCTCACACAATTTCAGGCAAAAGGGAAGTCATTCCGAACGCAATGATGGGTTTTACCTTATTGCGAATTAAAGCATCTCACACAATTTCAGGTAATGGGGGGGGTCATTTTCGGGTAATGGGAAATCATTCTGAATGCATTCCGAACGCAATTGGAATTCACGTAAATTTGCTAAACTAGCGAATTCACGTGAATTCAAATTGGCTCCAATTGGCTCCATTCGAAATAAAGAGAAATTCCTCCCGTCTGATAAACTCCTAAAGTGTCCATGTTTTGTGGATTTTGGAAGTTATTTTACTTTGCTATATGGCCAACAAAGGCCAGTGTGGTATAATGGTTTGGCTGTTGGACTAAAGTCATAGAACAGAATCATAGAGTTGGAAGAGACCCCAAGGGCCGTCCAGTCCAACCACATTCTGCCATGCAGGAACTCACAATCAAAGCATCCCTGACAGATGGCCATCCAGCTTCTGTTTAAAGACTTCCATAAGAAGGAGACTCTACCCAGGGTTCAAATGCGGTCCCAGCCGTGGAAATGTAGTGGGTGACCTTGAGCAAGTCACACTCTCTCAGCCTCAGAAGATGGCAACCACAACCCCCCCTCTGAAGAAACTTGTGAAGAAAACCCCATGATAGGGTCATCTTAGGGTCACTATAAGTCAGAAAAATGACTTGAAGGCACACAACAACAACCACAACAACAAAAATAGCTGCTTTGAGAAAATGCAAGCCTGTCACTAACATGATCATTTTATCCAGATGATTTTTAAAAATTGTGAATTTTAAATGAATTTAGGAATGTTTAATATGAGTACACCCTATTTGTCTTTTTAAATTGATATGTTTTTCAACCAATGTGAATTAACTGAGAATGTTTTTTGTTTATTGTTGTTGTCCCATACCTTGATCTCTGGGAAGAAGTAGATAAGAAATTTATTATTTTATTAAATATAATAATAGTAATAGTAATAATAATAAGAAATATTATTTTTATATATATATATATATATAATTATGTAATAGTAATAATATATAATAATAGTCATATAATAATTAATAATAATATATTTCTTACCTTATAATTAGATATTATTATTATATTATTATATTGTATTAATTTTAATATATTATAAATATATTAATAGTAATAATATTAATATGATGCATTGTTATATTATATATTTTTATTATGGATTATAAAAATATTATATATTATTATGTATTGTTATTCTTTCTTACCTTATTATCATGTTTAATATAAATATAGATACCTGTAATAATAAGGTAAGAAATAATTATAATATTAATAATATCTTTAACACCTTTGTCTGATGAAGAAGCCAGTGGTGCTTCAAAAGCTTGCATCATGTATTTTGTGAGACATTTAGACTTCTCTGTCAGAGAGCTCTGGTGCCACATTAAACTGCATTTCCCAGAATTCCCTAGGCACTGAGCAAGGGCAGTTAAAAGGGGTCTCAAACTGGATTATTTCTGCAGTGTGTTTAAATTTGTTCAGAGGGATTTTTATTATTATTATTATTATTATTATTATTTATTATGCCTTTGCCATCATTGGAGGTTGAGAGAGTGTGACTTTTTTGCCCATATGGGTTTAATCGGCGGAGCTGGGAATCGAACCCCGGTCTCTCACGTCACAGTCCAACGCGCAAACCTCTACGCCACGCCTAATTGACGTCATAAAAATCGCCCCGCCCACTACTATCAATGTAAGCCCCGCCCACTACTAACTGCTTATCATCTACTGTTCGCCTATGGGGTCCTTCCTCGCAGTCTGTCTTCTCAAGTGCCTGCTTTCATACCATACGCGGATTAATTTAGAGAAGAGAAGATTTATTTCTGTGAAGAGGTCATCATTCTTTTCCCAGCGTGTTTATAGGGGAAAAAACTCCTCCTGAGACTAGGAAGCATTTATTTTCAATCAGGCACTTGTTACAACAGCTATAAATGTACAAAAAAGCCCCCTTCGTGGCCGGAAGTAGCGTAATTTACGTAAAGCTCTGGAGGCCCCGCCCCCTTTCTTTTCGGCCTGGGACGCCATTTTAGAGGTACACGCGGAGAAGGGGCTGCTCCTATTTCCCCGTTTAAAGAGGGTCGGAGAGGGAAGGAAGGAAGGGTCCGCGGAATGGCTGCTGGGGAGGGAAGCAGGAGCGGGCTTGGGGAGGAGGGGGACGATGCTGGGAAGAAAGAGGGGAGGAAGGGAAGGGAAGGAGGCCTTGGTTTTGGGGACAGGGGCTCAGTGATGCCCCAACTCTGCCCTTCCCAGATTTAGGTATTTATTTATTGTGGACTTCAACTCCCAGAATCCCAGACCATTCCCCAAGAGGAGAGAGGATTCTGGGAGTTGAAGTCCGAAAGGATTACTGTCAGGAAGTTCTTCCTAATGTTGAGGTGGAATCTTTTTTCCTGCAATTTGCATCCATTGTTCCGAGTCCTGTTCTCTGGAGCATCAGAAAACAAGCTCGCTCCCTCCTCAATATGACATCCCTTCAAATATTTAAACAGGGCTATCATATCACCTCTTAACCTTCTCTTCTCCAGGCTAAACATCCCCAGCTCCCTAAGGTGGTCCTCATAGGGCTTCATGGTTTCCAGACCCTTCACCATTTTAGTCGCCCTCCTTTGCTCCAGTTTCTCCACATCCTTTTGAAATGTGGTGCCCAGAACTGGACACAGTATTCCAGGTGGGCCTGACCAAAGCAGAATAGAGAGGCACTATTACTTCCCTTGATCTAGATACTATACTTATATTGATGCAGCCTAGAATCGCATTGGCCTTTTTAGCAGCTGCATCACACTGTTGACTCATGTTCCAATTTGTGGTCTACTTGGACTCCTAGATACCTTTCACACATAGTTTCATTCAGCCAGATGTCCCCCATTTTATATCTCTGCATTTCATTTTTCCTCCCTAAGTGCAGAACCTTACATTTCTCTGCATTGAATTTCAATTTGTTAGCATTGGCCCAGCTTTCTAGTCTATTCAGGTCACTTTGAATTTTGATCCTGTCCTCTGGGGTATTAGCGGCTCCTCCTAATTTGGTGTTGTCTCCTTCTGGGAGATGAAGTACAAAAATTTGGATGACTAGAGTTTAGGGATCACTGAACTAGTGGTTCCCAAACTTTGATCCTCCAAATATTCTTTTACTTCAGCTCCCAGATTTCTTGACTGTGGGCCAAGCTTGGCTGAGGCATCTGGAAACTGAAGTTCAAAATGTCTGGAGGACCAAGGTTTGAGACTCACTAGTGTACTACACTCTAGAAATAACACAGTTTGATAGCACTTCAACTGCCATGGGTTCATCCTGCAGTGCCACAGAGGCTGAGCTGCATCTATGTTTTGGGAATACAGTGATTTGATACCCCATCAGTTCATCCTGCAGAATCTCAGAGGCTGAGATGGATCTATACTGTGGAAATGGTGCAGTTTGATACCATTTGAACTGGCCTGTCGCCATTCTACAGAATCTTAGGGGCTGAGAGTTCATCTATACTTTAGAAATAGTGTGGATTGATAACACTCTTAACTGTCATGGCTCCGTCCTGCAGATTCTTGGAGGCCGAGGGTTCATCTACCTCTAGACGTAACCCAGTTTGATACCACTTTAACTGCTATGACCTCATCCTACAGAATCCCAGAGCTTGAGGGTGTATCTTTGCTGTAGAAACAACACAGTTTGATACCACTTTAACTGCCATGGCATCATTGTACAGAGTCGTAGAGGCTGAGGGTGCATCTATACTGTAGAAATAGCACACTTTAATACTGCTTTAAATTGCCATGCCTCCATCCTACATAATGTTTTGTAAGATGCCGTCTCTGGCAGAGAAGGCTACAGAGCAATGCTCACTGAAATACTTCTTCCCCCCAATGATGAAAAAAGCACTGTGTAAATTACCTTAAGTGAATAATAGTTAAGTTTCCAGTTTGTGGACTATGAATTTGTGCAGTAACATTTTTCCTCTTTTGCAGTAATCAGCCAAAATGACTAACACAAAAGGGAAGAGGAGGGGGACACGTTATATGTTCTCAAGGCCCTTCCGCAAACATGGTAGGTAATATGTTTGAACCACTTAATCTGATCATTAGATTATTGTCTCCAGCCAACCCAGGTTTTAAAAACCCCTGAATTGATTTACAGTCTAGTTGGGTGAATTGGGGTAATCACTGAATGGGGGTGTTTGCCTTCACATGTCACAGTTATCAGTATGGCGTGCCTGCGCCATATGCAGGCTCACCATACGTGGACTCGAGGTCATGTGGGTGGCGAGGCCCACCCCTCTTCATGGTGCGTGTTGCTATGGTGTGCGCAGCATGCAGGATCACACTGCCATTAAAATCTTGGGACTTGATGGTTGTGCTCAGTTTCCCTTATGGGGTGTGGGGCGTCCGGAATGGATCCCTTAAAACAAGGGCCCGCTGTATTGGTTGAGTCTGATGTATGTAAAAGTTATTTCCATGACCATTCCCCTTTGTGGAGTGTTATGTAATACGTAAATTTTTGAAAAGGAAATTGCTTGTATGTATAGCTTGAGTCTGAACAGAATTGACAGCCACTTTATACACCCGTCGGTGACTGAGACTCTTGCCCTTATTCCACCACTTCTTCCACCAGATGTAATGTTCTGCCTGAATCTATATTGCCATCATGTTTGAAAACTTAAACTTACATCTACCTCTGCTTCATCTTGTCCTACAACCATGGCTACCACTGTCACTGCTCCCTCAGTATTCACTTCATTCACCCCATCCTGCCAACTGATTACCTGTTATTCAATACATACAAAACTAATTGGCTTAATATGAAACAACATATGGTATAAAAAGCCCATGTCATCACAGTGGCCAGTTGTGCTCTGGTGTGGAAGTCAAACATTACTAGCAAGTTTTTTATGAATTACTTCAAGCAAATCATGATTTCTTTCCAATTATACTGTGTGTGCTTGTATCAAAACTTGCAAAACTTTAAGCATGTGACTTTTTACATCTTTTCCCCAGGTGTTGTCCCTCTTGCAACCTACATGCGCATTTATAAGAAGGGTGATATTGTTGACATCAAGGTAACTTTTTTAAAAAATGCTCTTGAATAACAATTAGCTTATAGAGTTTTTCTTCTATGGAAAACAAAAATCAGGTTAAATGCAATTTGATAGAACAAATATTTGTCTTGAATTGAACCTGGCATGTATGGGTATGGGACACAGTGGCTTAGTTGTTAAGATGCTGATTCTTGATGATGGCAAGGTCAGCAGAGTGGCAGTTCCAGATCTAAGTGCCGCGTGACAGTAACCTCCTGTCACTGGTCCCAGCTTCTGCCAACCTAGTAGTTTGAAAGCATGTAAAATGCAAGTAGATAAATTGGTACCACTTTGGTGGGAAGGTAAAAATGTTCCATGAGTCATCTTTGACAACATTGACTCTCTTGGCTTAGTAAGGGAGACGAGCACCACCACCCCCTACAATTGAACATGACTACACAATCAAGTCAAAGGGGAAACCTTTACCTTTATACATACCTTTTACTTACTGTTAATCGCCATATAGTATATGTTGAAAAATGTGTAAAGGAAAGGTTGTGTGAATTTTTTAGCCAGTCTTACTGCATGCAGCTGGTAACACATAGGCCATATGAATTGTAATTCTTGCCTTACTATTAAATATAGAATGGCTTCTTGGAAGAAAGTTTTGATGAAATGTTTTCTAATGCAATATCAACACATTTAAGTCCTTTGTGGCTGATACAAAGCATTACTTGGAATGCTCAGTATTATAAGCACTAATCTACTAAACCTTCTTGAGTCGTGACACTCTGGGGCTTGATGATGACTGTCTCCTATGATTGCTATTATAATTGCAAAGTGAGCAAATCATTTCACCGGCACTGAAAGCTAGCCAGAGATGTCATATGGCTCTCCTGCATACTTTATTTTGTTTGATTGTTTGGATCTTTTATGGTGGAGGCTAGTACAGTTGTGGCTTATTGGGTCATTCAAATTATGTTTGCACATTAGAAATGGTTTCCTCAAGCAAAGAGCTTGGTCTAGCTTATGTTTGGGAAGCTTACATTCAAGTCTTGGAACCAAGCAACAAATACAGGTATACAACTTCACTTAACAAAATAGATGTATTCCTAGGCACTACTTCTTAACAGAAAAGTTTATGCCAGAGGCAGAAATACATGAAGAGTATTGAAATAGCATCCTTCACTACAAAAAAAGAGCAATTAAAAAAAAATCTGAGGGATCGGTACAGACTGCCCAAAAAGGTCAGTCTGGCGCCACCTTTTTTTGTGGTGCAACCGCACTGCAGCAGCTAGCAACTTTTGATTGCAATTGCACCACAAAAAAGAGTGGGGAAACCGCGCTCCTTTTTTGCTGTGCAGTTTCGGCGCAGCAAAGAAAGAAGGTGCCATGCGGAAGCTGTGCAGTTGCGCCAGCGCCATTACATACGCCATGTAAATGGCGTTACGTAATGGCACCGGCACCATTACAGGTTAGGGTTCGGGAGCATGTAAACTATGCGCGCTCCCGGACCCTAATGGCGCCGCTCAGGCGCCTCTTCATGCCCGTTTATATCGGGCCTGAAATGCAGAACATGCACGTGTGAAACAAAATGAGCAGGCCAGGCAAGTTTTCCATAAGTTTTTTTTTTTTTAACGAAGCTTCCAGAAAGCCTCTTCCAGGAATATTTTTTTCATCGCTAGCCTCTAATTCTCTTATGATTTCCATTTTGATTGCCAAATTTATTGATCTGTGCTTCTGGATGAGTGGGGTAGTAAGGCAGATTTAACTGGTTTCCCCTAGTCTCTCTGAGTTCCTCTTGCAGTTTACCTTGTCTCTTATAGGCAAGCATACAGCTACAGTAGGCTTGGCAAGAGCGGAATCCTATTCTTTCCCAGCCCAAGCTTTTATAGCCTTGTTTACTACAGATATGCTGCTGCAACTGACATCAAAAGTCTGTTTCTCCAGCATTCTTTTACTATCCCCCCAGTGTTTAAATTCACAAAATACAAAAGTTAACTAATACTGTGGCATAGATTTGTTACGGTGTTATTTCAGATATTTTCCCAGGTATTTATAATATTATTGTATTAACAGGGCATGGGCACAATTCAGAAAGGCATGCCACACAAATGCTATCATGGCAAGACAGGAAGAGTATACAACATTACTCAGCATGCTGTGGGCATTATTGTGAACAAGAAGGTCAAGTAAGTGCATTTTCACTACTTATCATTGTTTGGAGCTCTGTTATTTTAACATACTTCTGTCTCCCACTTCACTTTGCCAATTAGACAGTTCTTGTCTCTATTGGCCATTCAGGTGGGGTACAAAAATATCCTTTTAAAACCCTGCCAGATTATATTTAACTGGCTTGGATCCTGTCAGAGGAAACAAACATTTGAAGAGTTGAGTAAAATAAGTATATACAGTACTGCTGCAAAACTTTACTCAGCATAGCAAGGTTTTACTTGCATTTTTCCCTTGTGACCAACAGAGTTGCCATAATGTAGTAACCTAATCTCCATTATTATCTTCCTCTGACCAGTGAAAGGAAAAACCCAAACCTGATAGTTATTGTTGGTGTCTTCTTTCTAGGGGCAAGATTCTTGCCAAGAGAATTAATGTGCGTATTGAGCATATTAAGCACTCAAAGAGCAGAGACAGCTTCTTACAGCGTGTGAAGGAAAATGAAAGGAAGAAGAAAGAAGCAAAGGAAAAGGGCACATGGTTTGAACTCAAACGTCAGGTAATCTATGAGATGTAGTTAGAGCATGTATCTTGCCCATATGTTAATACTAGAGTGAGTCTTATGTTCAATTTTAGAAAATGGGAGGATCTAAGGGGTAGACTCTTACATGGCTATACCAAAATGTTGGGAAGCAATTAAGTTTTTGCAAGAGAAAAAATGGCAGATTGATGCATTTCTGAAATTTTGACAGTGAGTGATAACATAAGTAGCTCTTTTAAACAGAAATAAGCAGCAGAGAAGGCTTTTCTTCATTATTCTTGTCTTCATTTATTTGTTTTCACTGCTAGTGAGGCATCCTCTATATGGTAAATGCTTACTTTGCTACTTTTTTGCTTAAAAATGCTATATGTTGTATCTGTTTTCAAGAACAGTTCTCAACAATAGAAACACAGTGTTCAAGAAGGGCATATGCAGTTGTACAGCTCATGGAGATGTGAAATCTTGATTTCTCAGTTATTGAAACCAGATAACTTGGATTGCTGTTGTGACTCACCATTTTGTCTTCATTTTCTTTACCTTTCCCCTTTACTATTATAGCCTGCTCAACCAAGAGAAGCTCACTTTGTGAGGACTGGTGGCAAAGAGCCAGAACTTCTGGAACCAATCCCATATGAATTCATGGCGTAGTGTATATGACCAAAATAAAATCCTTTGTTGAGAACTGAAATATGTAGTGGTGTATTCAAATATATTTCTTCTGAACATTAAGTACTTGTTTTATTTATTTATTTTGAAAGGTGTATTTGAAGTAAAAGAGTTGTTGTTGTGTGCCTTCAGGTTGTTTCTGTCTTACGGTGACCCTAAGAGGTTTCACGGGGTTTTCTTGACAAGATTTGTTCAGAGAAGGTTTGCCATTATTTTTCCCTGAGACTGTGAGCATGTGACTTGCCCAAGATCACCCAGTGGGTTTCATAGCTGAATAAGGAATCAAAACCTGGCCTTCAGAGTCATAGTCCAACACCCAAACCACTATGCCACACTGTCTTAGAATGAGTCAAAATCATTTCTGTATGGCAGGAGTGAGCAGAAGACAATTCGGTAACTTCATAGAGTTGAAGTATATAATGAAGCGCTATATAAATGAAGTTGTTTGTATATAAATGAAGCTGTTGGAAGAGACTGCAAGGGCCATCCAGTCCCCCCCCCCCCGCCATGCAGGAATACACAATTAAAGCATCCCTGACAGATAGCTATCAACCTTCTGTTTAATAAGTTCCATAGAAAGAGATTCCACGACACACTGAGGCAGTGTGTTCCACTGTCAAATAGCTCTTCCTGTCAGGAAGTTTTCCCAATGTTCGAATGGAATCTCTTTTCCTGTAACTTGAATACATTGCTCTTGTGTCCTACGGAGCAGCAGAAAATAAGCATTTTCCATCTTTAATATGACATCCTTTCAAATATTTAAACATGGATATCATGTCATCTGTTTACTGTTGTTTCCAGGCTAAACATACCTAGTTCCCCGAGCTTACCCTCATAGGACATGGGTTTCCAGCTGGTTTACTGTTTTGTGGTGTATCCACACCAGAAATAAAGCAGTTTGACACCACTTTAACTACAGTAGTCTCGATTATCCGACATAAACTGGACCGGCTGATAGTCAGATAGCCAAAAATGTGGGATAATCCGGAGGTCATAGAAAAGCCTTGAACTCACTATAAAAAGCCTTGGTGGGGCTCGCCGCTGCTGCTGCACTTGGGACCTGTTCTGGCTCCTTGCCCATCATGGCTGCTATTTTGGGGGCATGTCTGGGGGTGCAGAAAGGCCCACAGCCACACCCCCTAATTCAGCCAACGCTGGATAATCTGGAATGTCGGATAATTGGGACTCTACCATTATTTTACAAAATTCTCAGTTTTGTAGTTTGGTGAGGCACCAGAGCTGACAAACCAAGCTGAATTCCTCATCAAACTGCAAATCACGATGGGGCCATCACAGTTAAAGGGGGGTCAAACTGCCTTATTTCTGCAGTGTGGAACAGCTGTTAGTCACCTTCCTCTGGACATATTCCAGTTGGTCAATAACCTTTAATAGTCATACCCAGAACTGGATTCAATATTCTAGGTGAAGTCTGACCAAAGCAGAATAGTGGTACTATTACTGTACTTCCCTTGATGTAGAGGCTAAATTATTGATACAACCTAGAATCTCATTGGCTTTTTTAGCTGCTGTGTCACACTGTTGATTCAATAAGAGTTTAATAACAGGCATTGTGTGAGATAGGGGCCAGTTTTTCTCATAATAAAAATAGGGATCATGCAATGCAAATGTGAGTTCAGTACTGATAAAGTACTTCATTAAAATGATGGAATTTATTTCCACATGTTATGTTGATGTCAGCCAGTGGCACTAAAGCTGGATGTGAGAGAGCCGAATAGGGTGAGCTTGGGGAGCTGAGAGCGTGGAATGAGTTTAGGGGCTTCATGATTAACTTTCTTACATAATAATCTCATTCGTTTTATTTTCTACAGTTCTTATATGAATGTTTTCTTTTAAAATGGGCAATGAGGATTTGGCCTTATGTTACTTCACTGAACTTACTGAACAGCATGTCCACTTGCCTGGTATAGTGGTCACCTTGAGATCCAGCTGTCAGATCCAGAGAGAGATCTTGAGGGTGAGAAGGCAAAGTGAGTGACAGGAAGCCATGGATTGGAAATGTGGGGTCAAAGTATAGGGGAACTATCATGCATTGTGTAGGTTGACCATGTATGGCTTCATGCAGGAGTGGATAACCTGTAAACCTTGAGAAGATACTGGATTGCAGTACAAGCACCAGACCTAGCCAATGGTGATGAATGATGCTGGGAATTGCAGTGTAACAATATCTGGAAGTTTACAAGTTGCTCACTCATGACTTAGTGCAGTACTACTCAAAAGCATTGGTCTGTGGACAGGTGCCAGTTCTTGAATCATTTTCTGCTTGCTACAGGTGAGTTTCCAAGAAAGGGGCAGGGGGATAATTGTTGCCCATGGGCAAAAATACGGTGTTGGTCCCTATAACAATGGGGAAAACAGCTCCCATATGAGATAGCCTGAGGAACACTGGCTTAGTTGATTTAAAATTGCTTGTGGAAGACAGTCTAATGAAGGATGTGTCAGTGCAATTGTTTTAAAAATGTGTGACTGGGTTTATTCAGTATTGCTGTGTTCAAAGTGATTTTCTGTGTTTTAACACTGCGTCCTGAAACAAACTGCCAGTTCTTTCCATGGGAAAGGTGTGTGTGTTTGTGGCAGAGGGGAGCAAGGATGTGGTTCACTGAAATATCAGCAGATACATAAGAAAAGTCTGAACCATCCTCTGCCGACTTGTCTTTGTTGTTGTGTGCCTTCAAGTCAGATCTATGGTGACCCTACCATGAGGATTTCTTGGCAAGTTTCTTCAGCGAGGGCTTGCCATTGCCATCCTCTGAGGCTGAGGGAGTATGACTTGTCCAGGGTCACTCAATAGGTTTACCTAACTGAGCCAAGCTTATCTATATGATTTAAATGCTCCTTATTCTATTCAAATAGAATATGATTTTTCCATACATGATGCAGAGGAGTTCAGGTTTTTTGTCCCCCCTCCTTGAAAAACTCCTCAAAACTCAGAAGAAAAAGGCATTATGTTTTTTATCACAGTATCCATGAGAATACACATTACTGAACATGTGGACATCTACCTGCTTTGCATGGATTTGTATGGCTGCACATTTTTTGGCAGAGGTAGAGTGAATGGATGCAAATTTGTGCAGGAAAGTGAAGACAATTAACCATCCATGCAAATCTGTGAAAATCCACAACAATTTGCATAGTACACTTATGAGTAGACTTGCTCTGTGATAAGTGAAGCATAAATTGTGTGTTCAGTGTGTGTGTTCATGCGTGATGTTTTGCGGGGTCACCATTTGACCGTTGTGGGGAGTCTCAGGCTGAGGTCATAGTTGGCCCTGCTAGCCAAGTGGCTGTTGTACCTACACAATTGGGGTTTTCCCAGTTTTTGAGCTGGTCTCTTCACCACCACCACCACCAGCCCTTGAAAGGGCAACATGCTTCTTTTAAGGCTGAGGTACTAGCACTAAGGACTTTAAATATTTGAGGTGTCAGGGGTTTAAGCAGATGCTTTCCTCACACCTTTCCATGTGTTTTCCTAGCCTCCTTGAACTGGAACCTTTTCATTTGAATCAACATTTCTCAATGATAGACTGAACCATATATCCACAGTGAGCAAAGTGCAGCCCAGGATGCCTCCAGCTCCCCACATTTTTATATTTAAGAAGTCCCATTTCCTCTTCTATGTCATTTCCAGTTTCCAAAAATTGCCCCCTATCCCACATCTTAAACTAATGCAAATATAGAGAGCAAGTTCTTTAAAGGTTAAAAGGAGTGGTGGGAGGAGTTGGGAGCAGTGGAACAACTCTTGGAGAGGTAGTTGCAATCCTGCCATAGACCAAAGGTGAGGACCTTCTTACAGCCCAAGGGTTTGATGGAATTTAACCATTTTTATTTCCTCATCGTCTAGGTTGAATTTATATTGGGCCTCCATGGTCACTTTTTGTTTTCTGTTTGTTGAGCAACAAACTTGCCTTTGCATTTCCATTATCAGTAATTTTCCAAGTCTATGACATTCTCCGCTAGTAATATCGTGTCATCTGTGTATCGTAGATTGTTGATGCTTCTTCCTCCAATCCTTCTAAGCTGTTTTTCGTATGATGGTTTTTTATGTACAACCTGAACAAGTAGGGTGATAAAATGTAGCCTTGCCTGACCACCTTGCCAATTGGGAACCATTCTGTTTCTCCATATTCTGTTGTAACAGTAGCCTCTTATCCTCTGAGTACAGATTTCTCATCAGAACTATCAAATGTAGTGGGATTCCCATGTCTGAGAACATTCTATAGCTTTTCATGATTGATGAAGTCAAAAGATTTGCTATAGTCTATAAAGCACATGCTAAGTTTCTTTTGGATTTCCTTGGTACACTGTTAGCCATCATATGCTTGAAAGTGATTCCAAGTGCCTCTACCTTTCCTGAACACTGCTTGCACCTCTGGAATTTCTCTCTACTTATGTAATTGGAGTCAATGTTGCAGAATTTTGGGCATAATTTTATAATAGATTAGGCTGCTGTAATGTACCCTACAAGAGGCGGCTTTTAAAGACAGGTCAGCAACTCTCCAGCTTGTGTTGAATGCAGTTGGTGGCACAGTGGTTAAATGCAGATACTGCAGCCACTCACTCAAACCACAAGGTTGTGAGTTCAATCCCAGCCAGGGGCTCCAGTGACTCAGCCTAGCATCCTTTTGAGGTCACTGAAATGACTATCCAGCTTGTTGGGGACAATTAGCTTACAGTTGTAAACCATTTAAAGACTGCTTGGTGGAGTATGAAGTGATATATACAGTCCTCATCCGTTCTCGCGGTCTTCGGACTCGCTTCTCTTGCTTATGCACAAGGGACGAATGGAAGGTGAATGAACGGGGTGTGCGCAACCCATGAGCCCACACCTATATTCAAGCCAAAGGGGCCTGAATATATGCAAAACTCCATTTTCGCGAGAGGGTCTGGAATGGATCCCCACGAAAAAGGAGGGGCAACCATAAATGAAGCTGATATTGCTGTTCACTCACAGCTGTTCAGTTGCATAGAGGCATGTCAAACAGAACAGATAACGTAGATTCTATGGCTGCCATGCTACTTGCCAGTTACCTTTAAACCCCAATAGCTTTGGGGCTGGGTTATCTGAAAGTTCGAACTCCAAGTCGGCATTGTAAACCGACTGGGTGACCTTAGGCAAGACACATTTTCAGCCTGAGAAGATGGCAATGGCAAACCCCTTGTGAAGAAACTTGCCAAGAAAACCCCATGACAGGGTCGCCTTAAGTCAGAAACTACTTGAAGGCACACAACAACAACAGGCTCACACAGGGCAAAATTTTGTTGATGATATACCCAACCGTAATTCCACCTGTGCTAATCATAAGTCCGTCATAAGTCAGTTGACTTGATAACAACAACAAAGGCCACCTTACACTTAAGTATGCCTTTTTTGTGGGGTGGGTTGTTGCAGATGTTGGTATCCCCCCCCCCCCAGCTCAAAGTTCTGCTGTGATAGCTCTCCTGAATTCTGTGGCAGGTGGCGAGCTCAGGAGGTCAGAGACACACATCAGGTTATACGCCATAGCCAAATGCAAGCCAGTGACATTTTCCAGAAGACTTTAGCAGCATATATCTTCAGACTGTATCTTGCTATGACACAAAGCTAGATGTTTTTCCTATCTCCTGTGTTCCCCGCTAGCCTTAGAATGGTCATTCAAGGGGCACCAATTACAGCAAACCCATGAGTCCTGTGGGTGTTGAGCAGGGAGTCATTGCCAGTTTCTTCCTGTGGAACTGTTATGCTACACTGGGTAATGTATAGTCTCAGTCACAATATGATGAATGTCTAGTCCTTGGACATAATTTGTTGTTACTGCCCCCAGGCAGAAGAGAGAGCTGCACAGGGAAAACAATAAGAATTCCGGGATTTTAACCAAGCTATGATTAGGCAGCAGCAGGGCACGCTTAATCAAAAGCTAGCAACCAGACAGGAATTGCTCTTTAGTGTGAGCCTACATGTTCCCTTTCCAAACAATATGTTGAATACCCTAAACATGTCTTAATCTGGTTTGAGCATTGGACAAGGACTAAGGAGACCAGGGTTTGAATCCCTACTCAGCCATGGTGACCCACCAAGTGACCTTGGTCAAGTGACTACCTCAGCTTCAGATGAAGGTAATAGTAAATCCCCTCTGAAGAAATCCTGTCAAAACCCCCAAAACTTGTGATAGGTTCACCATAGAATTGCCATAAGTCAGAAGCAAAGGTACATAGCAACAAGAAATTATCTGAGACAAACAGATCTGATGCAAATCTTACCAGATACAAACCTGTGAATATATGCTGGAATGTCCTAGAACTGGTGAATTGGAAGGTCCTTATACACATTGCTGTCTCAAGTCTAACATTATTATCATGGGAAAGAGATGCATGGTTTCATATTATCTTGATTTTGCCAAGTTGTAATGAATGCATCTTCTTGTCTGAAGGGCCTAAATGAGCAATAGCTGAAGATGAGCTACTATTTGGACAAGCTGCCAAAATCAAGCTTGTCCAAGACATGTTTGCTTTAGAACCAGTTCCTTGTCCAGATGCCACTTAGCAATACCCAACTCCAGGGCATTTACAGTAATCTGTCTGAATTTACCAGCAGAATGTATCCGGAAGCAGCTCAGCATGTCAGTATCTGAATCACAAACAACCATACACAAATTCTTCCTACTTTGATATTATTCACAAGGGAAACTTGTGGGGGAACTGCTGTGACGTCCAGAGAGGCCGTGGGGGACACTTGCAGGAAAATATAATTTGTAGCACTCATATATTTTGCAGATGTCATGCTTTGTGTTATTAAGGACTCTGTAGAATTTCTCTGTAGGTGTCTTTTTCTGGCTAATATCCCTTTTGTTTCTTTCGCTCTTTTTCATCAAGAATTTAAATTCCCATTTCTAAATGTTTTTGAGTTTTAGTGGTTGCTGCTATTTTGTCTTCTGCCTCATCTTAAGACTCCATTCTTAATACCACCCCCACATCTGTCAACCTTGGCTTTTCAGAGTTTGAGTCACTGTTCTTTTTCATACCTTTCTAGCTAATTCAGATGGTTTGAAATGTGGCAAAAAGAAGAAAAGAACAGCATACAAATGTATGCCTTTACAAACAGATAAAGAGATCAAATATGGGAGTTGGATCAGGCTGAAAAATGTTTGCAAGATAGAACAGCTTTTGTCTGGAAGCATCAAGACTTCAAGATCCAACCAATCTTTAGGTGATCATAACTTATTTTTTACCTATATTATTACTATATTTGCTAAAACCGAATGGTACAATTAATTAATTAACTGAAGGAAAAAAAGCCACTGAACCCTTCTCTGGGGCCTCTTATGACAGTGTGATGCAATATTGTTGGCTTGAGACAGAAATGTTAGAGTAACATGTGCATACTATGGTCCTGCTTTATTAGGTAGGTCTTTGTGCTCTGTTAAAAGGGTTAAAGTTTGTGCAACCAAGTTATCTGTACATTTCTCCCACTACAGACCTTTTTGTATGCAATTTTCTCAGTGCATTTTTTTGCAAGTGATTTCCCCTACTATAATGCAGTTGTCTGCAAATTTTCACCTAATATATATGTTGTTGTGTGAAGAATCTGTACTAGCATAATTTCTATATCTAGACTGAAACTGAATCCACACTGGAACTGAACAATTGAGAATGCTAGATAGTAATTTGCTTTTCTGTACACATGCACATTAATTGTTTTGCTTTTCTAATCCATACACTGATGACTTCCATCTGTCTTACATATGAGTTTCCTACAAATTTCAGCAAAGCAGCTATGAAACATCTCTCTCTGGAGAACCTTGAGTGGAACTCATTACTTTTAGTATGTCTGGGTTTTTGTTTATCTCTTTTCACAGGGGAGGAAATATGATTCACAATGTTATCATTCCTTCATCTTAAATAGTAGATTAGTAGTGTCTTATATTTCTGTAATGTAGGTTTATTACAATGCTAAAACAATATTCCTCATTTTGTCACTTATTCCACAATATCACTGAGATGTTAAAAGTTTAATGACATTACTTATGAATATGCTGGAAAGCTCATGAGATACACTGGATACATATCATGCTGTGACTAAACATAAAGCAATATGGAAATAAGAAACAGAGGTTCATCTACAGAGTGGTTTAGCTATTTCTTTTAGTGGAACAACACAAGTGTGACTTGACTGAACTTTCTTACTGAAATTGGTTAGTTTCATATTTTGTGGGTCTGTAATGAAAAGGGTCTGCCTTGTTTTGAGTGTCAGTGGCATCAAATAAATGCCAAGGATGCAAAAGATGGAAGACAAAGGATGGAAGAAAAAAAACAGTCCTAAATCTTATATAAATTTATCCTATTTGCCTCTCTTGAACCTATATGTAAATAGAACACTCTTGTCCAGTAAATTCTGCATTTTTCAAGATCTTTCAATGCAGTCTCCATTCACACACAACAACATATATATTAGGTGAAATTATGCAGACAACTGCATTATAGTGCGGGAAATCACTTGCAAAAAATGCACTGAGAAAATTGCATACAAAGGCTGGCACAGGACAACCAGTAAGGTTGGATGGAACCCACACTCCCCGTAACCTGGTTGATGCCCACATGAATTCACAGCACGTGACAGTGTTCATTCATTTCACACAATTGATGTAAATTCTGTGCACACCCTCCCCTCTCAAATGGGAATCTAAATGAAAGACAAACAAATGAAAAATCCCCTTGTTTGTCCATCATTTTTCATTAGGATTTATTGGAATGAGAAACTGTAACACTCTAGAACAGTCTCTATAGGTCCCAGGAAGGTAAAAAGGAAGGGAAAGAGAAAGACTGACCAATGAAACTGGCAAATTGTTCAGTTACAGTGGGTTTCTACACCATTTTGTATTACCTTATAAAATGTCCTATCTGAAACCCTTTGGAGGCTGAGCAGAACAGCTTGGAAATGTAGGGTTTTGTTTTGTTTTGTTTTCATTCAAACATTGTGCATGGCAATATGACTGTTCAGCCCCATGAAGAGTTCTGGCAAGGCAAAGCCAGGCAAAGCATGGCAGGATTATTTAGTATTTGTTTATTTAATTTGTATCCCACCTTTTCCTCCCTAATAGGATTCAAGACAGCATATAGTATTAAAAAACACGGTACAGCTTTAAAAGTTCTTAATACAAAAGTTAAAAACACAATTAAATTAAATATGATATTTAAAACATAATGAAAAACATCAAACAGCATTAAAAGAGAATGGGGAAAAAAACCCACTACAACCCCTCCTTCCCTTAAAAACTTTATCTGCTGCAACATACTAAGAGCTCAATGCTTCCTTAAATAAAAAGGTATTTATTTGCCCACTGAAAGAGACAACAGGGAAGGGCCACCTGGAATTCTACAACTTGGGAGCAACCACTAAAAAAGTTGTCTCTTGCATCCTCGCCAGATGTGCCTGGGATGGTGGAGCAAAAGGAAGCCTTTCCCCATAAATCTGAGAAAATGGGCAGGCCATATTGAGAGATATGGGTTAGGCAAAGCCAGGCCTAGTAATGGTTCCAATAAAGTAAGGGTAGAGATCCTGCAGTCCTCCTGATGTTCCTGAACAGCAACCAACAGCATTCCTCACCACTGACTATTATGACTATTATGACTAGTGCTGCTAGGAACCACTTGTTGTTGTTGTTATCATGTGCCTTCAAGTCATTTCCAACTTATAGTGACCCTAAGATAAGCCCATTTTGGAGTTTTCTTGGTAAGATTTGTTCAAAGGAGGGTTGCCATTACCTTCCCCTGAGGCTGAGAGAGTGTGACTTGCTTATGTGGGCTTAAGTGGATTTCATGACTGAGGTGGGAATTGAATCCTGACCTCCAGAGTAGTAGTCCAGCACTCAAGCCACTATGCCACCCTGGCTCCCCAGTTGTAAACAATCTCCACCCCTACTGTGGGGAAGGGCTCCATGAGCTGGTGGTACTAACAATAAGATTATAGCCCTAAGAAAGATGCTCTCATAGGTGGCTTACAGATTACACAACTTGTAAAAATGTTGGGTTTTTTATTTATTACAACCCTTCAATTCCCAGAATCCCTTAGTCAGCATAGCCCTAAAAATATATTTTCAAACTAAACTCTGTCTATATCTATTTCCATCTCAGCATGTTCCACTGGCATGGAAACAGTATTGTTGTAACTTGAATCTTTGTACAGTTCATGTTTACATGAATCTTAGTAATTTTTAAATGTTTCCATGAAAATAAATCTTTTTAAAACAAGGCTAAAATGGCATTAGCTGGAATGCCAATGCTGAGGTTGTGCTTAAGTATACCGATGTGCTGACAGGCTACACAAAAATTACTTTTCTTATTAAAAATGAAAGGTGCTCAATAAGTTGATTCACTTGGGGTATGATTACACTACTATGCTGTTTTTTCTCTTTGTTTTTCTACAGAAGAAAGATGGCAGATATTACAGGAAAATCATTTTGATGATGACATCAAGCAGCTGTGTCATAAAAAGTAAACCAAGAAAGTGTGGCAAGTCCATACAAAACATTATGCTGAAGCATCTCCAGATAAGCGGAACATCCAATATGCAATGTAGTTTAACTCTTAGCAAATCTGCAGAGACTGAGACTGAGATTGCACACAGGAGCTTGAAAAAGCCTTAGCTGTCAGAGATTCTGGGAGTTGCAGTCCAAAAAATGTACCTATTTAATGTGCCCTTCCTAGCTCTGTCTGAAGCATGCACAGGATTGTGCCATATATATGTGTCACCTCTTTCTTTCCAATTAAATCAGGCTCATCAAATAAATTAGAAAAGAAAGTGTACAATGCAGGTGAGAAAGGAAAATGTGTCTAACTTTTGGTTCCCTTTCCCGTCTGCCTGTGACTTCAGAGCATTCAAGTTCTCTACTGTGTTAAAAAAGAATCCCACACAATCTCAGAGACTAGCATGTTTATTATAGCCTGAACTTTGCTGCACTATAGCCCGTTACTTCAGTCGCATGAAATATTATCCAGAATTTCAAGTAGAAATATGATTTTATTGTTGGACTAAATCAAATCCCCACCTAGCCATGGAAACCCACTGGGTGGCTTTGGGCAAGTCACACTCTCTCTTAATGGAAGGCCAAGAAAACCTAGGCTAGCACCACCATAAGTCAGATTCAAAGGCACATGAGAACAAACACTTGAGTGTATACCTCCTTAATAACATTCATATTGATTAATAATTTCCTGCATGGCAGGAGGTTGAATTGGATGGCCCTTGAGGTATTTTCCAACTCTGATTCTAAGATTTTATGATTCTAATATAATATATATAATATATTATTATTATTATTAATATTATTATTATTATTTAGTATTTAGTATTAATTAGTGTATATTATACTGTGCACAGTCTTCTAAAAATATTAGAAACCGAATAAATGAAGAGCGGATTGTACAAAGAAATTAAGTTTAATTTAAAGAAGAATATTATTGTATATGGAATGCTCCATGGAAAATTCCAAACAAGAAATAAAATATACAAGGGGGGGGGGCGGTTGGGGGAGAAAACATAAAAGGAATCTTGTTGGGGGAAGAGGTTGGAAACACATGGTAATTCCAGTATCCATAGTTTTTTCTGGGTTTTTCAGGCTATGAGTCTGTGGTGTAGAAGAGTTTATTCCTGACGTTTCACCAGCAGCTGTGGCTGGCATCTTCTGATAATGCTTGCACGGAGAAGAGTGGGATATATATATACTGTTAGTTGAGGGGAAGCAATTTACATGTTGATCTGTGTATCGTTCTGTTGTTGAATGGGTCCTGAAAAACACCAAAACCAAGACCCAGAACATACAAATGAAAACCACCCAGGTTGAGAGGGGTTTCCCAACAGACAATGGATCACTAAGTAAATGGACACCATGTAGGCCTTGCCATTCAACAACAGAACAATACACAGACCAACATGCAAACTGCTCCCTCTCAACCAAGAGTATATATACCCAACTCTCTGCCCTGATGCCAGCATTCTCTGAAGATGCCAGCCACAGCTGCTGGCCAAATACCAGGAATAAACTCTTCTAGAACACCTGGCTTAACAAGAAGACATGTGAAAGGGATCTAGGAGTCCTAGTAGACCATAAGTTGAACATGAGCCAAGAGTGTGATGCAATAACTAGAAAGGCCAATGTGATTCTAGGCTGCATCAATAGAAGTATAGTGTCTAGTGCCGCTCTATTCTGCTTTGGTCAGGCCCCAGCTGGAATACTGTGTCCAGTTCTGGGCACCACAATTCAAAAAGGATGTGGAGAAGCTGGAGCGTGTCCAAAGAAGGGCAACTAAGATGGTGAAGGGTCTGGAAACCGTGCCCTATGAGGAACGACTTAGAGAGCTGGGGATGTTTAGCCTGGAGAAGAGAAGGTTAAGAGGTGATATGATAGCCCTGTTTAAATATTTGAAGGGGTGTCACATTGAGGAGGGAGCAAGCTTGTTTTCTGCTGCTCCAGAGAACAGGACTCGGAACAATGGATGCAAATTGCAGGAAAAGAGATTCCACCTCAACATTAGGGGAAATTCCTTACAGTAAGGGTTGTTCGACAGTGGAACACACTCCCTTGGAGGGTGGTGGAGTCTCCTTCCTTAGGGGTCTTTAAGCAGAGGCTGGATGGCCATCTGTTGGGGATGTTTTGATTGGGAGTTCCTGCATGGCAGAATGGGGTTGGACTGGATGGCCCTTGGGGTCTCTTCCAGCTCTAAGATGCTGTGATTCTGTGCATGGCAGGATGTTGGACTGGATGGCCTTTGTGGTCTTTTCCAAGTCTATGATTCTATGAATAATAATTATAATTATAATTATAAGAATACTATAGTCGTCATCATCCTCACCCTGATCCTGCCTTGCCACCCTCCCTGCGCACTTGGAGGCGGAGTCCTGCTTTTGCCTCGCCTCTCCTTTAGGCAGCCTTTAAAAGCAGCTAGCTCCCTGCTCGCTCCTAGTCTGCAGCTGAAGAAGCAGAAGCAGAAGAGGAGGCAGCATCAGCATCAGCATCTCTGGGTCGGGCTTCCCTGCTGCCTTTGCCAGAGGCATTGCATTTGGAAGCCCAGCTGGAGTGGGGTGTGTGGCTGTGGGTCTCCTTCTCTGCCCATGCGGTTGTGGATCATGTCTCACAACTACCTCCTCGCCCCGATCCAAGAGGGTCCCTCCGATGAGCTGGCCAAGGAGGTGAAGCTGGCTGTCCTGGGCACCGGGAGCGTTGGGAAAAGCGGTAAGCCCCCAGGGAGGAAGAGGAGGAGGAGGAGGCTCCAGGGAAAGAAAGGCTGGCATCAGGAGGGAGGCATCTGGCTGGGAGGAGGAGATGGGGAGAGAGGTCTCTTTCAGATTTTCTTTCTGCCAGGATGGTTTCCTTTTGCCTTTTGGAGCATGTTCTCTTGGCTGCAGTGATTCCCAATCTTTAGTAGTAGTAGTAGTAGTAGTAATGGTAATAGCTTTATTTATATCCCACTTCTCTGTCACTAGGGCAACCGAATTAAAATTTTATACAATACAATCATAACATCCCAGTCTTCCCTTCTCCCCTTAAAACAACAAACACATTCCTAATTAAAAAGAATCAATTAAAACAATCAGTTAAAATAATAAGAGAAGGGCAATGGGTTGCAGACTATGTCGTGGGGTAACAGACTCAATAGACTTTGGCCCTCCAAGGGCTTTGGACTTCAGAAGTCCCAGTCCCTTTGGCAAACAGGACTCCTGGGAGCTGAAGCTTGGAGGGGGCAAAGTTTGGGAACCACTGAAGAGTCACCTTCTTTGGAAAAGTTGCAAAGCTGCAGAAAGAGAGCGCTGCTTCCAAAAAACCCTGCAGAAATCATCCAGTTTGAGGCCACTTCAACTGCCCCTGGCTCAATGCTAAGGAATTCTAGGGAGTGTAATTTTGGGAGACATTGAGCCTTCTCTGGTGTTGTCACAATAAAGGACAGTTATCAGGGTTCCCTGATCCAGGGCAGTTAAAACAGTTTCCAACTGGATTATTTCTGCCTTGTGTTTTGGACCCTAGCATAGTATAGCAGTTTGGCTGTTGCACTACCAGGGATTTGGAGAACAGGGTTCAAATCCCTGCTCAGCCACGAAACCCACTGGGTGACCTTGGGCAAGTCGCACCTTCTCTGCCAATGGCAAACCCCTCTCTGAAGGAGGTTGCCAAGAAAACCCCATGCCAAGCTTGCCAAGAAAACACCTTAGGGTCACCATAAGGGGGAAACATCTTGAAGGCACACGGCAAGGACAAGCTGCAGAAAGGTCTTGTGATGCCTTCAACGGGGGACTTTGATTTCAACAGGAGCAAACCCTGACCTTTCTGCAAGAGCTGGAGGAATCCATTTTTTCATTCAAAGAGATTATATGGCTGCCAAGTAGGAAATGTCTCTATTAATGTGTGGTGGTGGCAGAGTAGGTAGTCTTCAGTTCGGTCTGTGGCATAGTTTGGAAACTCCAAGCTGACTGGAGGACTCTAGAAGTTGTAACCTGAAAAGAGCAGCTTCTCCAAGCTCTGGTCCATGCCTTGTAGATCTGTAGCAAAACAACCAGCAGTTGTCTCCTTCTCTATAATTGCTTTTTAAACTCAGTAGATATGTAGATCAGTGTGTCTTTTCCAACTGCTTTAGTAAGCCATGGACTCTGCTTCTTTTCAGCCATGATAGTACGGTACCTAACCAGAAGATTTATTGGAGATTATGAGCCCAATACTGGTAAGTTTCTGCCTTTCTTTCTTTTCAAGAATGTTCTTTTCCTTTAGAGTAGTACCTATTCATGGAGGGATTCCCATGAAAATTTATATTCCTATACATCTATCTTCCCCAAATGCAAGAAGGTCAGAGGAAAAAAAAAGGATTTGTAAAGCCCCATGTATTCAATATATCTACAGTTTGTATCCTGACCTTCCACCTTCCTTAGGATAGTTTAAATGGTTTTTTTTTTAATGCATCATTTTGTCTTCCCAACAACCCTATGGGGTTGATTAGGATAAGAAAATGTGATTTGCCTAGGGTCATTGTGTAGGCTTAATGTCTTATTTGGGGCATGAACTTGGATCTCTCAAATCCCATTTGGCCCTTCTGTGTATACTGTGCTCACATGAGAAAGGAATGGACTCTCTGTCTAATAGGAGCTGCCTTTCCTCCACTAACTACAGTGGGACAATTTTTAATGGTCTTTCATTCTTTCTCCTCCAGGGAATCTGTATTCAAGACTTGTTCACGTTGAAGGCGATCAATTTTTTTTGCAAATCCAAGACACCCCAGGATGTATTGAGGTACAGAATAATCCTATCTATCCCAGTTCTGATAGTGTTGTTGAGTTTAATTTATTCACTGAGGGATCTTGTTGGTGACTTACTCCGACATGAACCCTGGTTGCGCAGTGTAAGTATTTTGGTGGGCATTGCACAAGGAGGCATCCACTAATCTCCTTGTGCAATACATGTGCCTGGATGTGCAGGATGGAGAGTTCTGCCTCTTACCATACAGATTTGCTGGGAGCTGGGTAGGCTTGAGTACCATCCAGCTCAGTTGCTGGGGTACTCATGGGAAGCCTTTGTCAGCCTAGATCACTAGTGTAGCTTGTCCTGGTGGAAATGTATGCTCCACCATCACTTCAATGCGATCTGGACCTAATGTTGGGGAAACTCCCACCGAATGCAGTGGGCTGTGGATCAAGTCAGCTTTGTACAGTCTCATTGAAGTAACTTGCCCATTGCTTCAAAGTAATGTTTTGGTCTAAATCCAGTTGCTAGACCCATTGTGTCAATGGAATATACATAATTGTTGAGTTATCCTTCAGCAATTGATTCAGTGGGTCTTCTCTGGTCCAGCAATTGGATCTGTGCCTCTGACACATAGGATAAGCAGGAAGAAGCACAGTGAAAAGACCTCATGGTGTATAGAATAAGCTGAAAAATGGGATTTCACTTCAATGATTTGCCAATATTTGGACAAGTTTAGCATGCAATGTGCAATCTGTTCCAATGCTGTGCTGGCTAGGATTTGTGGAGCTGTAGTAAAAAAAAAAAGTAACTTTTCCAAGCTTTGCCTCCACTGTGTTCAAGTAAGCATCATAGGACTGCAGGTTTAAAAATGCTGATCTCTTATGCCAGAAATTGATAGGAATTTTAGTCAAAGCCATCTGGAGGTCACTAAGTTGGTAAGGTCATCTGGAGATCACCAACTTGGTCACCAAGTTGGAGTAGGTTGTCATAAGCATTTAGCATATGATGCTTCATAATGAACAGAAGATGTTCTGCTTTAGGCAGAAAGCACCCTGAAAGCTTTCTGTAGCACTTTGCTTCAGCATAATCAGGAGTAATTGTAAAGTGTCTTGTTGGCTAGGGCTGAAAGTGCCCATTAAGGAAGGAATGCACTTTTCCTTTAATTATCCCTTCTGGTTTCAAGTGCAAGTATTAATAAACACACTTGTAGCTGTCGCATACAGGGAATTGTTTGAAACATGGGCAGAAAACATGTCACATCCAGTGCTACTTGCCCTTTGTAAATCTTGAACTGTTCACATAGAATAGATTGCGGAAGGTGAAATCTCTGTTCCAAAACAACAGATAAATCTTGAGGCAAAGCTGCTCTTAATAATGAGCAGCATTTCCAATTGCTGTTTCTGTAAAAAGCTTTATATCTCATTTCCCAATTTATTAAATAAACATGTGCACTTCTTCACAGGTTCAAGAAGACATTACCCAGATGTTGGATTCACTGTCCCGGTGTCTGAAGTGGGCGGATGGTTTTCTCTTGGTCTATTCTATTACGGACTACCGTAGCTACCAGTCTATCCGTCCCCTCTACCAACACATACGGAAGATCCGCCCTGATGCTAAAATCCCTGTTGTCATTGTTGGCAACAAAGGAGATCTGACTCATTCCAGACAGGTGGCCATGAATGATGGCCTCCAGTTGGCCAATGAACTGGGCAGTGTGTTTCTAGAAGTTTCCACTAGCGATAATTACCAAAGTGTATGTGATGTGTTTCAGTATCTTTGCAAAGAAGCCAGCAAAATGCATAGCTATGGCAGCGGAGACAGAAGGAGGTCCTCCATCATTCCCCGCCCAAAATCACCTAATATGCAGGATCTCAAGAGACGCTTCAAACAGGCCTTATCTTACAAAATCAAATAACCATCAGCTTGAACAGACTGTTTTTATAAAATATACATTTATAATAAATTTTTATTTTTGTACTGAAGGTCTTTGTGTTTGAAAGTATGCAACTTTCTTGCAATGTATTTATATGAATTAACTCTTCTATCCACAAAAATGGGATGGATTGTAACAAAATAAAACTGGGGAAAGAGACAGAGCCAAGTTGCCAGTTTCTATTATGGTTACTTGCTGCATAAAACTAAGAGACATGATGTAGATGTATTTCTGCTCTGTCAAACTTCCGTAGCAATCATGAAACGTCTTAAATCGTAGCATTTCAATGTAGTTTGGATGGCAGATTGGGATGTTCAAACAAACAAACAAACAAACAGCTTCATTTATATACCGCTTCATACCCTTAATGAGTGTCTAAGCGGTTTACAATTGTAAGCTATTTGCCCCCCAACAATCTGGGTACTCATTTTAGCGACCTCGGAAGGATGCAAGCCTGAGTCGAGCTTCAGCCCTTTGCTGGTCTTGAACTCGCCACCTTCTGGTTTTGAGTGAGTGGCTGCAGTACAGGCATTTAACCACTGCGCCACCAGGGCTGATGTCCTTCTCAGCAAACACAATAACACACTGAAATCCTATTGACATGGCTGGTGCTACTATTAGGCAAAGTGGGGCATTTGCCTTAGGTGGCAGAAGCTGGGGGGAGATAGTCCCTTTACTATTCCTTCTGAGCCACCCAACCATGTAAATGTACCTCACAACCTGTTAAAGTAACCCGTATTCCATGTGTGTGTACTGTATACTGTAGTCATAGCAGTTTAGTAACACTTAACTATCATGGCTAAATTCTATGGAATAGATTTGTATTTTGCGAGCTGCTTAGAACTCTAGTTCTGTAGTTCTCTTTAGTGGAGAATTAGCTCTCCAGCCTACAAATTCCAGGATTCCATAGGTTGGATTCATAACTGTTAAAGTTATATCAAATTCCTTCAACTCTGTGATGGAGATAAACCTTAAGTCTCTAAGCCATGTTGAAATAAGATTCAACTCCCAGTGGAATTGTTGTGGAATGAATCTTGTTCTTTGCCTCAGGCAGAAAAAAAATGATATCTTGATTGACCATTCCCTGCAGATTACTTTTCAATTAAACTAAAGGCTGCCTGTTCCTTCAATATATAAATATGGGGTGAGAATTACAACATGACCAGCTCTGTAAAAAGGTGTGAAACTATGAATTTATATAATTGAGAAATAAAACTATTAGAAACAAACATAAAAATGTGAGTTACTTATTCTTTTTAAAAAATAAAATACATCTCAGAATTTTTGTCTTAGCACATCAAAATTGGCCCCAAGTACAAGCTAGGATCTAAAGAATAATGAAGATAGCCCTACACACAAAAGGAGAGGGTAATGGGTAAAAGTAGTTTGCAGTATGTTCCCCTCCTCCCCTGCGCCATTAAACAGAGATTGGATGGCCTCCATTTTGGGAAGCTGTAGTAAAGTATTTCATTAAAGCATAAGACATCTGGCCTAAAGTTGGAAAAATTACTTTTTTCTGGCTGGGAGATTCTGGAAGTTGTAATTCACAAAGTAACTTTTCTGAGTTCTAAATATACCAGACTAGATAGCCATTGAATCACTTTCAGACTTACAATTCTATGACTGAGAGCAATTTCTTAAAAGTGTTCCCTTCCTCCTGAAATCAATATTGGTAGGATGGAGATGGGGATGGGGATGGAGTACTCCAATAAAAGTTATGTTTACCAACGCTACTTGAGGCTAGGCTTAATGGAGCTTCCTCCCAAGTAAAATGCATAGGATTGGTTTCTCACTCATCATCCTTCAATGCACACTGTTGAGGGAATACAAATCTCTGTGCGATTCAGTGTTTACAATTTGTAAAGAGCTGAGTTGTGTATACCAGATTCACAAATTGTGGAGTACACTCACAGTACTTGGGACTTGCCAGATTTATATTTTTATTCAAGAGGTATGTTTGTGAGTAGGTTGTCAGCAGAAGTAACCTAAAAACAAAAGGGTAATGAGTTGATGTACAAAATTGTTGAATGTATTCACCTCTTCCACCGTTTCAAGCTGAGTCCAATGTATGGCCAGCTTCACATTGCAGATGTTGATGGGGAAGCACTTGGGTTTTCTTAGATTAAATCAGAGAAGATTTGCCATTGCCTTTCTCTAAGGCCAGGAGGGTATGACATGCCCAGTGTTTCCGTGGGTTTCCGTGACTGAGTGGGGATTTAAACCTTGGTCTCCTGGGGTCATAGTCCAACACTCAAGCCGTTACTCCACTCTGGCTCTTGCCTCTCCACCTGATGCAAATTCATAGATTCTGAACCAAAGTTAACCTTCCTTTATTCCAGCAGTAGGGAACACATGGCAGTCAGGGTGGGGTACAACAATTAAAAACATATACAGTTAAAAAATTACAGTCTATACATACCCACCTCCCACCCCTTAAAACAGGATTAAACTAAGTCATAATTAAAACAGTATCAAATCTAAAAAACACTCAGTCTAAAGGTCCAATGTGGCAGCCACATGTCAATGGGAGATAGGAGGAGCTAGACATCATTCAGGCAGTGGGAGGATTAGCTACTCTCTGGGAAAGCCTGCCGGAAGAGATGCGTCTTGGTCACTTTTTTAAAGCCATCCAAGGTTGTAATAAGACGCATCTCATCCGGCAGGTCGTTCCACAGCCTGGGAGCAATAGCAGAAAAGGCCTCTGGGAGGTCTGCGACAGTCTAGTTTTGATAGACTCTAGCAGGTTCCTCCCAGAGGACCGTAGTGTACAAGGGGGCTCGTATGGGAGGAGGTGGTCCCTAAGATAGGTTGGACCCAAGCCATGTAGGGCTTTAAAGGTCAAAACCAACACCTTGTACTGTGCCCGGAAACTGATCGGCAGCCAGTGGAGAGATTTAAGCACAGGTGTTATATGCTCTCTCCTTGGTGTACCAGTAACTAATCTGGCTGCCATGTTTTGGACTAATTGAAGTTTCTCGGTTAGGCACAAGGGTAGCCCCATGTAGAGTGCATTACAGTAGTCCAAGCATGAGGTAACCAGTGAGGATAGCAACTGCCAACAACACTAGTGAGGTTGGTTAGAGTTGATGGGAATTTCAGTCCAATAACATGCAGAGGGCTATACATTCCCCATCCTTGAAGCTGAAGTCCTATACTGTACAATGGAATAAATTCTACTGGCCTTGATGGGATCTATGTCTTGCACAGAAATGAACTGTAATTTATTCTTTATGGTAGCTGGCTTAGAATAATTCAGCAGGAGGTATGCTTTGTAGACCTGCAATGTTGAGTCTCAGCTGGAGAAGAACAGAACACCGGGGACGAGTGCTGCATCTAGGATGACCTGCTGGACCCTAGAAAATATGGCTGACTTGCCTAGGAGAGATGAAATTCTGTTAAGAGACAAGAGTGCACTGGAACACATTGTAGCATGAACCACTGCTATTTATAAAATTATTCACAATAACAATAGCATTACATCCCCCCAATTCATAAATGCTCTGCTAACTATCAGGGTTTCCCACTTTCTTGTATTCACACTCATCTGTGCAAAATGAACATCCAGCCCTAGGAAATGAGAATGGATTTAGCCATGGTGTTCCATTTGAACTGCATTCAAACAGAAATGAACAAAAACATTTTTTTTGCCCAGCACAGTATGTCCAAATGGAGAAAAAAAATTTTTTTAATTCCATTTGAACTGTGTAGAGAGGAGGAGGGAGGGAGAAAGAGAGAGGAGGACTTTGCAAGAGCATCCAACAAGCACAGGAAAGCTCATTTAATGAATAGGATGGAGATAATTTAGGGAATGAAGCCAACATTTGTTCATGCTCTTGTCTTGTCCATGCTGTCCTTGGACAGGGTTCCCATGTGTCTAACTCCTGTATGAAAGGAAAAGAAGAAATGAACAAAAGCAGCATTTTGCCAAGCATGGTGTGTCCAAACTGGAAAAAAAACCCCTTTCCTTTGTGATTTGATGGCAACCAGTTGTCAAAGACACCGAAGATGGCAAAAGTTCACAACAAAAGACAGCATGCTTGTCACCATTATTCTCAGCTCTCTTGGGACTTTGGATATACAGTGGAGTGCATTTTATGGAATTAAGCTGATAGGTTTAATTAATTAATTTCATTAGTGGCCAGGCATAAGCTTTGAAGATCTTCTTTTTAGAATCCCTGTGGGTTAATTAAAGTTTCAGTTCCCTGAAGAAATCCATAAAAATACTGTATTTCCAGGCTGAAATGCTACTTTCACTATTAACATCATCTCTCTTTTCAGCATATTGCGGTTTTGTCTCCTTTCTACATCACATCTATTTGATGTTTCTAGTCCTCTTAGCTTTCGAGAGACTATCTGAAGATGTCCATCATCTGTCGTTGTTTGTGGTTGCTGAAAAGATGTGCTTATTGATTATATTGCTACTTAACCTTCCTTTCAAGGATGCACTACATCGTTTTCATGCTACTTTAATTACCATGTCTTCACCCTTAGGATTTGTAGTTTAATGAGAGACTCTATCTCTTCTGCACTAAACAATTATGGTACTTTGATACCACTTTTAACTGTCATGACTTCATCATATGGAATCCTGTTGTGTGTGTGTTTGTAATTAGTTTTGTGACTATTTCCTCCCAACTCCCAGAAAGCTCTAGTGTTTCTCCAAACTACAGGATTCCATAAGATACAACCATGGCAGTTAAAGTGTAATCATAACACTATAAATGTATGTTGTGGAAGACATTTAAGCATTTTTTTCTGGAGAGTTCTAGTCTACTCCCCTCAACTACAATCTCTCTCAATCTGTAATTTTGCCACCACATATATGCTTAAAATCTGCCTCACAGGGCTAGGAAGCTTTCAGAGCAGATTTTCAGACAAGTCTGAGAAAAAAGGGGCCAGCTATCAAAGAGCTTCCTGAGTTTTTAACAGTTGTACAGTTTTTGTGCAACCATTCAGGATGCAGGAGTCTTGTCCTCTTTGGCATCTGGCTACCCTAGGATGGGCCAGTCTAGTGGGAAAGCTTGGAAGTAACTAGTTTCAAATAACTACTTGCTTGAAATTAGTGTCTTTCTCAACAATGCAGGCATAAGTAACATTATAAGAACTACTGAGGAAGGTCAAAAATGTGCAAAGGCAGGCTTACATTTGAAAATAAAGAAAACAAAAATAATGACCATGGAGGATCTTCACAAGTTCAGCCTTTACAAGGACATAGCAATAGTAAATATTCAATCAAACATTGACCAGAATGGGGACTACAGTAAAAAAAAATCAGAATAAGAATAAGAATATGGATGACAGCTATGAAAGAACTAGAAAACTTCCTAAAGAGCAAAGATATACAACTAAGAACAAAAGTTACAATTGTACAATCAATTGCATTCCTCATTACCATATAAGGATGCAAGAGCTGGACAGTTAAGAAAATGGATAAAAAGAGAATAAATTCATTTGAGATGCAGTGTTGGAGAAGAGTGCTGAGAATACCATGGATAGCAAAATAAATAAATAAATAGGTCCTAGGTCAGATCAAGGCTGAAATTTTGATGACTAGACTGAGGCTGTCGTATTTTGGCCATATCATGAGTAGGCATGATTCATAAGAAAAGACAATAATGCTAGGAAAGGTGGTGGGAAGTAGAAAGAAAGCAAGACCATCTGCCAGATGGATGGACTCAATTAAGAAGGTCACAAGTATGAATCTGCAAGAACTTGGAAGAATAGTGGAGGATAGGGAATCATGAGCTGAGATCGACTTGAGGGTGGTTAACAACAACAAAGTAACATTATAGTTTTAGTGGGTTTTTTGGGCTATGTGGCCAAGTTCTGGAAGAATTTCTTCCTAACATTTCACCAGCTTCTGTGGCTGGCATCTTCAGAGAATACTGGCATGGAAGAGTATATATATATATATATATATATATATACACATACACTGTGTGACCCTGGGTAATATTATGTCTGTTACTTTGGGAATAACAAAGTAACCAGTATTTAACTACTTTTCTGGAAAATTCAAAGGATAACTGTTACTAATGTCTTTTAAGGTGCAAGTTCCCAAGATCTGAAAGCATGATTCGTCAGAAGTACACCTCTCTGTGTTCAGTGGAACCTATTCCTGAATGAGTGTGTCAAGGCTGAAATTTTAGTGTCTTTATCTGCAGCTTTCTAGCGGAATGTTTTGTGGGGGTGTGTGATTTTTGCAGGGAAGTGGGGAATGTACAGCATACCATTACCACAAATACACCAGTATTTTCCCATTCTACTCTGTCACCTTCTAAGCTGGTGTTCTTTAAAGTGTGTATGTGTGTGTTTGTGTGTGGGTGCACACACGCATGTACCAGAGACTCTTGTGTTTTTTGTTATTTGCAGGAATAATGCCTTTTGTCCCTTCTAACCTTTGATATTTGAAGATTCATAAACTGTTTAGAACCAATTTGAGAAATATAAACCTAGGAGGCGGAAAGACTGGGATGCAATCACACAGCCCTCATAGCAGGTTATGTGTTTTGTGACAGAAATGCTGTGATACAGATGAGTCCACCCCACTCTTCCTAGTTACTTAAATTGCACTGTTATTAGGTGAAGATTGGTGGTGAAAAAGAAGAAGTGAGAGGTTTCTCCCTCTCTAATAGAAGGTAATGGGAAGTCTGCCTTATGCTCATGTCACCTTATCGCCTTGGCTGAACATAAAGGGACACACTTTCAAGATTGCTCATTCGCAATTCATAATTGACCCCTACCTTCAGAACAAATGAAAGTGCAGTTGCCTTCTTGTCTGACAGTGAGATACACAACATGAAAATAGTTTGCTATATATGTTTTTCTGTCTATTGCAGTGATTTTCAATATCTCCCCTTCTCTTCCCCTATTGCTGCACCCTTGTGGCCCCCTTTATCAGTGGCATCACTATGGGGTGTGGGAGGTGGTTCAAATCGCACCAGGTGACATCCGAAGGAGGACTGACACCACTGCTCCTCAAACATCCATGTTTTGGCAGAAACAGGCTGTGACATTTGCCTGCTTCCCTTTAAAATGCTTTAAGAGCTGGCATGACTGTGGTTATGCTCAGTGGGAAGAGACAGGGGAGGCCCCGAGATTTTTTTTTAAATAGAAATTCAAATTTCAAGATTTTAATTTAAAAAAAATTAAAGAAAAAAATTAAAATTTTATTCTTTTTAAATTTTCTGTAAAAAAATTGCATTTTACCAAATCTTCACTTTAAGAACACAAAAATGTGTATATGTAAATACATTTAGGCTGTGCATATGATACTGTAATTTAAAGGTGTAATTTTAAGGTTGCCAATTGTTTATGTCACAACTATTACTATTAGATTCAGTGATGTATGGGAATGATAATTTATGAGTAACATTAGTGCAAAAAAACCCCCAACAACTAAGGATACTGTGCAGTGTGGTATGGGAGGATGCCTATGGGGGGGGTGTGTGTTACACCACGAGTTGCCAAACCAGGTGATGCTAAACCTAGTGACACCACTGCCCTTTACATCTACATCTGGATATCATGCCCCCCGTCACTTGATGCAGTATACAAATAAAAATATTTTGTTTGTTCATTGTGTATTTTTTTCACACATTCATAGAATCATAGAATCATAGAGTTGGAAGAGACCACCAGGGCCATCCAGTCCAACCCCCTGCCATGCAGGAACTCCCAATCAAAGCATCCCCAACAGATGGCCATCCAGCCTCTGCTTAAAGACCTCTAAGGAAGGAGACTCCACTACACTCCGAGGGAGTTTGTTCCACTGTCGAATAGCCCTTACTGTCAGGAAGTTTCTCCTAATGTTGAGGTGGAATCTCTTTTCCTGCAGCTTGCATCCATTGTTCCGTGTTCTAGTCTCTGGTGCAGCAGAAAACAAGCTTGCTCCCTCCTCAATATGACATCCCTTCAAATATTTGAACAGGGCTATCATATCACCTCTTAACCTCCTCTTCTCCAGGCTAAACATCCCCAGTTCCCTAAGGCATTCCTCATAGGGCATGGTTTCCAGATCCTTCACCATCTTAGTTGCCCTCCTTTGGACATGCTCTAGTTTCTCCACATCTTTTTTGAATTGTGGTGCCCAGAACTGGACACAGTATTCCAGGTGGGGGCCAGTATATTTATATATATTCATATTTTGACTTCATATAAGAAAATAACTTTCCTCCACCTTCCTCATGCAGATACTCCAAGAGTACTTCTTGCCTTTCTTTTCCCCTCCAGGACATAAAAGGTTTGGGAAGCAGAAAATGAGAAGAAAGGATCAGCATCTCCAGATCTCAAGCCCAACTTGAATAACTTGAATAACTCTCATGCCCTCCCCCCAGGGATCCCGCCCCACAGTTTGAGAACCACTGTTCTAGACCATCTTAACAGATCACAGAACTAACATCTCAGACAAAATGTAGGCTTGTGACTCATAACATCATCACTTTTCTCCTCCTGTATCATTTTCCTGTACGATTCTTAACATCTTTTCCTATTTGATAGGAACACAGTCCCTTAGAGTGTGGTGGAGTCCCCTTCTTTGGAGGTTTTTAAGCAATGACTGAATGGCCATCTGTTGGGGGTTGTACTGGATAGCTTGGGGGGGGGGGGAATCTTGATTCTAAGAAAGCAGTGAAGCTTCAAAAGCTTGCCTGATATATTTTCTGCATTTTGGTTGGCCAGTGAAGATATTACTCTTTTGTGGACTTTTTATTTTGTTGTATCTTATCATTTCTCCTTTACGTTCTTGCAGAAACAGATGAGAGTTAACTTTCCATCTCATCCTATTGACATAACAGTTGAAAAGGGTAAAACTAGTCTGATGGTATGATGCTGCTGTTAAATAGGCCTCATCAATAGAAGTACAGCATTTAGAGCAAGGGATGTAATGGCATCACTCTATGCTGCTTTGGTCAGGCCTCAGATGGAATACTGTGTCCTGTTCTGGGCACCATAATTTAAAAGGATGTTGGCAAGCTGGAGCATGTCCAGAGGAGGGCAATCAAAAGAGTGAAGGGTCTGGAAACCATGCCCTGCGAGGAGAAACTTAGGGAGTTGGGTATATTTATCCTGGAGAAGAGACGGTTAGGAGATGATATGATAGCCCTGTTTAAATATTTGAATGGGTGTCACATTGAGGATGGAGCGAGCTTGTTTTCTGCTGCTCCAGAGAATAGGACCCAGAACACTGCATGCAAGCTACTGGAAAAATGATTCCATCTCAACATTAGGAAGAACTTCCTGACAGTAAAAACTGTAAAAAAGTGGAGCACACTCCTAGGAGTGTAGTGGAGTCTTCTTCTTTGGAGGTACACTTCGGTCCTCCAGGAGGAATCTGCTTCAGCCTATAAAAACTAACTTGTCCCAGACCTCCCAGAGGGCCTTTTCTGCTATTGCTCCCAGACTGTGGAATGACCTGCTGGATGAGATGCATCTTATTACAACCTTGGAAAGCTTTTAAAAAGTGATCAAGACGTATCTCTTCCGACAGGCCTTCCCGGATAGTAACTAATTTCCCATCGCCTGATGACCCCCCCCCCCCGCCCCCATCCAGTTGCCTACAGAGGACTTTGAATGAATGTATTTTAAATCTTGATTCTTTTAATTATGATTAGTTTAATACAGTGGTACCCCGGGTTATGAAAACCCCGGGGTACAAAAGAGCTGGGGCCGCAAAAACTGCCCCGGCTTACGAAAAAAAACCCGGGGTACGAAAGAAAAAAGCCACGGTCCCTTTAAATTTGCCGCACTGTGTGGCAAATAAAGCGGTCCCCCGGGGTTACGAAAATTTCCGGGTTACGAAAAGTAATCCAGAACGGATTACTTTCGTAACCCGGGGGACCATTGTACTGTTTTAAGGAGGGAGGTGGGTATCTTTTGAGGATTTTAACTATATATGTTTTTAACATGTTCTACCCCATCCCGACTGCTTGCTCAGAGAGGCGGGTAAGAAATAAATATTACTATTGTTGTTGTTGTTGTTGTTGTTGTTATTATTATTATTATAAATTTTTAAACAGAGGCTGGATGCCCATCGGGGATGCTTTGATTCAGTGTTCCTGCATGGCAGGGGGGTTGGAGTAGATGACCTTTGGGGTGTCTTCCAACTCTTTGATTCTATTATTAGAATAGAGCATCAGGCTCAGATGGCAGATATACAGATGAGGTGGCGGCAGCAGCAGGCACCAATACTACCATCCTCTACCTGTTCTGCCTAATCCTCCCAGCTGTTTCCCTCCCTTGGACAGCAGAGCTGTTTGTGCCATAAAGGCTGTCCTCAGCAGCCACATTGGCCTGCTGCCCTCCGGTGAATTAAGATCTCACTGCCAGGCAGAGGGCTTCTCTAGGTGGAATGGGAGAGGGGAAGCCATCTTGTCCTTTACCTTAGGAAGCTAAATGCAAAATGATTTATACCAGTATAAGTCAGCAGAAACTGGTGGCTTCCATGTCAGTGAGGTGGCATGTCTATTCTGGGGTTCATTGCTGTTGTGTGCCTTCAAGCCATTTTTTTTACTTATGGAGACCCTAAGGGGTATCATGGGGTTTTCTTGGCAAGATTTGTTCAGAGAGGGTTTCCATTGCCTTCCTCTGAGGCTGAGAGCATGTGACTTGTCCAAGGTGGGTTCCATGGTAGAACAAGAATCAAACCCTTGTCTCCAGAGTCATAGTCCAACATCCAAACCACTATGCCACACTGAGTTCCAGCTATGTAAGGTACTGAGCTCCCACAATAAATCAAGCACCTTGGATAGCTAGTGTAAAATGTGGACTAAAACCCAAACTGGATGCACCAACCTGCTGACATGGGAGCTAACAGCTGTCCTTGGTGTGAGAGCCATGTGAGCTGCATTTGGTGTAAACAAAAAGTTGAACCACATATCTTTAAAGATTGCATTTGAATCTTTTTATACACATATTCGTCACCTTTAGAGAATAGTGCTTCTTTTCTTGACTAGTTCAGTTGCTGTGATTCAGCTTCACTGAAGTATGTAATGCTGTTCTGGAGGTAGCACTTGAGGATGACATTGTGGTAACCATGACATGCAAAGAAAAGGAAAAAAAGCCAACGGAAACACATTTCAAAAAATATCCTTGCTCTGTAGCTTTCTCATTAAGGAGTAATAGCTCTAGCTAGTGATGCACAAATGAGAAAAGGATGATAGCATTAACAATATTACATTCTTTTCTGATGATGTGTAATATCCTCTATCTGTACTTATATATATTTGTGTTCCATTTTTCTCTCCCCAAGGAGTTCAGCGATCACAAATACTGAACATTAGTAAGGAACACAGTACCCATGATGCAGTGCAGTTGTGGAACTGGTGAAATCTGAGTGGTCTTCATTGAAATCTTCGGCTTCCTCAATGCATCCTGAGATTCTTGTGCTCAGTCTCAATGTTGGTCAGTAAGGCAAGTACACTGATCAAGTGCATCTTGAAATGGAAGACATCCCATATGTCAAACTGAAACCTGCTGTCTTGTCACATGGAGCAATGCAGGAATGTCCCAGGTAGGAGGAGGATTTATGCAGAGAAAATGGCTTGTACAAAAGCTGCATCACTCTTGCCAGCTATTGAAGAAAGTTCCATTTGTATTATTAACAAGAAGATGAATTATTCTACTCATCATTTTCACCAAGCAGGAATTCCCTCCTGAAAGCTGTGACTCTTTCTTTCCACCCACTTACACCAATTTGGTCCCATAATTTGAGTTCGGCCCCCTTTCCCTGAGCTCCTGATGAAACTAGCAAATTGTTTCTGCCTTCATTACATTCTTTGCAAGGCCACAGTAACCACAAACACTGTGGTTATTATGACTCCTGTCATCACACAGGGCTTGTGTTTTTGGGAATAATTTTCTTTTAGTTTGATATCATTGCTTTGTCCCATGCTGATTTTGCTAAGTGCCTGGAACATTCCAGGAGGGAAATAGGACATTATAGAAATGATTCAGGAATCTGTCATGTGGATTCCATTACTTCCTTTCTGAACTACATAGTGGTCCAGCTTTTGTGGGTCCCAATGGATGATAAAGAGACTAGTCCATACTATAGCTGATAACAATGATGACAATGACAGCAACACAACAATGACAACAGGGCTTATTGTAGTCACAGACCATTCACCAAAAGACACCAAAATCTCAATCATGGATAGCAGCAAACCAAATAGTTCATACAAAAATCAATAAAAACAATAGGGGATAAATGTGCCTTATGCTTATGGTGACATTAAAAAAATTGATTCAGTTACAGAAGAGATCTTATCAGATAAGCCATGAAATCTGATGAACTGTACATGTGGCTGTATCTCCAGTAACTGTATAACTGTATCTCCATTAGAGCAGAAAGGCCAAAGGGATCAGGAGGATAGTGGAAGCTGTCACTGGTGTATCTCAACTTCTGGTATCTGAGGTGGCTAGTTCATCCTAATATCAGAGCTAGCCTTGATGAGAATGCAAGTTCCCAACCATGCAGATGCATATATGGACATAAAAAACATAAGAAATGCCATGTTGAATTAGACCAAAAGTTTGTCTGGACTTTGAACAATTACAAAGGAAAGTCCAAGAAGAAAGTGCAAAGGCAGGTTTAATGCTGAACATTAAGAAAAATAAAATAATGACCACAGATTATTTACATAACTTAAAAATAGACAATGAAGACATTGAAATAGTTAAAGGTTTTGCATACCGTGGATTAATAACTTACTGGAATGGAAATTGTAGTCAAGAAATCAGGAGAAGACTAGGACTGGGAAGGGCAACTATGAAGAACCAGACAAGATCCTAAAGTGCAAAGATAATACAACTGAACACTAAAGCAAGGATTTTCCATGCCATTGTATTTCCCATCACTATGTATGAGTGTGTGAGCTGGAAAATGAAAAAAAAAATCTGATAGAAAGAAAATCAACTCATTTGAGACATGATGTTGGAGAAGAGCTCTGTGGATGCTGTGGATGGCTAAAAAGGCAAACAAATGGGTCCTGCAACAAAACAGATCTGAACTGAACAGATCTAGAGAAACTGGGATGACTAAACTGTTGTACTTTGACCACACCGTGATAAGGCATGACTATTAGAAAAGATAACAATGTTTAGAAAGACAGAAGGAGATAGAAAAGAGAAAGAGAGACAGACCGCATACCAGGAACTGAGCAGGGCCATTGAGGTGCTAGAGTGCCTTGGAGATGCCTCATTCAAGGGTCACCAGAGGTTGAAGTCAACTAGAGGGCAGTTCACAACAAATACTATCTGATCTAGAGATTTTTCTGTTGACACAGTGGCCAACCAGCTGCCTATGGGGTGTGAATATAATTGAATGCTCCTTCTCACATTCTCCAGTAAATGATATAGAGAAGCATGCCACCTTTGATGCTGGAGGTGATACATAGACATCTTAACTAGGTGTCACCGATAGCCCTAATGTCTATATCACTTCTTCTTGTCTTGGCTACTAGAAACAGGTAAGGCTTCTGCTGCTGACACCCATCTCTGGTTTGTGGATGCATTCCCATGTACTGTATGATGACACTTTAAAATATATTTGGATCCCGATTAAATCCTTCATCTGAAAGCAACAAATATCTGTGAAATAACATGTATTGTAAAGGGAAAAGAACACTGAATGCAATGTGTTTTGATTCTGAACATTAAAACCATCTTTATTATTTTCTGATATTCAAAGAAGCATTCTCCAAACACTTTCTTTGGTGTAATGACTAGGTGAATAATGCATTACAACTGCTTTATATATAGCTCTTTTATTCAGAGTGTTTCAAAATAATCCATATATATATATATATATATATATACATATACACACACACATACCCATTTTCAATATGAATGAATATATTCCATTATCTACCCAAGAGCTTCAGAAGAACTATTTAAAGATTATTTCTGCGCCCATGTCCCCTGGGTCAGTTTTAGTTTGTAAAGGATAATAGAGATGCTAATAAATGTTAGCACTACAAGTCCTAGGCATCCTCTAGCGTGGTGAATTTTGAAGCACAATGAAAGTAGTGCACATTTGAAGTGGCAAATTACTGCTGTTGCAGAGAGAGACTTAGATAACCATTTACTTTAAATAAAGAATTGCTGGTGGTCCAGCACACAGAAACCTTTTTTAAAAAAAGATAAGGAGAAAAGCCACCCAGTGAAAGATGTTTTCAAGCTCAAGATGAAGAATTGAATTATAAAGCTCTGTCTCAGAACCTGGGGTTTGTACACCAATAAAGTAGTTGGCTCTTTGGGTCTGCATCAATAAACTCTACAAGTAATATTGACAAAATAAATTCAGCATTTTGAATTGTTCCTTTAAAGTTCCTGACAGCAAATATTCAAATTAGACATTACTAGGTGCTATGTCGCTTTTTGCTTCCGTGCACACCTAGGACTGTACCTACAGTTTCAGAAAGGAAGAATCAAATGAAAGATTGTGTTGTGTATCAGAGGCTCTGCCATTAACAACTAGTGAGTTACGGAGATAGGATGTTTGCTCGGAGCAAAATAGGCATGGATTTGGGCTGGCTTCCTTTAAGAAGGATTTCTCATCAACTTAGCCTATCAGGATGGTGGCACATTTAATGATCATCTTCATATCCTTAGGGATCAATGGGCAGGGCGATGCTGTCTTTACAGCTAAATGTTCTATTTTCCCCCTTCCTTTGTATTCTTCGATTCTCAAAATACTTTGTTCTCATATCAGTCAGCTTTGGTTTTCTTCTTAGACTGGAAAACATTTTTTGTTTTGTTTTATGATGATGCATTAGATTATGTTAGCTGCAAGGCATTTCAAAGTGTTATGTGCAAGGAAGAAGATAGATGTCCCTTTGGTATGGGGCACCTTTGGGAAAGGCAATTACAGCATGGCTCCAAGTTTGGTATGGGCTGAGCAGTACTAGTACAATCATTAGTCTGTTGATTAGTGCATTTTGAAGCCACATTTTCCCAGCATTCAGAAAGAAAGAAACTGATCTAGAAATGTTTAAAACAGAGCTATCCATCCGTTTCAAGTTATTATTCTTTAGGCTGAACATTTGGCTTTCAAGAGAAACAATTGTGAGCTGAGGTGGGGGGGGGGGGGGGAAACATCTATAGTGAAGGACACAATACTTCCTAATCTCTCCAAGGCTTGTGCTGGGGATGGCAAAAGAATTTCACCTCTCCCTTTCTCTTTCTTCTTTCTTACCCATTAAATGAAGAATGTTTCCTTCCCATTGGCTTTAGCAGGAGGCAGTGTTGTATTCCAGTCTTTTGCTCCAGGTCTCAAGTCAGGTTCTCTACCTTCAAGTCTCAAGTTGAGTCTCAGGTCTGGGATCCAATTTTAAGACAGAAAAAAGGAAGTGGTAATAGGATATGTGTGGGGGCGGGTGGTGATAAAGTTTCAATAACTAAAAAATCAAGAAGACATTCACAAAGTTAGGTTAAAAAAATTCTTGGAGGGGAACAGCAAATGCGTTAGGAAAAGAGCCTTAGGCGGAAGGATACCTCTGAAGCTTTTCAAAAGGTTTAGAAGTCTTCTTGATTGTGCAGCAAGGATCTAAACCCCCAGCTCAAATCCATTGTCTAACATGTTTTCTGTTTCTGGATGAAGTTAGGCCAGCAAGTCAGTTGCTAAAAATATAAATCTTGAGTCAAGTAGAGCATGTCATCATTAATTGCTGAGTTGAGTCCAAGTCAAGTCATTGAAGTAACCTGAGTCTGAGTCAGTTGACTCAACTCCATGTCACTGTCAGAAGGAGTTATAAACAAACTAGCTCCAAGGCTGATGTAGTCTTCCTCTTCTTGCCCTTGGTCCAAGTCTGGGAAATCAGGAGGCTTCCACCTCAAAACAATCTCAGACAAAGAGCTGCTTTTTCTTTGTTGATTGAGGCTGTCTGTTTTTTGTCTAACACCTAAGTATCAACAACTATGGTGGGGGAGTTTTGATATCTTTTAAAAACTAAAAAATCAAGAAGACATTCACAAAGTTAGGTTAAAAAATTATTGGAAGGGAACAGCAAATGTGTTAGGCAAAGAGCCTGAAGCAGAAGGATACCTCTGAAGCTTTTCAAAAGGTTTAGAGGGCTTCTTGACTGTGCAACAAGGATCTAAACCCCACCTCAAATCCATTGTCTAACATGTTTTCTGGTCCAAGTCTGGGAAATAAGGAGGCTTCCACCTCAAAGCAATCCCAGACAAAGAGCTGCTTTTTCTTTGTTGATTGAGGCTATCTGTTTTCTGTCTAATACCTAAGTATCAACAACTATGGTGGGGGAGTATTGATATCTTTTTAAAAAACAGAGACTCATTAAAGGGACATATTAATAAGAAAGGTGAAAAAATATTAGGGCTAGACTATTCATAAAAACAAAAAGAACCTTTAAAAAACTCAGTAAGATCAAATCCGATGACTTCATAACTACCATCTGAGGATAAATATCTGAAGGGATGTCATGTAGAAGATGGAGGAAGCTTGCTTTCTGAGACTAGAACATGAGCCAGTGGATTCAAGTTAGAAGAAAAGAGATACCATCTTATCATGAGGAAGAATCTCTTGACTAAGAGCTATTTGGGCTCAATAGATGGCCCCAAAGGAGTGGCTTCCCACTGCCTCTTTCAGTGTTGGACAGGGGCTGCAGCAACTGCACACCTCAGCCCCTATCTGGTGTTTTGCCGGTGCTAAAAAGAACGGCAAACTGCTGCTCCTTTTAGCACCAGCAAAAAGGTGCCATTGCTGCCATGGTGGTGGCTTTTCAGCGCTCCTTTGGCACAGCATATCTAAATGCTGCACCACAGGAGCACTGTGACAGTTGGGTGTGATGCTGGCATCGGGGCAGTGTCAGGTGTGAGGCATGCAGATGCCATGCCCCCACTCTGCCTCGAGGCCGGCATCTGTTTAGTCCCTTTGATACTGGAATAGACTACCTTGGATGGTGATGGACTCTTCTTCACTGAAGCTTAAGAGAGATTATATGGCCATCCCTCAGAAGTATTTTAGTTTTGTATTCCTACTTGATCATTAGACAAGATGGCAAACTATATGATTCTATGATTTTATGAACCACACTGCAACCTCCAAACTAGCCTGCAGTCCTCAGGTGTTTGGCCACACAGAGGTGTTTCTACCATCTATAGTGCTAAAGTCAGATTCATGCAGTAGACTTCTGTAAGTAAACTGGAAGTGAGCTCCATCTTGTCTTCCCTTTAGGAAGCAAAGTACACTGGCTGTCATATCACTTTTTGCACTATTGTAACAGTATCATGGCAGTATACACACAATGATCACAATGCTGCATGGGTCAGTATAGCATAGTAGTTCTACATGTAGAAGTATGTATGAACAATTTACCACTACCACCCTAGAGTTATCGTAGAGTTGCTGAAGCGCTATCCCACAGCCATTGTGTGCCTGGTGAAAAACAGAATGGAGAAGCATCTGGTTATGTCCCTATGGCTGGTCATTAAGTGATTAGGTCATGTGCTGAGGTCCATCAGGTTCTTCCAAAGGTCTCAGCAACTAATGTAATCTTTTCATGTCTGATAACAGGGACATAGCCAATTGCTTCTGCAATCTTCCTTTTCATCCAGTGAGTGGGTGGTGGGTGGGGTCCAGTGAATCTATAGTAGGTCTAAAAATGACTTTGGTCACTGCAAAGGGAAGAAGGGAATACCAATCTCTGCAGCAGCCAAATATAGACAAATTCAGGCACAGAGTTTATTTACACATGCATATGCAACTATGATGCCATCCAGTTACTCCACAACCTATTGGAAACAACTGGGAGCTATCAGAAGCTAGAATTCTTCTGCTCCCATAACTACTGTATTTACTCAACTATAAATCAGGCTCATGTATGTCAAGGACAGGTTTGGGGGCCAAAATTATGGATTTTGATATGACCCATGGATAACTCAAAGGCAAAACTTAAGGGCATTTAATAGATGGTGTGAAGGATGAAGGAAAGGAAAACAATGCCAAAGAACTTAGACCATTTCAATAGGCATCACTGTTTGTGTGCACACTAACAGATCCATGGATGAGAGAGTAGAGCAAGTTCAGTGCTTCCAGGACAGATAACACTGTTCTTTAAAAAAAAGTGGGGGGGGGGGGTTAAAATACAATAGTTAGATTGATGCATGGATAAGTGGACTCAGATTTTTTGGGTCAGATTTCTTGGGAAATAGCTGATATCACATCTCTGAACTTTTTTTAACACATGAGAAGCACCATAGAAAGTAATTTGGAGGGATTTAAAAAGAAAAGCCAAGAATTTCAAATACATTGAAGTTTCATGTCATTTCTGTGTATTAACGAAAAAAGAGCTTTTGAGTTCAGGAACAAAAGAGAGGGAAAAGATTCTTCCAGTCACAAATCAAATGACAATAATTTCACAATTCATGGAAGAATGAGTCCAAGAAAGACGTGTGTTTAAAGCAGAAAGGCATTACAGTGAGCATTAAAGCTTTTTTCCCCCCCCCTCTGGTAAATACTTGAATAGTAGGGTATTTTTTATGGCAGTAGGAGGCCAAAACACATTATATAATATGAGATATGAGGAGAAGGGGAAAATACTATAAATCTGTCATCTGTGGTGTTTTATTTTGCAAAGCTATAGCTTTATTGATTCTTCTGGAGAGAGGCAGAGCATAATAGCCTAAAACCTGAGGCAGTAGGAAGTATACCACCATTTCCTGCTATTTTTTTTAATGATTAAGGTATGTAGGACAAATAGAATAAGGCAAAATGGGTTTTCTTTCATTCTTAACAGCTGGGCTAAGAGATGGAGTACAGACACATTTGCCCTCCCTACAGTTTCTCAGATCTTCATTTTCCTTTTCCTTTTCAGAATTATCAGACTATTGCACTTAACCATTTTCCTTTCAACAGAACCTGAATATGCCACCTGCAAAAATAAGAGATAGGACAGAAATTAGGTCTACTGGAGAATATTAAGTGAAAAGCATACTTGCTTTAAATAAACAACAACAACAAAAAACTTTTACAGGCAGAGGCAACAGGAAACTATTTGAGGCTCCTTGAAATTATTTTCAGTCTAACAGATTCATTTGTTCATGCCTTCTGTTTACTTCAGTATTCATCTAGAAATCTACTAACATCTGTATTGAATTCAGAAGTGGTGGTGAACTTGTGGTTTTCCAGATTTTGTTGGATGGAAACTTCCTTCAGTCTTGCCTAGTTTGGAAAATGCTTAGGGATGATGGGACCCATAGTCCAACAACATATGCAGGGTCACAGCTCACCACCATTGCCAGGTGCTTCTTTATTAAGTTTACTGCATTGCGTTCTCAGAACAATCTCAGAATGGTACAAAACAGGAACGGCCACTTCTGGTCCCATCCGCTCCTGTTTTGTACTGTTTTGATAACGTTCTGAGAACATTCTGAGAATGCAATGCGGTGATCTTATATCTTTGACTAACAGTGCAGCCCTATAAAATGTCTTGTTGGTTGATGAATGTCCTCCTCTGACAGACCCAAATGGCATTGCAGTCTGTTTTAATTGATGCTGGAATTTTAATATTATAATTGTTAATTTTGCTTTAAGGGGGGCTTTGTATGTGTATATAATTGTATTTTTAACTGTTGTATGCCGCTTTGATTGCGTATGCAAAAAGTGGGATATAAATTAAATTATTATTATTATTATTATTATTATTATTATTATTATTTCAGTGTTAAGTTAAAATGCAGTTTTAAAAAAGTCTTTGTGGTCTAAAAATTTGATCCAGTTTGTACATATTCATGGCTTTAACCTTTTTAAAATTCATGTCTCCGTGAGGTTTGTTAAGGCTGTCTCAGCAGATTTAGGGCCATTTTCACACAGGAGTCTTAAATAGAACTGATTGACCCATGCAAAATCTACACTGAAAAACTGCACGCACCACTCTTCAAATAGCATATAAAAAGGTATGTAGGATTGTCATATTGCACTTCCACAAATCTGGGGACCCATTTTTGTATATTATGTAAATTATTCTAAATCTGCAAATTTCAGGTCATGAATTCTTGTAATTTTTTTTTCTTTCCCTATGCTTTAAACTTCACACCATTTCTTACAGTCACAACTGATCAGAGAGAACCAGTACAAAGTAATGTTTAAAGTGTTGGATGTGGAATAGGAAGGCTTCTGCCACAGTGCAGAATTAATGACAGCACTTTAATTGTTATGGTTCCATCCTATATAATCCAGGGATTCATAGTTTTGTTGTGGCACCAGAGCTCTCTGGACAGAGAAAACTAAATATCTCACAAAACTACTAACCCCAAAACTCTGTAGCATTGAGCCATGGCAGTTAAAGTGTGTCATACTGTGTTTACCCTTCAGTGCAAATACAGCTGGAAACCCACATTCAAATCAATGCTTGGCTGTAGAATTTATTGTGTGGCATTGAACCACCACTACCTCTCAACAAATCTGCCTTTCAGACCCTTTGCTTCTTGCTCTTTGCTGCTTATACCTTTCTTATACTCATATAAATGTATTCTAATAGATTTATAGTATAGTTGGCCCTCCACATTTGCAGCTTTATTTGTGGTCTTGATTAATATGTTCTCTCTAGGAATCTCTAAGTCCTCCAGTGTAATTCTCCTGGAAATTGACTATAGAGTTGTGCTGGAAAACTTAGAGCTTCCTAGAGAAAATGCTCTAGGCATTTGTAAGTCATCCAGCATTATTCTATGATTAACATCTGTGTTAAAAGTATTTTTTATTATTATTATTTGTGGTTTTTCCACATTCACAGAGGTCCTTCACTCCTAACCCCAGCAAACGTCGAGGGATCACTGTTTTGTATTTTAACTGTTGGTTTTATGTGTTTTCCTTCTTTTTGTTTTTTAACTGTGTTTTGTATTTAAGCAGTTAAGATGCTGACTCTGATGACTGCAAGATTGACAGGTCAGCAGTTTGAGGCCCAAGGGTGAGCTCCCGTCACTAGTTCCAGCTTCTGCCAACCTAGCATTTCAAAAGCATGTAAAAGTGCAAGTAGATAAATAGGTGCCTCTTCATGGGAAGGTAACAGCATTCAGTGTAGTCATGCTGGCCACATGACCACTGGAGTCATCTGGGACAACGCTAGCTCTTTGGCTTAATAATGGAGATGAACTTCACCCCTCTACAGTCAGACACAACTTGACAACCTTGTCAAGGAGGAAAACCTTTATTTTGTACCTACCCCATCTTTTGTACCTACCCCATCTCTATGAGATCTTTTCTTTCCCACCTTGAGGAGAGGTGGGAAAGAAATAAACATAAACATTATCATCATCATCATCATCCCTCACTTCAAGCCTTCAGAATATGCACCTCCCTTGCTTCTTATATGCTCCTGTTTGTCCTGTCACTCTCCCTTTCCTCCTACTCACTCCCTAAACTGAATATCCCATTATTTCTTAGGATATTGCCATAACAATTAAAGTGGACTATGATGTGCCATAGCAATTTAAATGCTGGACTATGACTCTGGAGACCAGGGTTCATTCCTAGCTTGACCATGAAACCCCAAGATAACCTTGGGCAAGTCCCATGCTCTCATTCTAGGGAAAGGCAAGAACAAACCTCCTCTGAACAAATCTTGCAATGAAAACCTTGTGACAGGGTCACCATAAGTCAGAAATGGCTTGAAGGCATACAACAATCACAGCAACACTATAACAATGTAGTCTGAGAGAAATCTCTTAAGACTGCTCTTAAAGTGGGCTGAGGCACTTTTCTTCCATGTTCCTCTTGGAGGAGAAGAGTCCTTATAAGGAAGCCATAACACTGAGAAATCTTCCCAAGCTAAATGTTTAACATGGATTTGCTGTTTAGCAAAGCTTTTACAGATGCATCACTTACGCAAACCCATGAGTCACCAGGAGTACAGTGTATGATATTGCTGGCATAATGAATGCATTTTTTTACATGACAATAAGGTCAGTAGTTTGTCTGTACTGCATTAGATCACAAAGCAACTGCTTTAAACAATTATCACAAAAATTGTTTACAGTTAAAAACAGAAATAACTCAGGAAAAGGGAGCAGAGTAAAATGAGCTCTGGAGACTGCAATCTGAACCTATTCATTGTGATTTCTGCTGCTACATTTTTTTCCATATTGAGTGATAAATTATATCTTGGCTCAGAACAGGGAAATGCTATTTAGGTAAACTGGTGACCTTCAAATCCATTTGATGTCAGTCTGCTTTACTGTAAACCAGGGAAGGATCTCTATGAAATCTAAGACTTCATCTGTGCCACAAATCACAAAGATGTTAGTTATAATGGGAAGATAAACAGGCATTTCCCAGCATAAGATTCATTTTATGTTAGGCCAAATGAGATGTCAGTGGATTTAATTCTTGCAAAAAGTTTTATCTGTCTGCTTTATGAGTGAAGACTGTAACACTACTTTGATTCTTCATAGAACTTTCTCTGGGCAGAAACCAGAGCAGAAATATTTCTGTTGTCAGAAGAATAGATGAAGATAATAATAGATATACAAGAAGACCCATCAAAAGCCATCTGAAACCTTCAATTTGCAGTGGAAATCTGAATATTGGTTAAGTAACAGAATATGGTGGCCTGAATTCTATTGGTTAGTTCCAACTAGACTAATGTAAAATAAATGTGGGAACTGTTGTGGGTCCTAGGCCCCCACTTCCCCTGCCCTTGAACTAGAGTAACTAGAATTGGTTTCTGAATGGGTGTAAGTAAATCCTACTAACTGAATGAGGCTACTCAATTTGGGACTACTAAATTGGGGTTAATATTTACTATACATGAGAAAGTGCTGGGAATGACCTGGCCTGATATGTAGAGGGAAGAGCTTGGAAATGTTATAACTCCAAGGATCTCCTCTCCATCAATAGTCAGCATTATTGTATGCATATTCTATTGTTGTGAGCCACTTTCAATTTCCTAATCATGATGACAGAAAAAAAATTAAGAATAAAATAAGCTATGAATGTAACCATATTAATTTAAAAGCAAATAGTAAATGTAGCAACTGTTTTCTTGGGCCCTTTCATGCTACACAGTTAGAGCACTATGATTCCAATTTAATAACTGTCATGGTTTTATCCTATGGAGTCTTGGGGTTTGTGATTTAAGGACGGGCATTTAGAATTTCCAGCTCGAGAAATTTAGTATTTCACCAGACTACAAACTCCAGGAGTCAATAGGATGTTGCCATGATAGCTAAAGTAGTATCACCCTGTTTTAATTTTGATGTGTGAAATAACCCTTGTTAAAACAATCAGTAATCAAAAACCTGCTGAAATAAAAGGGCCTTCACTTGTTAATGAAAAGATAACAAAGATGGAACCAGCCTAGTTTCCCCAGGAAAAAGCTTCCAGACCTTAGGAGCAGTCATATTACATGTGAGGAAAATCAGGCATATAAACAGGCATTATCCAGTGATATTCATGCAATCGCAGTGAACATTTTCACATGCGTCACGATTAAAGATGACTTATCCCAGGAATAACCAGGGAATAGCCAGCAGCAAATCATTCATGTGGAAATCCCATTAATTATTTGTTGCTGGTTATTCCCGAGATAAGTCATCTTTAATCGTGATTGCATGCGAAAATCTTTAACGCAATCATGGAAATATTGCTGGATAATGCCTGTTTAAACCCCCAATTTTCCCCATATGATAAAGTCCAGAGAAGGCCCTTCCTTGTTCCCACTCAACATATCTGTGAATCAGAAGCTCATACAGACTGAGTCCCCCTTATCCAAAATGCATGGGACCAGAAATGTTTCGGATTTTGAAGTTTTACAGATTTTGGAATATTTGCATATACATAAGGAGATATGTTGGAAATGGGACTCAAGTCTAAATACAATATTCATTTGTGATTCATATACACCTTATACGCATATCCTGAAGGTAATTTTTAACAATGTTTTAAATAATTTTATGGATGGACCAAATGAAAGCAAATGTGTTACTATCTCAGCCACCTATGAAAATGATTTGGTTATTGGAACATTTTGGATTTCGGAATTTTGGACAAAGTAGATTCAACTTGAACCCTCCAAATGTCCCAATTTGGCAGGTATAATCTCTGTTAATTTTCTAACATCCCACTGTTCTAGCTGTTTTTAAAATGGTCTAGTTTCTCTGTCCTCCTTTCCCTTTTCTCCTTTCTTCTCAGATTACTTCAATTGCTGTAAAGTAAGTTCAAAGTGCAAAAATAGTTTGCACTCAATTAACTCAGCAGGAAAGAGGATGGGGTGGAGTCTTTTCCTTTTTCAGGCAAAAGCAAACTGCTGCAGCCTTTCCTAGATTTTGTGTTTTTCCTCATTAATAATATTTCCATCTTGGATGTTATTCTGATGTTGCTGGGCTACATTTCTCCCAGTTCTGAATTGTTGGAACATATAGCAATTTACTATAAACCAGGATATTGTTATTCTTATCCAACTCTCACTGGTAGTAACTCTCAGTAAGTAGTCTTTTCCCATCATCAGTCACCTGGCCTTTTTAACTGGAGAGGTTATGGACCTAGATACCTTGGCTACCTGGGGTAGTGGTGCTTTGGGGGACTACCACGGCTCCCCCAACATCTGTCACTTAAGATATTTGCCTCACTGTGTCTAATGGGATTGCTGCCATGGCCTGCTTGTGTATGCAAAGAAGTACTTTATCACTAAACCACAGCTGCTCCCTTTAATCCTTTGTTCATACTTCACCTTAGCAAGAATTTCATCACATAGTCTTAGAAAAGCGAAGTCACTGTTGCCTCAACCCACATGTGAAATGTGATAATCACAATACTTACCAAGGCCAGCTCTACCATTGGGTAAAATAAGTATACTGCTCCAAGCAGCAGATTTTCCATCTTGTGAAGAAAAAACAACTTACAAAACTGGAAGATGGACTTGTTGGATTTTCAGCCTCATGTGCCAAAATGACTTACATGGCTTTCTCTATAACACAACTTGATCTGAGTTGTGTGTGATGAGAACATCTGGTGCTCTACCTCAGGCAGTAAGACGTCATGGATTGGCCCTGATACCAACCTGCCTCACAGAGTTGCTGTTAGAATTGCTAAGATTATGATGTGCTTTGTACACAACATTGAAATGTGTTCAATAGATGCTAGTGTTCTTTAAAAGGCAGAAGAGAAAAAGCAATCCGTTTTATGTATGCGCACAATAATCTAAACGCTCTACAGCAAATGGTAGTTTCAAAGCACAGTATGACACTTTTATATGTATATCCTCCCTGAGAGTATCTCTAATGTAATGAATGGGGGAAACAGACAGGAAATTTGTGAGCCTATTACCAGCTACAGGAACAGAAACCAGAAACCAGGTTTTACCAGCAATCCCTTTGTAGCATTCTTGAGTCTCAGCTGTAAAAAAATAATGAGGCAATAATTGCAACAAGAAATGAACACATATTTTACTGAAAGCATTTTTTCCTTTTCTTTTTCTATTTATAATAAATAGACCATATGGGAACACAAACTCAACAGCTCACATGAAACTCTCAAATAGGATATGAGATATCTGAGGTCTAGCACAAGTCACAGATCTGGGGAAATGCCTGACATATTTGGTGAAATTGAGCTGTGGCTTAAGGCCAAACCAGAGGTAACATTTATCACATCATTTGTCCTTCACAGATAATGTGCATGTGTGAGAGAAATTGATAATGTGTTGTGAGCAGCAGGGAAATGTAACCTTTTACTTCAGATGTAGATCCATATTCTACACCAGCTACTCAATTAAATATATTTCCTGATGAAAGACATCCATATACATAAGTATACTAAGAATATTTAAATGTTTAAATAAGTAATGTTTCCCAGCCTGACGCCTCCAAACCTGACAGCAAACAGCATTCACCCATCCTCCAATCACTGGCAGAATGGTTGATGCCCAGTAAAGTATATTATTACATTTATATTTATATGTATACTTATTTATATCGCACTTCTTTCCCAAAGCTGGGACTCAGAGCGACTTGCAAGATTAAAAACAGTACAATTAAAAACATTGAAAAGTGTTACATTAAAACAGAATTAAATTACTACAATATTAAAACAGATTGCATGTAAAAGAATAAAAAATACACTCTTCCCTCCACATTTGCTGAGGTTAGGGGCACAGGACTGCCGTGAATGTGGAAAAACCCACAAATAAGAAAAAACACTATGTTTTTACCTGAGACAACACCTCTCTAGGAATCTCTAGGTCTTCCAGTGCAACTCTGTGGTCAACATCTGCCAGTCATTGACCATAGAATTGTGCTGGAGGAGCTACAAATGCCTAGTGGAGTGTTCTCTCTAGGAACCTCTAGGCCCCTCAGTGCGACTTTTGGTTAAAGTTGACGAAAGAGTTGCACTGGAGGACTCAGATATTCCTAGAGGGAACATATTACGGTACAAAAATCCATGAATGATCAAATCTGCAGAAGTTAAAGCCACAAATGTGGAGGGACGAGTGTAGTTAAGATGATAATTATTAGGGTATGGGAGGAGTTATGATCATGCTGATAGTGTCATAATTGTGATTAAGTAGTGTCTGTGAATGTGGAACAGTTGCTTAGATTGGTCGCTGTTGTGTGCCTTCAAGTTGTTTCTGATTTATGACAACCTCATCACAGGGTTTTCTGGGGTTGAGAGTGTGTGACTTGCCTGAAGTCACCCAGCATGTTCCCATGGTCAAGCAGGGAATGAAACCCTTATCTCCAGAGTCCTAGTCCCACAGTCAAACCACTACACCACCATGGTTCTACTGAAATTTGCTCATCTGTAACTATATTCACGACAGCTACTTAGTCATGTTAATAGTTACACTAGTAAGTAACCTCCACTTCACCCAAGTGCAGCAAGTTAATTTAGAGTACAGATGGGAATTTCCTGACTCTCCAGATGTGTCTTAACTGCAACTCCAACATCCTTTACTATTGGCTATGCTGGCTAGGGCTGTTGGAACCTGGAATTCAACAACATCTGGAGGGTTCACAGTTCCCATCTTTGATCTGGAGAGTGGATAGACCAAGGAGTTTATCACACGAAGGGAATTGGAAGTATAATCCAATGGCAATCTGAATGCAATCGTGAGGTTTCGCATGATTGCGTGAAAGCTGATCACACACATTTTCGGGCAAAGAGAAGTCCTTCTGAATGCAATCATGCGGTTTCATGTTATTGCGTGAGAAACTATCACACACAATTTCGGGCACTGGGAGGCAATTTCGGGCAGGTCCGAACGCAATGCAGCATCAATACACAATCACGTAAATTCGCTGAACTAGCAAATTTACTCAATTCCGAACTGGCCTCACTTCCATTTCTTTCGAAATTGAGAGAAATTCCTCCCATGTGATAAACTCCTATACTCTGACCACCCGGGGGATGGCTTGAGGGACTACCATAGCTCCCCCAGCATCTGCCACCTAAGATATTTGTCTCACTGTGCCTAATGGAAGAGCTTGGCTCCCAATATCTATCAACAACTGTAGGGGTATACTGGTAGTCAGTCCTCTGATGTGTGAGGATTCCACACACTTGTACCCACTTGGCTAGATGAGTTGATCAGAGTTTCTCCTTTTGGTATTTGAGTTTATGTACTGGGGCTGGGCAGGTGGGATGGTAACTCAGTGAAAGAACACACATGCACTGGTTGATTTCCTTCAACCAATGTCCTTGGAATTTCCATTTAAAGGATCTTTTCCTCAGACCAAAATCTTGGAAGACCAAGGCCAGTTAGAAAAAAAATGAAGTGGGCTAAGGAGCTCTCGACAGTTGCAGAGGGCACTCATACCAATACTTCAGCTCTGACCGCAGACTATCACTGGTGTTTTGGGATGGTGAATGCTTCCCAAGGCATTTTTATACCCCTAGTGCCTCTCCCAAATTGATTTTGGCTGACTTCCTATTTTCAGAAAAGTTGGAGACAACGTGGGGGTGCATAGCAGATGGGTACATAGCAGGGGCATGGCCCTCCAAAGTTACATGGAAGGCTAACGTATTCCCTCTCCCCAGCCCCTGACAGTTCCCCAGTAGTTGGCTAGATGGACGAATCATCTTCTGATTCAAGATGGATCCTATTGGATTATTCTGACTAATGAAGAACCATTGGATCAGTTACTGAATGGTGAGTCAACGTATAGGTACAAATCCACAAAAGAGTGATACATTTATTGGCCAACCAAAATGCACAAAATACATCATGTGAGCTTTCAAAGCTTCACTAGCATTAGGCAAAGCTGTTAGCAAAATATGAACTCCTCAAAAGAACAACACTTTTATTGGTTTTTGTTATATTTTGCTGCATAGCCAACATGGCTACATCTGAATATGTTTCTTGGATTTAGTTTAGCTGTGACTCACAGGAGGATTTAAGATGATGTAAGGCAGCTGTATATGTCCATATCCTTTCATATGGTGAGAATAGAGCCTTACTAACAGATCTTAAAACATTGGAGGGAGATAGAGCTCATTGGACTGCAAAACCTGTCAGTCCCAGTGAGCATTGTCTATGGATGGGGATGGTGGGAGATGCAGTCCAGTAATTTGTGAACAACTGCAGGTAGCCTACTTCTGTGCTGAGGTATGGGGAGATTCAAATAGAATGAGCTGACCTCAACCAGGGCTGAGTTGAGACTGTTTCAAGCCTCAGAGGTAGTAAAGGTAAATCTTAAAGGCAACATCTTGAGTGGTGCTCAGAAGCAAATCATGGAGATGAGGAGGGGAAAGGGGTGAGGGGGAGAGAATGCTGCCTAGCAGCATTCTAAGTACAGAGGACAAGCCTCGTGCAGTGCACATTGCAACAGTTAATCTGACAGCTGGGCAACCAAAATTAAAGTAACTGTTCCTTCGCTTTCTAGGAAAGAATACTAGGTGTTTCAGCACCCAGTACTACAATTAAAACTTATTTACTCTTGGTTCTTTGAAGTGAGCCAGCATAGCGCGGAGGGGGAGCAGCAGAGCTTAGGTTTTAGACTATGAATCCTCATGCTGGCTGGGAGAAGATTCCGGGAATTGTGCTTGAGAAAGTTAATATTTCCAATCTCTACGAAATTGTACAAAACAGAGAGTGTATAACAGATGACCCAATAAAAAACATTAGAAGCAATTATAAAAAGCTGAAAAATGTTTTTCAGTGATTGTGTAAAAAAGGGAAGGGAGATTGCTTGTTACTTCTACCAAGGAAGAGAAATCTCTGGTTGTGGGGTGGGGAGCACCTCTGTCTTCTCTGGATGTTTAAGTTTATCAAACGGGGCTTGGGGAACAGGAAGGGGGTGGAACAGAGGGGAAAAGAAATGGGGCGGAACATGGAAAAATGCATATTATCACATGGGACAATATCGCCTATGCTGCCGGGACTCCCCAATCCATTCCCCATCCATCCCACAGCAGCCAATTTTGAAGAACTGTTCAGAATCATTCTTCAAAATCGGCTGCTGTGGGATGGATGGCGAACTGATCAGGGACTCCTGGCATTTCCCCCCATTCCACCCCATTTCTATTCCATTCCATTCCACCCCATTCCCGTTTCCCAAGCCCCATGCAATAAACTTATAAGTTTCAGTTTGTTCTCCCTCATCCAGTCCATCGCTGTTGACAGGGACTGATTTAGGACCAAAAAGCTTCCTTGGCTTGTGGTGGAAAGGAGTAGAGCTGGGGTGTCTTCTAGGTACTGATGGCACTGAACCCCAAAACTCCAGACAATCTCTCCCAGCAGTTTCATCTATATGTTAAAAAGCATGGGTTACATAACCTATCCCCGAGGGATATCAATGGCCAACAGTCAATGGGTCAGAAAAAGGTTCCCAGGCACCACCTTCTGCATTTGCTCCTGCAGCAAGGAGCAAAACTATTGTAAAACTGTGCTCCCAAATTCTATTCCAGCAAGGTCCCTAGAAAGATGTCCTGGTTGATGGCATCAAAAGGCACTGAGTGATCCACCAGAACCAACAGGGACATAGGCCCTGTACAGACCAGCCTGAAAGGCTGGCCTGGGGGAGGAGTCGGGACATCAATTCCACATGACTCTGACTTCACCCCTAGGGTGCCCTGACACTGCATGCTGCTCCACATGGTGCGCAGCATCACGGTGCACTTCTGGTGCTGCATCCACATGACACAGTGCTGAAGTAGCACCACCAAGTTGCAGCAACACAGCTATGGTGCCCTTTCCAGGGAGAAAAAAAGGAGCTGCTTTTGCACCCTGGAAAGGCCAGATTGCAGCTGCAACGTGTGGCTGCCACAGCCCCAATCCAGCTAAAACAGGGGCATCTCCATGCTGCCCCTTCAAGACTGTCTGAACAGCCCCATAGTCTCACAGTTCCCAAAGTGACCAAATCTGTCTCTCTCTTGTAGCCAGGCCTGAAACCAGATTGAAATGGATTAAGATAATCCATCTCATCCAGAAACCCATGGAGATGGGAGGCCAGTACATGCTCCAGTATCTTGCCACAAAATGGAATGTTTGAGACTTCCTGATAATTATCCAATATAGTGTGATTTAGTGCCATTCCTGTGTGCCTCTAGAAGCCTTCCACACACACCAGCTGACACCCAGTGTGGGGATGCCACTGGTTCAGAGTGTGCCCAGCTAGCATTGCCCAAAATTAACTTTTTCAAGCTCTGGAAAAGGCATAATATGGGACTGTAGTGGTGTCTTTGGTATTTGCTGGGGTTTGGTTCTAGGTGGATGACCATCTCATTAAATACAATGGTGTAATTAAATGGTATCCCTTGTATAAAATGGGAAAATTAAGGTTTACTTTAGGAATTTATATTATTTTTTAATATTTTCAAGCCGTGGATGGTTGAATCCATGGATAAAAATTCTGTGGATACAGAGGGCCAACTGTTAATAACCATTGAAAAGTTCATTATGTTCATCAATTGTGAGGAAAGATCCCTTTTGTTTTAATCAGGCCCAATGTTTTCTGCGAAGAGTGCTGTATTTTCATTAATGAGGCTGATTTTTTTATTAATGAGACCTGCTCAGTCTGTAGAACACTTTGTTACAAATGCTAGGAATGTATTTCAACAAAACACAGCTGTCTCACAGACATGCTGTGACGTGGCTCTGGGACAGCCAAACCTAGTATCCTGCAGGAGTGCCATTTATCCTTTGCTTCTGTGATAGGTTCTTAATGAAAAGCTATAGTGAAATTAATTATCACAACTGACTGAAAGAACAGAAGCTGCATTTGCTTGAACTTTCATTCTTGGAACTCTCTGCTGGAGAGTTTCCATGTTCTTTGAAAAACAGCATTGGACTATTAAGGAAAATAATTCATTCAAATGTGGTAGATAGATTCATTTTATGAATTGTGTAGTTATATATATGTATGTATTTACGATGTGCATGCATGATTATACTATGAAGAAATAATATGTGTGTTTACTTTGGATCCTGATTCAGTGATGCAGATAATAGCCCACTTACTTTTATTTTATTTTGTGTTTATTGTTTTTTCTGTTTTCTTTTATTCACTGAACTTTATCTTTCTCCATGGTTTGTAGAACAGAGAACTATATTCTATCATCCCCAGTGTGAAGTTCCTGTAATGTTCAAATAGCTTGTTATGTGATTCTATAAATGAAAATATTTAAATGCCTCACAACCCTGCTAATTTCTTGCCTATCTACCCAACCCACTAAGGGGAGATGGCAACTCTAATTACAAGTATCTATTCATTTAAAAAAAATGGTTAGGTGAAAAGTTTAGCCAGTTCTTGTGGTTCTGAGAGTATGTCGTGTCTTGATGATTAATAATAATAATAATAATAATAATAATAATAATAATAATATTTATTTCTAGTCTGCCCCTCTGAACAAGCAATCGGGGTGGATTACAGCAAGGATTAAAACAATATCAAGTAAAATATCCCGTCCTTTCCCTTACCACCCCACCCTTAAAAAGAGATTAAATCACAATTGAATTAAAACAGTAACTAGCTAAAATAGTAATAAGAACATGATTAGAGAAAAATGGACCCAGCCAAGGTTACGCAGAAGTAGAAACAGAGAAGGGAGGCTGGGAGAAAAAGCCACTCTAAAGCCTAGATTTGGAGCCGGGGGATGTTTACATTCTCTGGGAGAGAATGTAATGTTGATCTAATGTTGACAAGCAACCCACAGGACACAATGGCTAGGATTCTGTATCTCAAGGCCTCAGCCTTCTTCTCCAGTCCTTAGGACCAGGAAAAGGAAGTGTGTGTATGTGTGTGTATAGACAACATATATTATTGTGTGTTGCTGGCCCTTCTCAAATGTTCAAAGCAAATGGTGGTGGCGACACCATCACGGCTGCCCTACCTGTCCAAGGGAAGCGGGTGGCTCAGGAGACTGGAGACCACTGCCATCTTGTGCTGGGTGGCCAGGATGTAGACCGTCTGCTGGGCAGCCTTCCGGATGGGCTCTTTGTCCACCTCCTGCAGCTTGGAGAGCACCATCTCCAGGATCTCAGGGACCTGTGGGAGAGAAAAGACCAGACCAAGACGTAAGGAGAACTTACCTGGAATTATAATGCATCCAGTTCTGGGCAACACAGTTCCAAAAGGATGTTGAAATTCTGGAGCATGTTCAAAGGAGGGTGACCAAAATGGTGAAAGGTCTGGAAACCATAAAGGCCTATGAGGAGAGACTTAGGGAGCTGGGGATGTTTAGCCTAGAGAAGAGAAGGTTAAGATGTGAAATGATAGCCCTGTTTAAATATTTGAAGGGGTGTCATATTGAGGAGGAAGGAAGCTTGTTTTCTTCTGCTGCAGAGACTAGAATGTGGAACAATGGATGCAAGCTCCAGGAAAAGAGATTCCACCTCAACATTAGGAGGAACTTCCTGACAGTAAGGGCTGTTCGACAGTGGAACACACTCCCTTGGAGTGTGGTGGAGTCTCCATCCTTAGAGGTCTTTAAGCAGAGGCTGGATGGCCATCTGTCGGGGATGCTTTGATGGAGAGTTCCTGCATGGCAGGGGGTTTGGACTGGAGGGCCCTTGTGGTCTCTTCCAACTCTATTATTCTATGATTCTATCAGTAGGAACTGTGCTTATGTCTTAGGGTTTGGGTACTGAAATAGCAGGCCCTGGGATGATCCTGAGCATGAAACCCTAAATGGCATATCATAAAAGTGCCAACTGATTGTTGAAGAAGGAACAGACGCTTTTTACGCTCCAAGGCCATATGACCATTTCCAGACTCCACCTCTTCAGACCCTATCATGTGGGGTTAAAAGATCAGCTTACCTTTCCCAAATTCAGTGCTAATTCAGGAAGCAGCCAGTTCCTATTACACATAAATTGCTGCCAAATCGCCACCTGGGTCCAATCCAGATTCAGCCAGGGTTGTCTAAGCCGCTTCCATGGCCAGAAATCAGAAGCTTCCACTTCTAGAAATGGCCACAGAAGCAGCTTAGACAACCCTTGCTGCGTATGGGATGGACCCAGGCAGTGATTCTGAAGGAACTTCTCAATATTAAGAGCAGTTGGGCAATGGAACCAATTGTCTAGAGAAGTTGTGAGGGCTCTTTCGACTTCTTCCAAAAAAAAAAAAAAAAAGTGAGATATCTACGTCTTGTGGTTCTTGTTGCTCTATGCCTTCAAGTCATTTCTGACCTAAGGTGAACGTATCACTTGGTTCTCTTGGCAAGGTCTGTTCAGAGGGGGGTTGGTATAGCCTTCCTCTGAGGCTAAGAGAGTGTGGCTTGCCCAAGGTCACCCAATAGGTTTTGAACCCTGGTTTCCCAGTGTCCTAGTCCAGTACTCCAACCACGTTACCACATTTGTCCTCCAACAGCTACCAGGGATGATTTAGCAGGAGACCTTGCATTGAGCTGGGTTGGACTTGATCACCTATGGACTCCTTTCAATTCTATGATTCTATGTGAAGTGGATACTGGCAGGACAGATGTCCTTTGAGGTAGTGCCTTGCGAATTGCCTTAAGCAGGTGTTTTAAATAGAGTGGGCTTGGCTTTCTCATCAAACCAGATACAGATGCACAAACAGGGTTTTGGTCTTCAGACAGCACACTTAACTCCCAATGATGCTTCAACCCTTTTGGAGGTGTTTTGGCAGTGTTCAGATAGATGCTATTGGTAATAGACCGATCAGTTAAAAGTCAGATTATTAATCATCTTTAAAAAACTGTAAATTAATTCACAACTTTTGACAGCTGGAACTGAAAAGGGAGACTTTTCCGAAATGATGCGAAATGATGAGTAAGCCAGAGCTGGCAAGTTTGTAACATTTCATGCAAGGGTCTTTCCCACAAAAGTTATAAATCCTTGCTTTGTAAAAGCCATCTAAACAAAGCATGTAGGTCTGTTTTGTTTCATTTTCCCGACAGAACCCATTCATGCAAGTAAACAGAACTTCTGAAAATTATCCAAGTAAATTGAGCTCAGTTCCTTTTTTTCTACTCCAGAGAAGTCATTGGGTACACCCTTTACTGTAAGCATTATCTCTTCTGTTTCTAGGTTGTGAGTGCTGTTGATTGTATAATTCCAGAGCATCTCTCTGTCTCTCTCTCTTTCTGTTTCTTTCTTCATCTCTCTCACACACAAACATGCACACACAAAAAGTTATCAGCAAGCTTATGAGGATCCCAAAATCTGCAAATGTACAAAATACTTAGGAGGAAGACTCCTAAATGGGTGGATGGGGGAGAAACAGATTACAAACAATGTGGATCAATGGCCACAGAACTATGACACTGTTTAACAGAATAGATTTGAATGAAATGGAATTCTTGGAGCCCCAAATTGGAACTACTCCACTACACAACATTTAGTTCCATTTTCCATTTGTTAACTATATCTGAAAACAGGAGGGAATGGAAGATATATTGTTCTGTCTTCAATCTGGATGGTGATGAGATTAAAACTTGCCAAATAGTTATAATGGCCAAAGGACATTTTAGACGGTTCTCTATTCAGACCTCAGTTGATTAAAGCTGCATCTACACTGCAAAATTAATGCAGTTTGACACCAGTTTAACTGCCATGGCTCAATGCTATGGAATTCTGGAGTTTGTAGTTTTGTGAGATATTTTTCTTTCTCTGTCAGAGCACTCTGGTGCCACAACAAACTACAAATCTCAGAATTCCATAGCATTGAGCCATGGCAATTAAAGTGGTGTCAAATTTCACTATTTCTGCTGAGCAGATGCAGCCCAAGACTGTTTGGGCCCAGCCTTCAGCAGATGGGTGTCCATTTGTGTAGCACAGTGCAAAATACAGTGCTGTGATTTTCTTCTTCAGTCTCTTGTGTTGAATGCAGCACATTAAAGTGGGGAGAGATCATTGAGCAAACTATTAATTTTCATATACAGCCTATGGTTAATGTTGATATGCCCTCCTCTTCCAGAATATGAGCTGATTATGAAGATCTTAACAGCACTATTCACTCCAATTCCAGGGCCAGCCCTTTTTTTAGATTGAATAAAACAGCCATCTCAGGCAGCAAATTTGGAGTGTCAAGAAGGGAAGAAGAAGATGGTTTGTTACTTTTTATTGCTATTAATAGGAGGAGATGCTTTTGAGGGACTTTGTTCCTTCTGTGCAGAATTACTTGTCCATCTTGTAAAATATTATGTATTTTATTGGGAGGGGTATTCTGTATCCCCCCTCAGGTAATAAAACATCTGGGGTGGGGCAGGACCACACCACACTATGGGTGCACAATCACATCATTTTGATGACACTTTGACCTTGCCATTTTAATTGTTCTGGCTCCATGGAATCTTGGGATTTATAATTTTGTAAGGGATTAGAATTCCCTAGTGGACTCCTTTGAAATACAGTATTACAGCTTTCTGTTGGAGAATTCTAATTGTTCTCCCTGGTGAATCTATTTTGTCCCTAGTAAGGACAAAACAGATGACCTGTTTAGCTTAGAAGGGGAACTCCCTCAAGTGGTAAAATGTTTGTTTATCATAGCATGTGATTGCCTCTCAACTGCTCTTTGTACTTTGCTGAAGGCTTATCCAGAAGGAAAAAAGTCTCTGGCAGTACTGAGATTTTCCAGTTCTTATTGTTTTGATTTTACCTGCATATTCATGGCTTTGTATCCAAACTCTTTCTTGAAATATCCTGGGGTTCCTTCTCTTCCCCTGCTTTGTGATCTTTTCCTTCCCCCTCCCAATGATTCACATTTTGACTCTGGCAGCATTTGAGAAACTGACTTTCACCAATTTCCACCAAGCAAGCCAGCATGGTGTAATGGTTTGAGCATTGGACTACAACTCTAAAGATCAGGATTTCATTCCCTGCTCAGCCATGGAAAACCACTGGGTGACCTTAAGTGAGTCATACACTCTAAGGCCCAGAAAATCCCATGAAAGGCTTACCTTAGTTACCTTAGGGCTGGTACATACTGCCCCAAAGGGCCGGGTCTGTGGCAGTCATTTATGCATTGGATTGAGGGCAGGGTAGCCTCACCGGCATCCCTGCAACCCCAATCTGGCGCTTTCCCAAACCACAGAGAAGTAACAAAATACCGCTTCTCCATGGCCCATGAAAAGGGTGTCCTTAGGGCTTCATGCCCCTCGACACCCCAGGAGCCAGAGCCAGGAGGAGAAAGGGGCGACCCGACCCAGCCCCTTTCTCCTCATCATCGTTGGCACAGCCGTTTAGTTGCTGCACCAATGATGCACATGGGGCTGCACAGCAAAAAGGAGCTCCATTTCGGAGCTCCTTTCTGTGTTGCTGGAAAGGTGCAATAAACACCCTCAAGTGGTGTGGAGACGTCACACATGCATCATGCCATTTGAATGCAGAGCGTGCGTGATGTTGTCATGGTGGTGCCCGTGTGAACAGGACACTGCCATGATGCGGCCACTGGCACATACTAGGGTTAGGGTCTGGCACCGTGTAGTTGGTGCACAGTCCCTAACCCTAGTATCGCCGCTAGGACAGCGCTTAGTGGCCATCTGTACTGGCCCTTAGTTAAGCATTTGCATCATTTGTTTAGCTTACACTTTTAAAACCACTTAGGGAGTGCTGAAGTGCATTTATAAGCAGTATAGAAATGTACTTGCTATTGCTATTGCTATTTTTTTTTAATTGTTAGCATTCCTCTTTCCATTGCTTAATCTCTGTTGATTCTGGGTCCTGGAAACAATCACTGTTTTTCCAGGCAGCAGCCATCTTAGCTGGTCCTGGTATACCACAAATTGACAACCATCCTCCTTTCCTCAAGCTATTGGTATTGGCCAATGCACTGACCACTTTTCACACACACAAGAAGATGGCTCACAGGCAGTTGATTCATCAAAAGTTCTGGAGGCATTTATCTTCAGTTGCATTGTGTACAATATGATACAATATTTACACACTGTTTTCAGTCATCTTCCAGTCAAGTACACCAATGTCTGCTCAAACCAACTCCACCAGCACCAAACTAACCCACAACTACCCACCTTCTTGGTCCACTTGGTCCCGCCTCTCCCCATGGATCGAGAGTGCCACATAGGATGATGCAACTTTGTCGCAACTTTGCATCATGCTGTGTGCTCTGACTCATCAGCATGTGGCTGTCCCATGGAATATGTGTTACTCCGTGTTACCTGTCACTTAAAGTATTTTATGGTGTTTAAATGTACATTACTCCAACAGAAACATCATACAGATCTCAAAAATAAAATTGGTTTGTACTGGAATGAAATCTGGGACTTTGTCTAGAAAGGATCATTCTTTTGTGTTCAGTTACTAGAAAATATCAGTGGGGAAATCTGCAAATCTAGTTGCTGAGACACATATATATGAGGAATATATCCCATGAGATGAAAAATGTAATATTTACAAGGACTATGCATTTGCTTTAACTTCTACTTTGACCATTATCCAAACACTACCGAGGAATTGATTGGCATGGATAAAAATGAGCCATTAACTGTCTTGACATTTTACCAGCCAGCCAAAATCACCTGAACAGTTAAAAACAGAATTGCTAAAATGAGCACATCTCCAATGAGGTACTTAAAAATCTATATTTAATTCCATAAATAATAGGAAGCATTGTTTTTGAGAGATATGTGATGTCACATCTGACAGGCCAGGTCATGAATATTCCAGGTTGATGACGATATGGAGTGCCTAACATTAGCTGCTCAAGTTTGAAAAGACAGTGTTGTTCATCAGAAGAGCTGATTATAAAAGATTAATTGTCAACATATTCACTTTAGTGGGAAAAATGCTCTTTGGAGAATGACAAGCTTGCTCATATGTGAATGCTGCCCACGCAACAGTTTAGAGGGAAAAATATTACTGGTTTATAGAATGTATTTTGCAGGCTATCCAAACATGCAACAAATTTAGATTGCAAAAATATTTGTATAGTACTTCCAGCATAACAACATAGGCAATTAAAATGAAACAATGGTGTGGTGTGTTTTTTTAAAGCTGCAGACTTGTGTGCAGTTATGTGGGATTAAGTCTCATTAATTCAGTGGAATTTGCTTCTCAGTAACCATGTACAGACTTGGGATGCAGACAGGGCCCTTCCATTAGGCAGATTAGGACAACTCTCAAGTGGCAGAAGGTGAGGGCACATGGGCAGCAGAAGTATAGATCCTTGCCATTTTTATTGTGCCACTCAGCCCCTTTACACTGTTGGAGGACAGAGCTGAATATCCTAAATATGAGAGTTGCCAAGGCTTTAGTGGGCTCGTCAACTCCCACCCTTATTGTAAACTTGCCAGATTCCTCAGGTGTAATGGAGAACACTATCAAATCACAAGTGCAGAGCTGAAGTAAAATTCACCTGTTAGTTTGATTCACTTTTGTACACAGAATTTGAGAAAAGAGGTGATGTTGGACATGAATCTTGGGCTTTACCTTAGTCAGCAAAATGTCTTGGGCTAGCCCTAGTTGTATGTACAATGTAAATGTTGACTCTGGAAGAGCATTTTTGGGATGAATTGTCTCTTAGCGTCAAAGCAGTTGGTATGGACACCTCAACTGTTAGTTTGATCTTATTTTTAAGGGGTGGGAGGTGGGACTGGGTTGTAATATTTTAACTGTACCTGTTTTTAAAACGTACCCCACCCAGATTGTTCATTCAGAGGGACGGGTTATAAATAAATTATTATTATTATTATTATTATTGGAAGAAGATCTAGCAATCTTCCAACAAAGAGAAGAAACACTACATGTTTCCTCAGAAGCAGTGGTGGTTGGTGTCTTCAGTGTCAGAGGGGTGGTGAATCCAAGTTACTGAACCAAATTTTGGTTAGACTTCAAAGGTTAGACTAAAAGACTGGATGGATTCAAAAACCCCACCAAAAATATGCTTTTCTCCTGTTTGTTTCCTAAATCTATGGATGCCACTTAGCATGAGCTCAATGTTACTGGAGTGCAGGGGAGGGGGGGGTACACACACAGAGTCAAGCCAAGGTCTTTGGAAGCATAACAAATGCTGCGTTTAATAGAACATCACATTTTAAAACATATAGCCAAATGCATTATGGAAGTGTAGAAAATTTCTTTGTGAAGGTATGGACCTTTTTGGAGAGGAATGTTGCATTTATCTAACAAATTATGGTAAAGTATGGTAATATATGCAGTGTATGGTAGATGTACTCAGGTAAGGCTCTGCCGGGAGAGTGGGGAGTATGAAATGCTGGGAGTGACTGGTGATTGGCTAAGTGTTTGAATGGGATTTTTAAAAGGTTGGATTATACACCAATTAGATGAGAGTTGGATCTGTCAAGATTACATTTAGGAATTTGAGACGACAGGAGGGCTGGTCAGGGTTTGAGACGTGAGTTAGTTATGTCAGTTAGAATATGAGTCAGAGAGAGTGAGAGGTGTGAATGAGAAATGAGGAGGTTAGTTAGGCCCATTTAGGATTTAGATGTGTTAAGTAAGTAATTGATGTTATATTCAATTTATGTTTAATAAATTGTTTTTGTATTATACACTTGTTCCTCTAAGAATGCTACATAAGGGATATTGGATATTGGTGCCCAGTGGGGATATTAAATGAATAAAGGTCCACACAGGAACCACGAGGGTATCTAGTGGATCCCTACATTTGATGCCATAGCAATGGGACAAGTCATCAGATAGGTGGTAGCTATGAGTGGAAGCCGGCATTCAAACAGACCCTCAGTGTGAAATATGTCTGGTTCCTTCTTGAGGCACCGAAGGCAAATGGTTGTTCTAAATCTTCAGTGCCATAGCTGCAGTTGTTATGTGCTGGTTACGTTGGCTATGTAAGTCTGCCTGCCAACTTCCACATCTGTTTCACGGATAATTACATTTTCATAGATGTGCTGTTTTGCAAATGCACATCCTATTCTAGACATTTTATTTCATGTTAGCGTGATTCTCTCATGAAACAAGATTGTATGTGAGTCTGTGTTGACATCAAGGGTGGCTAACACAGATTTTTTTTCCAATCGCAAGTCATCCTCACTTTGTGCCTTATTGTCTTCAAGATACTGGAACATGCAACTAGGCTGGCTGAGGAAATGAGTGGGTAGAAGGTTGGGACAGGACCAGTGGCCACACTGATCTTTAAGCATGTGGGGTGAAGAAGTAGTGTGTAAAAGAAGTTAAAGGGGTCATGATGAGAAGCCAGTAAGGTTTAGCAAGAATCTACGGAGTCCTTTGTGTGGGAGGCTCTTGAGAAATACCAAACAAAAGAGATAATTGTAGCTAGAAACAAAAAGTAAAAATGTAATCATAATAAATAGGGATGCGTTGGTAGTTGAGATTGCTTCATTGTTCAGCATTATAGAAGAAATATAAGTATATCCTCAAGTTACTAGTGAATGAATGAGCACACTATTCAGTACTGTAAGAATAAGAGTTATTTCTAAGCAAGCTGTTTTAAAAGATGAAAGTGGTGCCTTCACCTGTATTATTGGATTTTTTTTCCTCTCCCACATCTCTGACAAAAAACAGCCTAAGTGAGGATAGGTGCCCTTCAGATATTGATGGACTACTATTCCCATTATCCCTAAACATTGCCCATACTAGCCAGGGCTGTTGGGACTGCAGACTCACTATGTCTGGAAGTCAACAGTTTCCCCTTCCCTGTGAACCAACCTGATGACCTGGAGACATGATGTTCACAAAAGCCAGTGGTGTTGCAAGTCTTTTCTGTGTCAAACTACATGCTGTGTTATATACATAGCATGTAGTTTCACACCGAAAAGACTTGCAACACCACTGGCTTTTGTGAATATCATGTCTCCAGGTCATCAGGTTGGTTCACAGGGAAGGGGAAACTGTGTTATATACATAGCATGTAACTAAAGATCTTGTGGTGTAGTGGTTTGAGTGTCAGACTATGACTTTGGAGATTAAGGTTCAATTGTCTGCTTGGACACACACACATGCACACACACTTCATTATTTCAGTCCTGAAAATACTCTCTTGACATGCTGTTACACTACTTAAAAATTTGTATTTGTACCAAGGGAGGCTTTTTAAATGCTTCAGTTGAGGATTTGATTAGCAACTACCTCCAGGTCCTCTTTTACTATACCTGGGACTCTGAGAGGGCTAAAGCTCCCTCCATGTCACCACCTCCATTGGAGGAGGTCATATAATGGATCATATTTGCTTCACAGGCTTGAGTTTCTTATCCATATTATTCAAAAATTATACAAGCAAGTAAGCAGATGGAAAGCAAGTCTAGATCAATGACATAGTGTACAGAACAAAAGGGCTGCTCTAAAGTGTGGTGGAGAGCATCTTCTGCTACACTGCTCAAAGCATCAGCAGGTTCCTTATTTACAAAGTTCTCATCTTATATCTTGTTTTCTCAAGATCTTTCTTAATTCACAGACCTTAGAACAGTAACTAAAGTTATCTGCTTATATGTCTATAGAGCAGAGATGAAGCACTTCTGGCCCTCAAGATGTTTTGGACCTTCAACACCTAGAAGTACCAGTTAGCATGGCCAGTGTAAGGGATTGTAGGAATTGTGAAACAAAATATCTCCAAGAGCAACACACTCCCTCATCCCTGCTGTACACAACCCTTGTGATTAATGGCAACATTGCCTAACTGAATGTACCCCCAAATGTGCAAGCAGATACACAAGTGAATGCCCATGGACACTCACATGAGCATGAGCATCTTTACACACAATTGCACCACATGTAGAACTCCACTTCCACAACCTTGAACTGAATGTAGATGTTCCATGCTGGATATAAATGTGCAACATAAGGAAATGTATGTTATGTGAGAGGCAGCTGTCACGCATTAATGCAGTTTGACACCACTTTAAGTGCCATGTTTCAATGCTATAGAATATATAGATTTACAATTTGTTGTAGGACCAGAACTCCCTGACAGAAGGCTAAACATCTCAAAAAACCAAAATCCTAGAATTCTATAGCACTGAGACAGGGCAGTTAAAGCAATGTCAAATTGCATTAATGCTGCATTTTATATGCAACCTAAGACACCATCAGAATTCTGACCCATGTTTTCTTTGGAGAATTGGACACAGAGCCTGAGTATGTTTTGTGTTTGCCATTTGTTACCAGTAGCAAAACAAATCAAATTTACCCAACAGTTGCCTTAGCAATAGCCTCTGCACAGTTTGGTTATTGGAAAGATTCGGTTGAATACACCCATCCTCTGCCTTGTACAGTTTCTTCATAGGTTCTCTATCCCTGAGGTGGTGTCTGCCCAGGCCAGGATACTCTGAAAGCAGCCCAGAAACTCTGTAACTTTCCCATTCTCCCCCTGTTACCATTCCAACATCTGACTGCTATTTGCACATGTCCTGCTGTGCCACCTGCCACTGTGTTATCCAAAGAAAGGTGGGAGACTGGGAGGTTCCTCACCAATACATCAGTTTTATTTTAAATGTCCAGGAAATTCACTTTGCAAGAGGCTGGGTAACCGTTAGGACTGTTTTGCATCTGTATATATCAATAATACATGAGATAATTCTAGGTTTGTATCAAGAGGGTTTTATTTAGAAAAATGCAGAGTGCAATCACATGACAGTAATTCACACGGACACAACTTTCAGAGCTAACCAAAACGGGAATATTGAAACTGGAGAGTGGAGTTTTAGGGGTTCAAATGGGGGTGATAATTACCTGTCCGGAGAGTAGACTATGGAAAGCTGGAGGAGCTCAGACTGGTGTGTGTGTGTGTGTGTCTAAGAGTGGTACAGTTTCATACACAGAAAGCAGCAGGGGACAACTATGTGTACTGTGAGTGCAAGAGACTAGGATTTTCACACTAACATTTATATCTGAATACTGGCCTCTGGTAATGCTCTATCTTGTAAAGTGCTGATGCCCTGGTGGCGCAGTGGTTAAATGCCTGTACTGCAGCCACTCACTCAAAACCAGAAGGTGGTGAGTTCAAGACCAGCAAAGGGCTGAAGCTTGACTCAGGCTTGCATCCTTCCGAGGTCGCTAAAATGAGTACCCAGATTGTTGGGGGCAAATAGCTTACAATTGTAAATGAAGCTGTTTGTTTAACAAATTGTAAGCCGCTCTGATAGTCTTGGCTGAAGAGCGGGGGTATAAATTAAAAAAAAAAAAAGTAACAAAGACTTGATGTCATTTCCCAGGAATTGACAATGAAATTCCAGACTGTTTGAAGGCCTTAATTTTAAGGTGACAAAAACAGCAATTGGATCAGGACAACCCTGGGTGACTGGACAGGCTGAAGTGGTTAGGAACATGGCAAGGGGCAAGGCAGAGAGAGGTTGACTTACTGCTTTGGGTGCAAGGAGCATTTTTACCTCAAGGTGCAAGAGGAAACGTAGAAGACTTGGGGGAAGGAAGGGGCAATTAGCAGATTTGATTGTATTATTATGTGGATCATCCACATGCCTTGGGTCTTGCTTTTTTTCTCTCCTGGGAACTTTATCTGGTGTTCCTAAAGGCTATTGTGACCTCCCAAGAACATGCTGGTTCCAGATATGAAATATGAAATATAGGGACCCCAAATACAGTGCAAAGTGTGCAGGATGTCCTAACAGCTGCTACTGCTGTTGTGCATCAGTCGCTCTGAGGCCAGAATGAGACACCTAGGGCTGACCATGTTATTGGGCCCCTTGTTCTGTCATCTGGCACATGTTTAAAAACCTGCCCAACATTGATAAGGAGAACTCCAGATCTTCCAGAAAGAGCTGGAGCAACTAGGGACTTATTTTACACCCTTTTAAGAGGGGTATACCCTGGGTTTGGCACTGAGCAGTCCCAACTCATGGACTGGTGTCCTGAGTCATCTGGACTTCCCATCAAGAAGATGGAGGGACAGTTTATTTTGTCCATGTAGACAGGGTCTCCAGTTTTCCTTCTGTGTTTGGTTCTTTGAAACTGGCATTTTATTGTGATTTTTGGCATCAAATATGTAGTTTTACATTTGGGGCTCATCTATCATATATTTAGGTTTTTTGGGTAAAGGATGTGTCCTTTATGCCTGATCAAGGCCCCCAAAAAACCATTTTGCAACTAACCACACATCGCTGGCAGTCATTTTGTAACATTGTCCGTGATCATTTCTCAAATTTCCCAGTGTGCCCCAAAAAGGCTGGAGACCACTATTCTAGATCACATAACAAAGGATACTGATCTTGATTGGCTTAGAAGCTACATGTTTTAACTGTATAGCTAGTGTTTTTTGAACTACTTATGATCCATTTCTTATCGATTTAGCAGGAGTTATAAGACAATTTTCAAGCAATTCAATTTTTAAAACAAATTATTAAAGATAAATCTTTTTAAAAAACCCTATCAAGCTTAGAATTCTGCTCTAGTTAGCAGCTTTAAATGGAACAAGAAACAACTAAAAGGGTGAAAATTTATAACAGAAGCCATTCAATCTGTTACTGTGGCAAAAGACCATATAGGATAGTCTGTTGGCGCCATCTCCTGGTGTCAAAGTGGGTCCCTTCATAATTTGCTTTAACAAAAAATGTACTCAGGTAGGGCACTCATCTGGAATTCTTCATTAGATGTTCTTTTCAAAATATGACTTAGTTCTATCATTAGCTCTACCTAGCTCTGGCCCAGCTCTACCACTAGACAGGGGAAGTAGCCACCAAAGGTGGTAGATGTCAGGGGGTTGGAAACTAAGTCTTCTTAGCTGAGATGAAATGTAATGCAGATACTCCAACTTACTTCTGCATTACATCTTGCTTTTAGTTACTATGGAGTTTATCACATGGGAGAAATTTCTCTCAATTTTGAAAGAAATGAAAGTGGGGCCAGTTCGGAAATGAGTGAATTCGCTAGTTCAGCGAATTTATGTGATTGCATATTGCCGCTCCTTCGTGTTCGGAATGACTTCCCATTGCCTGAAATTGTCCGAAATTGCATGTGATAGTTTGTCAGGCAATAATGTGAAACCCCACAATTGCGTTTGGAAGGACTTCCCATTGACTGAAAATGCATACAGTAGTCTCTCACACAATAATGTGAAACCCCATGATTACATTCGGACTGCCATTGGATTATGCTTCCAATTTCTGTCGTCTGATAAACTCCTATGGTAAAGCAGTGTACTCAGGAACTGGTTTATCTCTAATGCAACTATTGGAATCCTGTGCACACTTACCTAGGAAATAAGTCCCACTGAACCCAATGGGGCTTTCTGAGGATAAGAGTATGTGATTTGCCCAAGGTGTTTTTGTGGCCCAGCAGGGATTCGAACCCTAGTCCCCAGTCATAGTGCAATGCTCAAACCACCAAACTATGCTGGCTCCACAGAATGTCTATGTATTTATTTATATCTCATTTTAATGCCAATGGCTGCAGGGATGCTGCTAATTTTCTAATCCTTCACCATGGAAAAAGTTGATATTATGAAGCCAGCTCTGTTCTAAATCACATTGGCCTAGTAAGATGAACTTGGTCTTGGGCTCTTTTGGAAGAATGAACTGCCGTTTTTTTCTGCTTTGTAGAAATCACTCTGCATGCTAATTCATGCTAATTAATTGATAAATGGGGGGGGGTGTTGGCTAGTATACCATCTCAGGGGTCATTCCCACTTACCAGTTAATTCAGTTTCCGAACTGAATCTACAAACCAGTTTGGCTCTGAGCATGGTTCACACTACGTTTGCCCTGACCCAGGGGCCTGGTAAGCTGGGGACAAGACCAGGGAAGCCGGGAAAGGAAAGAGGCTCTGGGGAAGCCGGGAAGGAGGTTGTGGGGAAGCCGAGAAGGTAAGGAGGCAGCAAGAATGCCAGGAAGGAGGCCACGGAGAAGCCGGGCAGGGAAGGAGGCAAGGGACGGGAGAAGGCAAGGGAAAGAGAAGCTGGGGACGGACTGGCCAGGGATGGAGAGGCAAGGGACAGAGAAGCCAGTGACAGGAGAAAGCCAGGGCCATTGCATCTGTCTCCCATCACAGGCAGCGGATTCAAATCCTCATGGTTCCCACTTGGGCTGAATCAATTTATTTCAAAATAAATCAATTCAGCCAAAAGAACCAGGAAAAAAAAACAGTATTTTTGACATGGGTTAAACTGGTCAAAAGCATCCCCCCCCCCTTTGGAATCACTTCAGTGATTTGAATTAAATGGGAACCAGGGTTGTTTAAATCAGTTTGGATTGAATTATGATCTGGTTTAAAATGTAGTGGAAATGAGGCCTCAGTCTGCTTTATTATATATTATTAACAATTCCTCTAGTGAGTGTTAAGGGCCCTTTCATACTATGTAACTATATTGCTATGGTTCCTTTCTGTAGAATCCTAGTTTAGGGAGAGTTATTATGAATTCTCAGCTAGAAAAATCTAGTGCTACATCAGACTTCAAATCCCAGGATTCCATAGGATGCAGCCATAGCAGTGAAAATGGAACCATGGTGCAATAATTGTGTAGTGTGAAAAGACTTAGTCAATCAACCAACCAACCAGTAGATGTCACTCTTGTGTAAGACATGGAAATGCCAAACTCTTGCTTGATGTTCTAAAAACAAAGATACAAATTGAATACAATTAAGACTTTGGATTGGATCCAGAATTAAGTCCTACTTTGAAAGCAGTAGGATTTATTGGTCATATAACTGTACAGTTTTCCAGTTGTTAGAAGAAGTTATAGCAATTGCAGAAACTGCATTGGCCCACCTAAATCATAGGCTGAAATTCTATGCAGTACTGACTTTGCAAGGACTAAACCCAGAGGCAGCAATGTCAATTGCATTTTTTGTTCTTGCAATTTGCAGTTAGCTCTCATTTAGTTATTTATTGCAATTGAACATTTGATTTAGCAACTACACCAATAAGCCTCTCTTGGAAAGACAGCCCCTACAAAGCCCTTTGATTTATTACTGTTGTTATGTGCTTTCAATTTAACCCTAAGTTATGGTGACCCTATCATGGGGTTTTCTTGGCAGATTTTTAAAATTGATATCCTTATTAATATCAATATGAATAAGAACAACAAAAGATTTGAGAAAAGATTTGAAAGAGGTTTGCCCTTGCCTTCCTCTGTGCATCTACGCTGTAGAAAAAATGCAGTTTAACACCATGAAGTACTGTATTTCCATCCTAAGAAATCCTGAAATTTGTAGTTTTACAAGGTCTTTTTAGCCTTCTTTGCAAAAGAGTGGCAATGCCTCTTGAAAACTACAAATCCCAGGATTCTGTGGCATGAAGCTATGTCAGTTAAAGTGGTATCAATCTGCATTATTTCTACAGTGCAGATGCACCCTAAAAGAGGAATGTTACTTGCCTAAGGCCATCCAGTGGGTTTCCATAGCTGAGAGGGGATTCTGGCCTCTTGCAGTCCCAGGCCAACACTCAAATTGTTACACCTTGCTCACTCTATTTTATACTCAGTTGTAATCCCATGGGATGCCACACAGGTTTTCAGAGGTACATATGTAAAAAGGTACACAAAAAAAACTAAAAACAGAAATAAAAAGCCAGGGTAACCCTTCATTTGAACTCAATAGGACTTTCTAATGAATGGACTTGAATAGCATTGTGCTGTTAGGCAGCTACCTGTAAATTCTCAGCCTAAATACAGGGACTGGTCCATGTATTTTTCTGGACTGGGAGACTTCTTGAATGGAGTCTGTGAAGCTTTTCTACCTTCTGATGAGAGGGATAACAAATGCTTGAGAATATGTACATTCCTGTTACAAAACTTCTTCAAACAAGGCTAGAAAGTGGGTGGCTCATGGGCTCTACCATTAGGCAGAGTGAGGTAGCCATTGAAGGTAGTAGATGTCAAGAGTTGCACGCTGGCAGAAAGGTGTTGGGAGACAGAGCTCTGTACACCCCAAAATGTGCTAAGCTAGGTGAAGGCAACCAGAACCAAGTCAGCCTTGGAGCTAAATCACATGCTTATCACTTCTGTGGCACATTGGATCTGATTATATTTACAAATATCTATTTCATCCACCTATTTAATGAACTGTTTTTTTAATTGCACCATTCAAGGTCTCAGTCTTCCAGCACCTTTGCTTGGATTCTAAGTTGCTCTTCAATTCAGGTGGGGAGATGATTTTTTAAAAAAACCTGCTTTTCCATCTGCAAGCTTCACTGTACAGTTTATCAGACGACGGAAATTGGAAGTATAATCTAATGGCAATCTGAACGCAATCATGGGGCTTCACGTTATTGTGTATTAAAGTATCTCACACAATTTTGGGCAAAAAGGAAGTCATTCCGAACGCAATCATGGGTTTTACGTTATTTCGTATTAAAGCATCTCACGCAATTTCAGGCAATGGGAAGTCCTTTTTGGGCAATGGGAAGTCATTCTGAACACATTCCAAACGCAATTGGGATTCATGTAAATTCGCTAAACTAGCGAATTCACGTGAATTCAAATTGGCTCCAATTGGCTCCATTTGAAATAAAGAGAAATTCCTCCCATCTGATAAACTCCTGTGTTGTATCTAAATCATTCCAGTATTTTAAAATAATGTTTTAAATGGTTTAGGTCTGATTTGAGCTATCGTATATTGTCTTGGGACCCTGGCAGGCTGAGAGGCAATAAATAAATAAAGCAAACCAACCAACCATCCAACCAATAAATAAATAAATTAATTAAATAACATTCTGACAGCTCTTTGGGTAATTTGCAATAGAGCAGCAAGGGTTTCTGACTCCCAATTGTCAAACAATAGACAATAAACCTAATATTTCTTTCCTAATGTTAGCTTGCTAATAAAGAGGGTTTTGTATATTGGTGGCGGGGTGGTGATAGAGGGTGGAGAATAAATTTCCCAGACTCGCCTTTGGATCAGTTATCATTTGCCATCACTGGCATATCTTAGGCTGCATCTGCACTGAAGAAATAACACAGTTTGACACAACTTAAAACTGCTATGGCTCCATGCTATGGAATTTTGGGATTTATAGCTTCGTGAGATATTCAGCCTTCTCTGTCAGAGAGCTCTGGTACTACAACAAACTAGAAATCCCAGGATACCATAATATGTAGTTAAGATGGTATCAAACTACATTATTTCTGCAGTGGAGATGCAGTCTCAGTCATCCTGGCCTGGTTAAAACCAGTTTCTGAAATCTTGGTAACAGGTCTTATTCTTTAGTTGATTGCCATCTGCAAAGCAGCCAGTGGGAGGCTGGCCTTCATTATCTTTGGTGTCAATATATTTATCCCATACAACTGAGATGGATAGCCACTCTTGCACTGATGTACATACCCATGGTAAAGTCAGAAACAGTATAATTATGTTAGTTTTCCACTGACTGGGCTAGATTTATTCCATATCTTGGATTCAGCCCTTGCCAACATGTATATCTTGTGCAAAGGAAACATTGCTGCGATTTGATATTTCTCTCTCTGACTCTACCCTTAAAAAAAAAATACCCCAAACAGCCTCAAAATCAATTGAAAGCTGTTCAGCTTAATTATTAATGGCTGCAGAGCTGACTAATCATGTTTGCACAATCTTTCTGTAAACAGGTTGAACACAAAATGCCGTGTAGTCCAGTCCCTGAGTGTCTAGCATTGATTCTCAATATAAACACACCTTTCAGCTACTATCTCTCAATGCAACAGGTTTGGGGAGATAGCCAAGATTAGGGCAAGCTCCATTTCTCAGGACAAAAGCCTGGATTCAGCTGCCTTTAACAATGCCATTTGACGGGTGATGGAATGTTAGCTCTGTTGGGCTCAATATCCCTCTGAGGCATAATGCACTTTTACTCTTCTGTAGAAAGAATTATTTTCCCCTGTGGGAAATGATATGGATTTTGTTTGCAGAACGAGACAGTCCATTGCTGTGAAAATCATTGTGTTATCTCCAAGCAAGTATGTTTGTTTTTTTTTAATAATTGGGTTTTCTTCAAGCAAGCATGTCTACTTTAAAAAAAAATCTGCTGTATTTATATCCCCTGCTTCCCCCATGGACCCAAGAGTCTGCAAGCAAGGTTTATACAACAACCTTGCAAGGTTGTGTCAGTTGAGTGGTAGCAACAGGCTCAAGGTCTCTCAAATAAGCTTCACTGAACCGGTCCATGAAACTATTATAAGGCTTCACTCCCACTACCTTTCAAATCGGATTGTGAATCGGTTTGAACCGGTTCAAACAACCCTGGTTCCCACTTAATCCAAATTGCTGAAGCGATTCTGAGAGAGGGGCCATGCTCCAGACCCATTTAACCCACATCTTTTTGATGCTGAGTTTTTCCGCTTCTTTTTCGATAAATTGATTCCACACAAATGTGAGCCACAAGCGGATCGAAATTGATTCAAATTTCCCCTTCAGCTGGCTGGAACCGAATCATTTTGAATCAATTCATTCATGAATGGGAACCACAAGTGGGTTACTTTGATGCCAGAAAATGATAGAAAATGTGATTGCGGAAAGTGTAGTGTAAACCACAATCTGACGTTGAATCGATCCATCGATTTGGATCGCACACCGATTTATCTGTAAGTGGGAATGAGGCCTAAATATAGTGCACATGTTTAAAAGAGAAGGCTCTGAAATGCCTGTTGGAGAAATGAGGAACCTGTGGTCCTGTCGGATGAGCATCTTGCGAGTTGTCATCCCCAAAACGAAATTTGCCAAGTGCTGCCTTTCATAATGATTCTAAAATATCTATGCATGTAGTGCAAAAGGTCCCTGTAAACAAGCAAAAATCTGCAAGGAGAAGAACCTGTGGGGAAAGGAACACAAGCATCCTACTCCAGACATGTTTTCAAGTAACCACAAGGTGGCAATGTTAGACTTACTTTTGAAATGGGAGTATTGTTGCATTGTTGTTGCAATTGTATGCCTTCAACTTGTTATAATTAATTGTATACCTTCAAGTCGTTTCTGGTTTATGGCAGCCCTAACACAAGCCTATCATGGGGTTTTCTTGGCAAGATTTGTTCAGTGGTAGTTTGCCATTGCCATTCCCTGAGGCTGAGAAAGTGTGACTTGCCCAAGGTCAGTCAGGTAATCTCTGTTGCATAGTCAATGCCTTTTTACATGATAATCTACATCCCCCAGTGACTCCCCTGAGCAATTCTTCCACAGTCACAGGCCCTGTCCTCTTAGATCTACAGAGGCAATTTCTATTTTTAGGAAAAGAATTAAATCCCACTGGCACCATGCTATAGTCTTGACACTGTTTGGCAACCCTCTTCTGCAGTTGCTATTGTGAAAGGAAGAAAATCAGATTCATTAAATCAGCCTCCATTGCCTGACACCTTCCTAGATGTTAGACTACAATGGATGGATGTTTTTGACTGATGAAATTCAAGGTTGCAGAGGTGTTGTTGTTCATGGATTGCCATTGTACATGTGCATTGCTCATTCTATTGCCCATTACATGTGCAGATGTGCATTGGCTGCACTACAGCTCACATGCCAACCATGGGTATTCACATGGCCAAGAATCCCAACCAAAATATTTGCCCCATCTTTGCTTCACTAAGTGACTTATTTCCAGAGCTTGGGCACCTTACTTTTGGGGGCTAAAACACCAATGAATACCTTAGCCGACAATGCCTACTGGCCATGCTGTTTGGGAGACTATGGGCATTCTAGTCCAAAATAAAGTAAAATGTCCGAGCTCTCCTTCCTAGATGGTTGTTTTGACAGAAAATGCCCATGCATTACTCCCCTCCCAGCCTGTCCCATGGTTGTGTATCCAGACTGTAACTGTTGGCAAATATTTGACTTGCAGTCACCCTTCATAGAGCATGATCCGTTCTGAGAGAAAACAGTCTTTTTGGGCTGAAAATAGCGCATGGCAGACCACTGCATATTCATGAAGTTGAAAATTGGCCCCTACTGTAATTGTTGACCCTGCTCTTAGGAACCCTACAGCTGTTTCTGAGATCCTTTATGGGGCTCACATACATCATATTAATTTTGAACTCAATACAACTTCATGACCAATGTATCATGTACTTTTGAAAAAATGAAATGAGATGAAAACAATCATCACACAGCAGGAAGGAAGCCGGGAAGGATAAGCAACCCCGGCTGCCAACACCTTCCCAAAAGTCTACTGCTGTGTGCTTCAGAAAACAATAATCTTTTTAAAAAAATCTGTATGATGAAAAATAAAATGGATGAAAAATAGAATGGAGTACAGAGTAGGGTGGTCTTGTATTTAGTAGCTTCTCAGATCTGTTCAGGTTGAGATAATTTTTTTTTTATTTTTTATATCATCATCATCATCATCATCATCATCATCATCATCATCAGTCTCTCCTGTTGGGCCTTTGACTAGAACTCAACCTACAGAAATGCACCAGATGAAACTTTTCCTATTAGGGAAACATAAAACAATAGTAAGACCTTTATACAATCATTTCAGAATATTAGGGGTGATCACCTATGAATGTGCAACATGTGTTGTGTAGACAACATGTGACCAATGGTAGACTTTTGGTACCTCTCACAGCTCTCATTTGCTGCTGTCACTGATGCAATCCCTCCAAAACTGGTGGAATGGTATGGGGCTAATTAGGGTGACCAAATCTCACACCCTGGCCTGGAATTCCCTGTTTTCATGGGTCATCTCCAGGTGGGAGACAAGGGTACAGGTTCTCCAGTTTTGGAAGAGACGGCTCAGCTATAAGCAACAGGAAATGGGTGTGTGCAAATCCTCATCACAGATAGCAGAGCACTAGCTTGCTACCATTTTTAAAAGGCTTATTTGATTTGTTGCTACAACTTGCAAAGACTCTCCAGGGGAGGTTATGGATTTATAGTCAGCCAGCCCCGACCACAGGCTTGCCATCTGCAGACTGGAACATCCACAGATGGCCCTGCCACATTCTCCCAAATGGTGGTGTGTGCACATGGTCATGCCAGTGTGGCAGTGCATATGACATGCCAGCATTAAAACCAATGGGACTTTAGGTCCCACAGTTTTGGGCATCCGCATGGGAATCCAGAATGGAACCCCCATGAATACAAAGGGCAGAATTGCTTATTTAGTTTCCTCTTTCCCTCTCAGGACTTTATCATGCCAGCCTGCTGTCCTGGCCCAATCCCATTAGTTTAAGAATGGAAGCATACCAGTTTGGCATAATTTCATATCACTCTTTCCCCCACTATAACACTTTGGCAATCCATGTTCATACAATCTGTTTTCCGCACTGCCAAATGCTACCTTCCAGAAGGAGAGGGAGACAAGTGGTCAGGGGAGTCAACCACCTCAAAGCCCACTGGTGTGTAAACATTCACACAGCATTCACACAGCAGGAAGGAAGCCGGGAAGGATAAGCAACCCTGGCTGGCAACACCTTCCCAAAGTCAACTGCTGTGAGCTTCAGAAAAGCATTGGCAGACACAATCACTGCAAGGGTGAGGGGCAGAAGAAGAGATGAGGAGACTCATGCCTACTCACACCTTGTGACTGTTGGATAAGCAGAACTGCAGCCTTTCCTGTCAATGAAAAGGTGCACAACAGTAACTAATGGAATACAAGACATGCCATCATATGATAAGCACTGGCTCAAAACACTTTTAATATGTTAAAACTTGACTTTTTAGTCTTGTGTAATAATGTCATTGTGGCATCCACCTTTGGGCTAGAAGCAAGTACAGTCAACCCTTCATATCCACGGATTCTTATCCACATCAAATATCCACAACTTGAAAATATTTGTAAAAGTATAAATTCCAAATAGCAAATTGTGATTTTGCCTTTTTATACAAGGGACACCATTTTACTATGCCATAGTATTTAATAGGATTTGAGCATCCAAGGATTTTGGTATCCACTGGGGATCCTGGAACCAAACCCCAGTGGATAACAAGGGCCCACTGTAGAATACATTTAAATGTTGTTTATCCTGTCTCCCTAAATAAGTGAAGAATAATCTCTTCATTCCACCTTGATTTGGGAAAGGCCCCTTTAGCTAAATCTTAATTTCCATATGGGAAGATATGTTCAGCATGTGTGCAAGTAAGTGTGTTTTAATGGCAAGCTGTAAGCAACTGTGGTTGGCACTTGATGCATAATGCTTAATGAAATCACATGAGGCCTTTCCTGGGTCTCAGGTTTTAGCATGGAAAACTCAGGGTCTTAAATGAACCTAAAATGATAAGTTTAGGATTGATACAACCATGACACCAAAAGTCATTGGCTAAACCAAATCTGGTTTTTCAGGCTTCATCTTCCAGGGGGAAATGCCAAGCTAATCCCATGTAAGTCCAGAATGGGTGTGGAAACTCTCCTTTGCCATTGTGAAATCCCTACTTCACCCTTATTTCTCCATTCTCTCAGCTTCCCAGTCAACATGTTTTCTTTTCCAGGTATAGCTCTTGTAACAGTATTTGCTTGAATTGCAGGAAAGTTTGCTCTGCAAACGGTGTTCACCTTTGCCAGATGGGAGCAGCTGTTCCCTTGACATTCTCACAAGGCTTCTTGTTTGCATAGACTTTTGTCAGCAAATATCCCACCCTAAACAAGCCACTCGCCTTACCTTGCTTTCCAGAGCTGATAGGAGAGTCGTGAGTAGTGTCAAAGGACACCTTCTCCCTTGTCTTTTCCTTTCATTAACAGACACCCACCTCCAAGACGGCGCCACCAGATCATTTACCTCCTTCATTAATCATCTTGGGGGGTGGATGGGAAGCTTGCTAGGCAAAGAAAGGTGGAAGCAAAGATTTTGAAAGGGGTGCATTAGGGAAACATCTTAACTACACAACATTGACACACTTTTGTCCTGATTAAGTGGCTGTTCTCACCTACCTATCTATAGTATATCCTGAAAGGGACAGGAAGATTTGGGCCTACAGAGGAATTCTAACAACTTACCTTCCATACAGCCAGTGTGACCTATGGGCAGTATTGAAGCTGAACTTGGGAAAGCAAGCCTTCAGCCTCCAGTGTTTAGGTTGTAAGATTTGCAGACCTGAGATCCTTCCTTGTTCTCTTAATTGGATGCTAATAATGTTACATAGGACACGTGGGGAAAATTGGGGTTTAAAATGCGATTATTGCATGAAAACAGTGGAATCGCGAATGACATTTCCACATGACGTTGCAATTAAAGTGCCATTATCCCAGGAATGAACAGGCAATAAACAGCAACAAATTTTATCACACTTTATCACACAGGGGGAAACTGATAGTTTAAATGGTGACTATTCTGTGAAAATCATGCAATTGCGATTAAAACATAATTAACATCTTCACATACAATGTGGTAAAAGATCCATTATTCCAGGAATAACCAGGCAATAAACAGGAGCAAACTATTCACAGGATTTTCACATGAATGATTTGTTGCTGTTTATTGCTTGGTTATTCCTGGGATAATGGCGTTTTAATTTTTAAAAAATTGCGACATTGTGTGAAAACCTTTATCATGATTGCTTGATTTTCAGGGGATATTCCTGGGATAATGGTGCTTTAATCGAAACGTCGTGTCAAAATCTTATTTGCAAATGTGCAGTTGTCATGGGATAATCGCCATTTATACTTCCAATTTTCCCTGTATGATAAAGTCCAATTATTGGTTGCTGTTTCTTGCCTGATTATTCCTGAGATAATGGCTCTTTAATTGTGATGTGTGTGAAATTGTTAATCATGATTGCACAATTTTCAGGGGATAATAGCTGTGTAAACCCCCGATTTTCCCCATGTGGCAAAGTTCATACATCCTGAAAGACCTTGTTTTCCTGGCAAATGACATTTAGTACATAAATGATTTTGCCATTGCTATTATATTATATTATATTATATTATTATGTTATTGTTATTTTATATTATATCACTATTCCTTCCAAAAACTATAGCCAGATTCCTGTTGATGTATGATGTGTAAGTAAATTCCTGTACAGATATGAATGGATGATTTGTCTGATGAAATTCAAGGTTGTAGAGGTGGAGTTGCTTGTGGGTTGCCATTGTACATGTGCGTTGCTCATTCTATTGCCCATTGGATGTGCAGATGTGAATTTGGCTGCACATGTTGCTAATCAGGCAGCATCGAACAACTGTCACATAACACTTGAACAGAGGAGGGTAGCTGTGGGGAGGCCAAAATGAAGGCATTGCCCAGAATGAGAATTCTGCACCCACACCCCAATTAATTTTTCTTTCATTCTCCAAATTTCCAGTATTTGAGTAACTTAAAACTTCAGTTTAACATTTAGAAATACTGCTTAGGCACCCAAGATACAAAGGGAAGGGGCACACAGAAAATATTCGTTTTAGGTCTGAACAATTTTCAGTGTCTCGCTGCAAAACTAGCAGTTTGTGAGTGAAAGAAAATTTGATTTGGGGGCAAATTTCTTATTTCATTTGTCACCCCCACCCACACATCTTCACCCCTGCAAAAATGCTAAGTTGTGCTCCATCTCCTCAGTTTATCAGTTGATATAACAGAAATTTGTGCAGGATGACAGAGACAGAGAGCCCTATTACTCTCTAAGGCACATTACTTATAGTATGGATTATAATATAAGACAAGGCCATGTGTGTGTGTGTGCCTTCAAATTGGCTGCTGACTTGTGGTGACCCCATTAATTTCATAGGGTTTTCTTAGGCAAGGAATCCTCAGTTCCTTCCTCTGAAATAGAGTCTACAGCACCTGGGATTTGTAAGTGGTTTCCTGTCCATGTAGTAACCAGAGCTGACCCTGCTTAACTTCCAAGATCAGACAGGATCTGGCGCCTTTAGGGTATTTAGGCCATACAAGAGAAGATTAGTGGTTAAAAATATTTCTTCACAACCTATTTGGATCCCATTAAGCTATCAAACTAGTTGGTCTTTCACAGCTATAGGCAGCTGGTCATCTTGAAGTTCTTAATGTGGAGGGGCATGTCTACTCTGTAAATGTAAACAGACGTTCCCAGCTGCTACAGGCTGCTTTTGGACAGAAGGATGGAAGTAACTACTGTTCACAGTTTTATTAGGGGTCATAGAGAGAAGCCTCTCTTGTTCTTAACAATGGGATGACCACCTTCATCTGCACTATCAATGCCCCAGCCCCAAATGTCAATTTCCATTATAATTGCCTTGGTGCAATTGACACAGGAGCATCCTTACAGTGGGAGGAGAAAATCTGTCCGCTCTTCTTTTAAAATGATTAGTTACAAAGCACCCTGCAGAGATGATGTAGGTTTTAAGTCGTATATAATCACAATGCCCCTTGCAAAAGTAAAGCTCACTCTTGCAAATGTGGACTCTTGAAAATGTTTGTAAATGCAGAAAGCCTTTTTAGGTTTCATAGCAGGAGAAAGGCAAGATAAATAAAATAAGATTCATATAAAATCATAGCTATGACACTTATAGCAAAGAGGACAGTTTGATGGTTTGGACAGCAATATTAAGGTGATATTCAATATGGGATAAGTAAGGGGCTTGACAGAACACACAGACCCCTTCCTAGCCAGATCAGGGCCACAACAACCTCACACCGCAACCCCAATCTGGCCTTTCGAGGGCATAAAAAGGCTCCACAAAAGTTGCTCCTTTTTGCACCCTTGAAAGAGCACCATATGGACGCAGCATCAGAGGAGCATCATGACACCATGCACTGTGTGGAGTAGTGTGCAGCATCATGGAACCCTGGGACTGGAGTCAGGGAGTGCATCATCTGGATGCGATGCCCCAACTCTGCTCCCAGGCCAGCCTTTCAGGCCAGTCTGTACAGGGCCTAAGTTGTCTTTTTGTGATGCTCATTCTCCAATACCGGTCTTTTCACTGAATAAAGAGTGAGTCCTTGGAGCAGTTCTCTAAATCTCCAAATCATTAATGCTGTAGAATAAATGTAGATTTATGACTGCTTCCATTCAACTGGCTATTCTCAAGCCAGTACTTTTCAAATATGTTGGGTGACAACCTGCATTGTCCACAGTAAGCCCAGCACATCTCAAGCATTGATACCACTTTATTCATTATTCTGTCCCATGGAATCCTGGGATTTGCATTCTAGGGGGGGGGGGTATTTGGAATTCTGTGACAGAGAACTCTTAGGCCTCAGTAAACTACAAATCCCAGGATTCCACAAGATGAAATAATGACAGTTTACATGGTTTTTGTTGTTAATTGCTATCATGTCAACATTGTTTTATGGCAACTCTATGGACCTTATCAGACGTTGGAAATTGGAAGTATAATCTAATGGCAATCTGAACACAATCAAGGGGTTTCACGTTATTGCGAATTAAAGTATCTCACGCAATTTCAGGCAAACGGGAAGTCATTCCGAATGTAATCATGGGTTTTACGTTATTGCGAATTAAAGCATCTCATGCAATTTTGGGCAATGGGGGGTCATTTTCAGGTGATGGGAAATCATCCTGAACGCATTCCGAATGCAATTGGGATTCACGTAAATTTGCTAAACTAGCGAATTCACATGAATTCGAATTGGCTCCAATTGGCACCATTCGCAATAAACAGAAATTCCTCCCATCTGATAAGGTTGTATGAATGAGAGCCCTCCAAGTTACCCTGCAATGAACTCAGATCTTGCAGACTCAGGGTCATGGTTTGCTTGATTGCATCTATCCATCTGGAATGCAGTCTTCCTCTTTTCCTACTGCCTTCTACCTTACCAAGCATTACTGTTTTTTTCTAGGTAGTCATGTCAACATGTCTCAGTTAGGTCATCTGCCTTCTAGGGAAAGTTCAGGCTTGATTTGCTCTAGGACCTATTTATTTCTCTTGTTAGCAGTCCACAGTATATTAAGAACTCTTCTCCAGCACCACAGTTCAAATGAGTTATTTTTTTTTCTTATCAGCTTTCTTCACTCTCCAGCATTCACAAGCATACCACAGACATAGGAAATGAAATGGCATGGTCAATCCTAACTTTAGTATTCAATTGTATATCTGTATACGTCAAGATCTTGTCTACTTCATTCATTGCTGTCCTTCCAAGTCCTAGTCTTCTTCTGATTTCTTGACTGTGGTCTCTATTCGTAATGACTGGGCCAAGATATGGAAAGTCTTGAACTATTTCAACAAAGGAATCCTCAGCCCTTCTTGGAACCAAGCACTCTTTTTTTTAGTGTAGAAAATGTACTTAGATTCTAAAAACAGCTACCACTTCTATTCTTTTCCCTCCAGGACAGAGCTTTGTCTTGGTGCAGAGCATCTGGTAATCACATCTAAAGAAGGGTACTAATTACTACTGACAGTTTTGTATGCTTGTTTGTTTGTTTGTTTATCATGGTTGCAAAATCCTGACATGGTGAAGGGTACTGGTGGTGAATGGCACTGCCTTTTTGAGTCCTCCCCTCTTAAGAGAGAGATTGAACAGCTTCTTCCTATCAGCAAATGTCCTGCAAGAAAGGTGATACAATTGATTTTAATTGTCTCACAAGATGAGGTTTATTTTATTGGTGACAATGTTGTTTTCTGGGACAGGAGGGGATGGGGGAAGACAGAAGTTTTGACAATGACAGCTGATGGTGTTCTTCTAGGTTTAGGTCCATGATTTAAAGGTTCTACAAAAGTGCTGAGCCCCATCTCCAAATAATAATAATAATAATAATAATAATAATAATAATAATAATATTTATTTATTTGTATGTCCCGCCTTTCCTTCACATCAAGGCGAGATTACAGCAATAAACTATACACAATACAGTCAGCAATAAAAAGTCAGCAAATAATAAAGACAAAAACATAATGCATCATCATATATATACCTACAATATCACAAATATTCACAATATCACCTATGCATAACATCAATACAAACTTGTACAATACAATACCAACAAGCAGTTTACAATATAAACATAATCATTTACAATTACAATACCATTACAACAAGCATAGGTTAATCAGATTAATCCCGAAGTCCTCCGTGAACAGTAAAGATGTTCCGGCGCTGGTGCTGTTGGGAAGGGAGCAAGCTGGCATTTTATGGAGTGCCGCTCCCACCGGCTTCCTAAGAGTCCCCCTCCACGGGCGGGGTCAGGCAGGTCTTCCGACTGGCGCAGGCGCTCAGCTGAGGAGCCAGGGGCCAGCAATGAGGGACGCCGCTCCCACCGGCTCCCTAAGAGTCCTCCTCCACGGGCAGGGTCGGGCACGTCTTCCAGCTGGCGCAGGCGCTCAGCTGAGGAGCCGGGGGCCAGCAATGTGCCCAGTATACCACTGAGACTAAAACCCAGGGCTGATTTGCTGTCCCAGTAGCATGGAAGCCCCCAGCTGCCTTTGATTTTTGATATATTCAAGTGCAGACTGAAGATTTCAGCTTTTCACTCAGTGAAGAGGATGTGAAAGTCGTGTGCAATGTGTGTATAAGAGACAGGGAGAAAAAGAGGGAGAGAGAAAATAACATACAGGCTAATATATCAGTTCTTCCCAGTAGCAAATTGAAACCTCAAACACAAAAAAGGAAAACGGGGAAAAATGTCACATCCTCCTGACCCTTGTTTCACCTATAGCTGATGATCATTCTGAATCCTGAATCTTGGGCAAAAGATCCCCAGTGTGGCAAATTTCTAGTACAACACCCACTGCAGTGGCTCTTACTTTTCGCAGGTCTCCTGCTGCTTTTGATCTGATCCAAAAGCAATACAGTCATAGGTTCCTGTATAGTTTTCACAGATAATCATTCAGGCGTGTGTGTGTGTAATCCTTCCAGGAAGAATTTACAGGACAGCATGCTCTGAGCCTCTCCTAAATGTGCTTTGGATTATTTTGATCCAGGTCAGTCCCTGTCATGTTACATGAGTGCTTATAGTCCAACTTTGAACTGGTCTTGCAAGCCACATGGAAATATAAAATCAAAGTAAGGGGCTGATATTAGCATGAAATCCAGTATTGTCATAGCCACATGGATCACAATGAGCTGCAGCCCTAGGATTTTTTTTTTTTAAAAAAAACCCTCCCAGCATGAATTATGTGTTCTTTCAAGAAACATATTTATTTATATTTACACACACACACATACACACCCATATATATCTACTTATGTGCAGATTATCTTCAGATTGCTCATTTGTCATGTGTTTATTTGCATTTTAAATATTGCATTTTAACCCACAGGTAAAGGCTTTCTCTATAACCCTCTTTTTACTTTGGCGAGAAAGAGGCAGAGGAGGATATGGATTTTCTTCTAGCAACCAAATGGTGTGTGAGAGTCTGCTGAGATTCCCTGGCCCTTGCTCAGCTCTCAGATACTGGATGGGGGAAATGGATGTGACAAAGATCTCCAGTTCCTCACAAAGGATTGCAATGGAAGGCTTGGCAGGCTAGAAGCAGTAACAGCAGCAAATGATCTCCAACAAGCTAGCCAGCCCTCAGCCCTTCAAGATTGCCTGAATCCATCAGCGTCTTTGTACCTGTCCGCATTTGACCTTATTGGAGAACATGCACCTCTTGCCTCATGCCAGTCTGAGGCAAATGCTATGGTCCCTGCAAATCAACAATCAAAATGCCAAATTGCCCTCTGTCCACCCCGTACAGGATCAAAGCTGAGACTTAACTGAGGGCAGACCACACTTAAAAGGGAAACAAAACAAACAAACAACAAAACCATAAAAACTCTAGGCTACCAAGGGAAAAAAATCAGAACAAAATGAAATATTTTTAAAATCCCAGGTTTAACTCATGAAAATAGGATGAAATGAAGGTTTGACCTGGGTGTAAGTCAATGCTGTGTGTCAACATAGGGCTAGAAACAGGGCTAAAACACATTCTCAGCCTCATGTAGACTAGCACCTGTTTTTGGGTAAATAAGCAAAAGCATTCTGAAAATTCTAGAAACCACTTGAAAGTTTCATCCAAAATCTATCCAGGATGATTTTTTTTTCTTCCACCATTCTCCAATTTACATATGATTTCCATTTTGATGGCCAAACTTAACACATCTATGCTTTTTAAAACATGATGTGTATAACTGGTTACAGGCTTATTTGCTCTTTCCTTTTCTCTCCATTTTGCTGTTGACGCATGCTCAGTAATGGATTCTGAAGGCACCTGCTGTTTGCCATGACCGTTGCAGGGAAACACACACAGTCACGGTAGGATAATCTAGAATAGAATCCCATTCTTTCCCAGTTCAAACGTTATTGCATTGCTTGCTGCATACATGCTACTATAACCTGACAGTGAAGGTCTCTGTTTCTTCAGCCCTCCTTCACTTTCCTTTCAGTGCTGATGTTGCTAAAAAAACTTCCAGGCACAAGTAAAAAGATTTTGTAAAAAGGAGCTTCTTTGTCAGAGGCTTTGCTAACGGAGCCTATACTGGAAAATTACAGCCCAGTCTCCAGTATATCATTTCTAAATAAAGTAGTAGAATTTGAGACTAAGAAAATATTTCATGCATTTTACAGAAAAAGAGGGGAGAAATGTGATTTCTCATTGTAACAAATAAAAATTAACCAAGCAAGGATTTATATTCCCAGTATGGATCCAATCTCTATATATGGTAAAACATATACCAAGGACTAATGGATAATGTATTAAAAAAACAGAATTGGTCTTAATGGTAAAGTATTGTTAGGGAGACAATTCATTTAATAATGACATCTTTCCTACAGGTTTATCACCAGGATCACTCCAGATATTCTTCCACATGTTCTGCATGTACAGTAATAACTTTGTCAATAAACCAGATTATCTAATCTGAAATGAAAATCAGTTCACATGATGAGAGATAAGGTCAGAGTAGCCTTGGGTCCCCTGTGCTTCTTTATTGGATAATTTCTTATGTCCAATTTTATCTTGCAGGAACATTCCTTTCTTTTGTGTACTAGCGAACAGGCAATTGGGTGAGAGATAACCATTCAAATGAACTAACCAGGAAGATGGCATCCAAACAACAACTGAGTTTGTGTACACCAGAGAGAGAGAGAGAAGGAAGCATAAAAAAATTGAAAAATTTACAGTTGGCAAATATGCTGTAAAACAAAAATAGTTTATTTATTTAAATTCCAAATGCACGCTAAGTTTATGGCACATCTTTCTGTGACTCTCAGTTCCTTGGACATGATCCAACTGTGGCATGCTGAATGACAGCGTACAAAGTTCTGGAGCTGATGGCACCAATTTGGGAGAATATAGCCATATAGAAGGCTGAAGAAAAGGTTAGGGGGTCTGGATTCAATGTGATGGAGAAGCCATTAAGTGTAACCAAACTAGGTTCTACTTCTGTGCTCCTCCAACAGAATTTCTGGAGATATACTTTATCCAAAATTAAGTGATACAATTCTATATCAGATTACAAATGGGACAACAATATTTATGTATTATATAGATCCATATCATGTTTTTTTTCCATCCTGTAGCTCAGGGGCTGTATAGAAGTAGATAGACCTTTAGTCTGATCTAGATAGAACTAGATAGACTTTTTGGTCTGATCTGCCATATCTCTTCCTATGTTCTAGAACTAGATAGATAGAGGTGAAGGATCACACTTGTTTCAAACATTATGTTCACACGATAGTCAAGCAGATACCCATAGGAAGCCCCCAGGGTTTCTGGTCATACTCCATAGGAACTGACATACAGAGAGGCATGCTGTCCTAGGTCTTACAATTAAAATATATCCAGACCAATTACTAGCCACTGATGATCCCATCATCCATGAAACTGACTAATGCACTTGTAAAGTTGCCTAAACTGGTGGTCATCACTACATTTACAACAGCAGACTCTACAATTCAATTATATACCATATGATGGAAGTATTTCCTTTTATCCAGGAGTGGACAAATATGGAAAGGGAGGTACCAATATTCTCCCTCTTAACACCACTATCCCCACACTCTGTGGGTTGCACTGGAACATCTAGGCATACAAGAAGTGATGTTACATCATTTGCTGTTATTATTTTAGGGCATATTCCCCCCCCCCCCCATTAGGGGATGAGGAGTTCTTGGGGTGAGTGAACTTTGTGGGCAGTTTCAGGGCTTTCTGAACCTTCTGTGGTCAAAAAAGTACCTGAAAATCAGCCCCAATTTTCAAAACATTATCTGGAGGTGCAGGGGGCTTTGGTGATCTCCATGGGAGGTTGGGGGACCATATGCAGGCCACAGGCTGCAATTTCCCCATCCCTGAATGTCCTGCTACTTAGCCTTCACAAATGACTCTGAGTACTATTAAAAACAACTTTCCCCAAATCTCTCTGCACAAGATTGTAGTCATAGGTATATATACTATTGTGTTTATTTAGTGAACAAGCGTAAAAACAACTATTACCACCATTACTCTTACTGTTGCCACAGCATGGTTTAGCTGACACTGAGTACTTTATAATTTAGTTGCAATGTAAGAATTACACTTAAATTTTTCCTTCTGGTTATCAAGGAGAGTTCAGAGTAAAAACTGACTGTTTTGTGTTCACAGCATTTATTACCTGTATTGCATTCTTAAGCATTCATGGTGTTTCACATACATCATCTCAGCATACAAACTGCTCAGCCTCCAAGACATGTATTAGCCTGTAAGCTGATTTAGACTACAATCCTTGTCGACTGGTATGGGGGTAAGGTACACTGAAGTCTAAGGCTTATCCAGATTTCCTTGTGTTAAAAAAAAAAAAGACAGGAGAGCATTTGGAGAGGAAAGTGACAACAAATGACATTAAATGGTATGGCAAAATAAGTTAAAATAATCTTATGTTGCTTTCTGTCAAATCCCCCCTTCAAACGCTCTCCTGATTTTATATACATTTTAAAAGTGCCACAATTTCAGCTTAGCACTTTAGCACTAATCTTCTAGGGAGATTTTCTGGAGAGAAAAAAAAATTATAAGGATGAATGGGAAGAAGCAGAAGGAGACTGTGAGGCTCACAGAGCAGAAACACCTGTGGAAACAAGAGCAAAATGGAGATAAGACAGTGAAGGGACTGGTCAAATCACAACTAATGTTGCACCCCAAATGTAAGCGAAGATGCCCATGAAGGAACTGAGATGTGCTGCTTTTTAAAACCCCACTAATTGAACATACCTGAATAAAACAGTTTTTTTTAAAAAAAAATGTCACTTTTTTTCTTCTTTGCTATTGTTGTTGTGTGCCTGCAAGTCATTCCCAACAGGAGGTCACAGGGTTTTCTTGGCAAGATTTGGTTAGAAGAGGTTTGCCTTTGCCTTTCACTGAGGCTGAGAGTGTGTGACTTGCCCAAGGTCACCCACTGGATTTCTATGGCTGATTATAGAAATGAAAAGGGATGGCCAGAATCCTATTGGGGACTTAGGTCTTCCTAAGTGGACTTATATCTGCAGGAGTTAGAACTTGGCAGCTTCAAAACATCCGTATCAAATAAAGGGCTTCTGTTACATTACTATATAGGGCAGCCAGCAAAATTACCAATGAACAACGGAACTGATGCACAATGGTACCAATGCACATTGGAACACCCACTAAGGAGTGCCAATAGACATTGGGATGCTCTTGCCATACTACACATTTTGTTTCCCTGCTGCACAAAGTGTGTCCAGATGCACATGTCTGGAGGAGAATAGGGTACCTTGGTGTTTTCAGTGGTTGAACCAATTGGTTCCTCATGATTGTCTTTTTGGTGCTACTGTTTAATTCTCCTAAGTATTTTAAGAATTGTTTGAAATATCATTTTGATGCCAGCTTCTAATTCTCTCAAGTATTTTAAGAAATGTTTGTAGTCCTTTCAGCTTTCAGCACTATTTTATCTTGTTGCTGCTTTTATTGTGGTTTCATTTACTATGGCATTTTAATTCTTTGCATTTTGTGGTATGGGCTGGTTTCTGTTGCATAATATCCCATATATTTATGTCTTGTATGCCGCACAGAGAACTCTAATAATGGCTGGCCTAAAAATGTAACAGAACAAATTCAATCAGAGCCATATTTGAGTAGACAGTCACAGGATTGTGCTATAAGCCTGAAATTCCATGCATTTGTGTTAAAAGTATGAGATGACATTTCTATGTAAACATTACTAAGATTGTGTTGAGTACTGGTAGACCTAATTCTTGTGGTCTATAATTTTTTAAAATTTTTTTAGCAGATTGGAAAAAAATTAGCCAAATTACACTCATTAAATGACATACTTCAACTGTTCTGGAATGAGAAGCCATGCTGTTTTAACAGGAGAGACAGACTTTTCAACAATGAGCTGTTGTCTTATTTGCTGTTTAGAACATCAAGGAGGATTTGGTTAAAAGATTTATATAATCTAAATTGTAGTGTATGACTTTCACTTTGTAGCAGGAACTATGAACAATGGTCAGCAACACTGAGACTATTAGAATATTTGCGCAGATATATTTGAGATAGGGTGGGAAACATTGACAAGAAAGATAGTAATTCAGGAGTCCAAAGGAACATGGTAATAGAGGATTGTTTTAAAATTAAACCTCCTTTAGAAGATAAGGTAGTGAATATCCAACATTTTGGATAACAGCGGCAGAGAAGCAAGCTGCCCAGCAGCCAGTCTGCATTCCCCAAAGAGATACAGGTGATGCCAATCCTGGGAAAACCAGGCCATCATAAGCTGCTATGTAAAAGTAGCGTCTATCTTTGCTTCCCTTTTAACAAGATTAGTCTTGCTTTTCTCCTGCTCTTTATGTGGCTGTCTAGTGGCCACCTCTTTACTCTCATGCTAATGTGATTAGCTGGGCATTGGGGACCATACTGGGAGATACTGTCACAAAGATCTCTTCTTACTTGAGTGCACCTCTTTCCTGAATACAACATCTTGTGTTGGTAGTCACAGGGGGCATTGTTAACCTGAGGATCCAAACAGAAAGGGATATTTACAATCACATCCCATAAAACCTGATTCAAGGAGACATTTCAGAGAAGAACTGGACACAAGACAGATGTGTTTCCTAATGTAGATGCTAGCTGAGCATTCATTTGTTCAGCATATGGAATGGCTTTTTATGGTGCCTAGTTGCAAATTCTTTTATTTACACTGCTTTAAAAGGTGTCAAAGACAAATGTAAATACACACTTAACAGTGGGAAATTTCATCTCCATCTTAAGCATCTGACAGGGAGTAAATTTCACTGATTTCTTGAGAACTTTTATCCAAGTAAGTATGGTGCGGACAGCAAGCCATTCAGTCTGCAGCCTCTTCAACAAATCAAAAGTGGAAAGATCTACTTTTACTTATTACAAAATTTTATTAATTGAAAAAGATTCATTGGCATAGTTTTCTTTAATAGGTGGAACTAGGAATGGGGGAGCTGTTATTTCATCCACATTTTAATTAAGATGTACCTAATTTCGCTCTTTGAAACTAATACCCAAATTAAAATCAGTTATTTTGTTAAATTCATAGTCAGAATTTTATAACAGAGTTTTCACATTTAAAATATATATACAAAATAGAAGAATTAGTGGAAAGTGCTATACCAGTGAAAATAACTATGAACTTCATTGTATTAAAATAACATAGAAGAAAACCTGCATAGCAAAATACACGTAGGAGAAACGCACCCAATTAGGAGAAATGCACCCAAAAACACATGCATATTTTCATGTTGTTATTAATGGCCTTCGATTTGACCCCAACTCATGGTGACCCTGTGGATGACACACCTCCAAGATCCCTGTCCTCCACTACTCTGCTTAAGTCTTGCAGATCTCCCTAACTTAGGGCTGAAACAGATGGTCCTTAATGCTGCTCCTTAGCTGGCTGGATTGGGGCTGCAGCAACCACATACCATGGCCCCAATGTGGTGTTTTGCCAGCCCAAAAAGAAGTGGCAGAAAGCCGCTCCTTTTTGAGCTGGCCGCCACAGCCATGGCTTTGCTGAATGCACCATATAAACACTTTGCCACTGGAGTGCAGCAAAGCTACCTGTCAGTAGAAAGCTGCAGCCTCACAGCAGCCTCCTATTTATTGGCTTAGGGGTGTGCGTCATCTAAATGACATGCCCCCAAGCAGCTGGGAAGCCGGTGCAAAGGGGCTGTCTGTCTTGCCCCAAAGTCTATCCATCTGACATGCAGTCTTCCTCTCCTTCTAGCTACTCTCAGCCTTTCCCAGCACTATTGTCTATTCCAATGAGCCATGCCTTCCCATGATGTGGCCAAAGTATGACAGTCTTAGTTTGATAATCTTGACTTCTTTTTTCTTGCACATTAAGTGAACTTACATGTACCAAAGAAACTGAAACAGAGAGTGTTCTCCAGCCTAGGAGGAACTCTCAACCCTCTACTTCCTAATAATGGTAAGAACAATTATATCTTCAAATTTAGAGATATTTGTTGTTGCAAAATATTGGCAGACTACATTTGTTGGGAGACTGATTATATTGCTCATACCCTGCAGCTGCCTTTCCCCAGTTGATGCCATTCAGATGTGGAGGACGATTTACAACTACAGTATTGTCCACAGCTAGTGTGGCCATTGATTGATGAAAACTTCTAAAAGAATGCCATATAAAACTGCTGAAAGACACAAGAAGAGATTGTCCTGAAGATGAATTATATATTGTCAAATTAATGTTGGAAATGCAAGAACACTCAGCCTTTAAGAGTTAGAGAGGTAAAGAGAGAATAGCAGTGACAGGATTAAGTACTTTTCAGTGATCCAAAGTCTCCTAATCTCTTATCTACCGAGACTGAGATTCCTTAGGAATCTTTCCACCTCTTCTTTTTTCTGCCCTTTTATTCTCTCACTTCTACCAAAAGTGAAACTGGTTCCATGATACTGTTAGCTTATCACCTTTAGATAGCTTTCCTATCTTTAATAGAGTTCTCACCATAAAGGCTTAGTTTGTTTCTTTAGCCATTGGTGTTTGTTTGTTTGTTGTACTGACTGCCATCAAGTAGTCTTCAGCTTATAGCAACCCTATGAATGAGATATCGCTAAGACATCCTGTCATTAAAAGCCTGGCTAACAGGTCCTACAAACTCAGGGGAGTGGCTTCCCTGATTGAGAATCCACCTATAATGCATTCTTCCTCTTTTCTTACTGCTTTCAAATTTACCAAGCATTATGATCTTTTCTAATGAGTCATCACATGATGTAGAATCATAGAATCATAAGAGTTTATCACACTTGGAAAAAAGACAGGAGCATAGCAGGATGCTCCTGTCAATATCACGCGATTTGGCAAAGATTATCACACTATGTCATGTGACGTCACAAATATCCCGCAATTATCCTGTGAATAAAGAGGAATTATAGTGCCGCTTCCCCCCCCCCCCCATTATTTTCTCATGAATAAAAAGTGCCACTATATTCACAGGATAATCATGGGATATTTGCGATGTCATACAACATTGTGTGATAATCTTTGCTAAATCGCGCAATCCCGCTATGTTCATGTCTTTTTTCCAAGTGTGATAAACTCCATAGAGTTGGAAGGGGTCCCACAGTCCACCCCGTTACCCAATGCTGGGACTCGAGCTAAAGCTTACCCAGCAGATAGCTATCTAGCATTTTTTAAGGCATCCAGAGAAAGGGATGTCACCAACTCTTTTTTCCATTGCCGAACTGCTATCACCGTCAAGAAGTTTCTTCTGGTGTTCATTAGAAAACTACTCTCCAGGTTCTCTGTACTTCAGAGCAGAAACATGCACCTTCCTCTCTGTCCAAAGTATGATAGCCTCATTTTTATTACCAGTAAGTTGGCTTCTAGAGCGTTTGGGCTTGATTTGCTCTTGGCCCTATTTATTTATCATTTTGGAAACCCATGTATCCATAGAACTTTCCACTATCAGCTCATTTCAAATTAATTGATTCTCCTCACTGTCCATAGAAATCGGAAATATTTTCTTATGCCTTAATCATAATTCATAGAATCATAGAGTTGGAAGAGACCACAAGAGCCATCCAGTCTAACCCCCTGCCATGCAGGAAATCACAATCAATTGTAAGCTTCTCCATCATCAAAGCCCTGTAAAGAGGTTTACTCCCTATACTTCCATGAATGCGTTGAGCAGGGAAATGCAATACATTTGAGGAGGAGGAGGAGGAGGAGGAGGAGGAGGAGTTGTATGGATTATCTTTCTGTGAGGAAGAATGCTAGGAAATCAAGAATTTGTTCAGGTTCTTTTCAGATGTGTAATTTTCTGCAAGAGGAAATAAATAGCAGACAGATGGAGATGGAATTAGAGGGTCGCCTGATCCAATTTTCTGAAAAACATGGCGAGTAGTACCCAAAGAAAGTTAAACTGAAAGGGACAAGGATCCTTAATATTTCCAGGGCAGAGCAGGCAAAATTTTATGCACAGACACACAAAAGGTCAAAATTGATTATATAGCACAAAGAGACCTATCTAATTAATTATAGCATTTTGATATGTTTTAAACTTTCATAGATACATCCCACAGGATCCTGCAATTTGTAGTTCTGGCAGGAAGTGGAACTCTCTGGAAGAGAATTCTAAACAACTCTGTAGGTTAGTAATAGAGACATTGTGTCTGATCACTATTCTTCTTCCTAAACCATCATCTCCTGCTCATCATGATGTGCTGGTATTGTTCCTTTCTTGCTGTCCTGCCTGTTGCCAACCCATCACCCTTTGGTCCTCTGTCTTCTCCCCTTTATGTATCACTCTTCTTGCCTCCTCTCAACTTCTGTTTGCCTCCAAAGTTGGCTATGGGAGTTAAGAAAAGAAAGAAAGCTTTAGAATCCAAGACAGCTTAATGGTACAAATATGTATAACATGCTAGGTATGCAGTGCCCAACCTACCATTTGGGGGCAAAGTATTGGAGTGTGCAGTGGCCTCCCAGCTCTAGTGGTTCCTGAATGAAATAGATCATCTCTAAATCCATTTCAATCTGGTTTTAGGGCTTTCTGTGGCACTGAAACAGCTTTGGTCACCTTGCTGGATGACTAGGGAACTGGACAGATTGAGTGTTCTTTGGTGGTGCCGATGGACCTCTAAGTGGTTTTTGATACCATCGCCATGGTATCCTTCTGGGCTGCCTTGCTGGAATAGGGCTTGGAAACAGTGTCCCGGTACAGACCAATTTTAGGGCTCGGGAGACCGAAGCGTCCACACGCTCCCAAGCCCTACTGTGCTGTCTGGGAACCATTTTGGTGTGCACACGTTCACACAGCACACACACCAATGACGTGTCTCATGCACTACATCCAAATGGCACAGCACACAAGGGACATCACCGTGCCACTCCAGACCACTAATGGCAGCCTAGAGTAGCAATGCACAAGGGAGCCACATTTTGTGGCTTCTTTTTCATGGCACAATATGGCCATGATGTGCGGTCACTGCAACAATGAGAAAGGGTCAGCATCTTGTATCCCCCCATTGTCTTACAGCAGCTCCAATCCTTCCATGAGCATGGGTCATCACTTCTTTAACCAGTTTCAAAACTGAGTTGAAGACTATCCTGTTTAGCAAAGCTTTCCCAGGCATTGCGTGATTGTTATCTGTTGTTTTCAATTTGTTGCCTGCTTTGTTTTATTGAATTCTATCATGTATTATTATGTATTATTTTATATGTATTATTCCATAGAATGTACACCATAGGCAGATTTATTTTTTATCTGTTTTACTGATTGCATGTACAGCACTCTGCAAATCTACAGCACTAAATAAATAAATAAATAAATAAATAAATAAATAAAGTGGTGCTGTTTGACCCACTAGACATTGGACTAAGGAAGTCCTAAGGGCTCTGTTTTGTCTTCCATATTTAACACATACTTGAAGCTGCTGAGAGAGGTCATTTGGAGTTTTAGGGTGTAGTGCTATCAACATTTGGATGACACCCAACTTTACTCTCTTTACACCCTTTTCCAGTTGTGCCAACTGTGCCTGTTCCTTGAACCACTAGATCTGGTCACTGTGGTACATGCCTTACCGTAGTTACATGGTGTCTGGACTACTGTAACAGTCTCTACTTGGGGATGGTTTTGAAGAGTGTTCAGAAACTTCAGCTGCAACCAGACTGTTAACTGGGAAAGGTTACCATACTACGCCCTTGTTGAAACAGTTCCCCTGGCTGCTGGTTTGTTTTTGAACAAAATTCAAAGTGCTGGTTCTGACCTATAAAGCTCTGCATGGTTCAGGTCCAGGCTATTTATCAGACTGCAGGCTGAAACAGATGGCCCTGAATGGGGAAGCTTGATGCCGCCCCTTTGATCGCTGGTTGGGGCTGTGGCAACCACACACTGTGGCCCAGATCTGGCTGATCTGGCTGTTTGACAGCACAAAAATAAGTGGCAGAAAGCCACTCCTTTTTGAGCCAGCAAAAAGCCAGTTTTCCCACCACTGCTGTGCTCCTGTGGCATGTGGCATATAAGCATTGTGCCGCCAGATCACCACAAAGCTGCCTGTTGTGTGGTTGGACAGATGGCTTCACAGTGGCTTCCTGCCAACTTGGGGCATGTGTCATCTAAACACTATTCTTCCAAACCGCCTGGAAGCTGCCACAAAGGGGCCATCTGTTTCATCCCTACATATCCCTGTAAGAGCCAGCCTGGGCTCTGATCTAATCAGGAGAGTCTCACTACCATTACAAGCAAGATTGGTGGGAATGCAAGATGGGGCCTTCTCAGTGGCTACCCCTGGACCTCCTTGTCCTTCAATTGGCAGGCTAAAAACTTTTTTATATAGGCTGTGTTCACACTGGAGAAATAAACCGGTTTAAGTGCCATGGCTCAATGCTGTGAAATTCTGGGAATTGTAGTTTGTTGTGGGGTGCAGAGCGGAGCTTTCTTTTTGTATGTTTTTAATAGTATTATTCTTTTAAATTGTTTGCCGCTTTGAGTCTCAGTTTTAGGGGTAAGCAGGAAATAAATAAATATATAGATGATGATGCTGTGGATGAAACAGAGAGAAATTGAGAACTTTACATTTGACATTTTTTGAGAGTGTGGGTTTCCTCTAGGCAGGAAATTGAGAAAACGTTCAGGCTGACTTAGAACAACCAAAAGATATGTAAATGTTTATAATTAGTTAGTGGACTATTCACTGAAACTATACACAAATTAGCTTGTGGGGAAGTCAATCAAAATAATTATTCATAGAACAAATTGTAGCTTATTAGAGATTTTATATCCTGCCTTGTTCACAAGGAGCTCAACATTGCATATGTTCTCCCTGATATATCCTCACAACAGCACTGTTCAATTGGTTAGGATTTAAGTCCAAAGTCACCCAATGAATTTTATGCTCAGCGGGATTAGAAACTGGATCTCCAAAGTGCCTGTCTCACATTTGAGCTACTACATCACATTGGCTTTTTAAATTAGGATGCAGGGATATTAGACTTTAAGCTGTCAAAGCCGTTGCCTACTGAACTGTCATTCTTGCTTTGGCCTTTCTTTGGCCAATTTCCCACATATATCACATATAAATGTGTCATGAGGAATTTTATGTTTCAGTCTGCTAAATTTGGCCTTTCTGGTTCCCATGCGATGTTGCCATTCCCACCCCTGTGCAAAGAAAGCATCACTTGATTTATGTATAGAACAGGCAAAGCTGCCGGTTATTTCATGTATTAATTATTTACTTAAGGAAAGAAAACATCCAGGTTGGAGAATGGTATGTTTTCTTTTTGGACAGGAAGAGATAGGGCTAAAGAAAAGGCAGTCCCTTGTGACATGGGAACAAAATAAGGGTTTGACTTCTACCACACATACTGGGACAAATCAGAAAACATATCCAAAGGTAGCTGTGTTAGCTCTACAAGCAAAACACAATAATATCCCAAATCCGCAAAACAGTGATATCTTTATTGGTACAACCAAAAATGCACAAAATACATCATGCAAGCTTTTGAAGCTCCACTGGCTTATTCATCAGCTGAAGCAGCTGCTGCCATTTCAAGTAGGGGTTTTCCCCTGTTTTACACTACTTCTGTGGCTTGTGGAAAGTACATTACCAGCTTTCATGGATGATTTCCCCTGCTTTCACTGCTCCACTGCTTCCAAGGCTTGTAAAACAAGTAGACTCATGAAGCCCAGTGCTGCCAATGCCACTCCATTCCCCTCATTGCTCAAAAGGGCACAAAACAATGTTGCATACACATTACTGTTTCTCTCCCCATTCCTCTCCCGTTGTTTCCGGCTTTTTGATCCACCAATGTGAACAAAGGCAACCCACATACAAAGATCTCTGTGCTGAGCCAGAGACCTGGTGCCAGCTAGGAAAGGGTAGGGGTGGATAAATGTGTGTGTGTGTGTGTGTGTGTGTGTGTATAACTTCAAGTCACCTGTCCTAAGGACCAAAGATTGAGAACCACTGCACTATATCACGTTAGCTTGCTCTCCAAGCCTCTCTGTGTGTATGTGCCTTAACGTCTCCTGTCAAGTTATAGCGACCCCATGATGTTCATTGGGTTTTCTTAGGCAAGGAATACTCAGAGGTGGTTTTGCCAGTTCCTTCCTCTGAAATACAGCTTACAGCACCTGGTATTTGTTGGTGGTTTCCCACACAAGTACTAACCAAGGCTGAGCCTGCTTAGCTTTCAAGATCAGACTGGATCTGGTACCTTTAGTGTATCTAAGCAAATTAATCACAACATCACCTAGTATGGGTAACCCAGGCTTTAAACCTCCTGACATACAAAAATCTTTTTTTCCCCTCATCCAATACAACTTCCCATTCATAGAGAGTTAGAGATGCATAGCAATTCCCTGAGATATCAGCTGGCATCCTAGATCTAACAACTATAAACAACACACTGAAAAAACTAGAAGAATGGGACAGGAAGCTTGCATAATTATTATATCAAAATATGAAGCAAAGATCTATGCACACACACATTGCCAGCACTACCAGAATCCTCACAAGTATCTTATGTTGAGATTTGAAATTTGGTATTGACATTTTAAAATAAAGTTTTCTTATTCTTATCTGAGCTACCATATTAATTCAGGGGATATGCATCTTGTCCGCTTCAGTGTACATTGTATGGATATATTTTGATGACAACATCATTGGTGTGTCTGTTTATGCATTCAAAGTCCATGGCAGAAATTCTGGTTTAATTTGAAAGGAATCTTTAAAAACCCATAATGGCCATCCATTGCCACAAGATGGCTCTCTTTGATCTCAGAAAGTTTTTTGTGGCAAAAAAAAAAAAATCTTTTTAATTTTTTTTATATGAAGGTGCTTTTGCCTTTTCATCTCCTTACTCAAATGTCCAGCAGGCACCATTTTATTAATATCCAAATGGTGTAGCCATAATGTTAAGTGTTGTTCTAATGGAAGAGACTTGCTCCTATCAGAAAAAAAATTCTTAGGAAAATTTATAGGGGAGGGGGCGATTGGGCTTGTATAACTTCTGGGACTACCCTCCCATCTCTGCAGATCTAAAGTTGCAGACAAAACAGTCTGATCATCACATTGGCAGAAGGGCTTATATGTACCTCTAGCAGCCAGAACCCTAAAATCTATGTCCTTGGGCACAATGACCTTGAACAAAATGACTTGCCCAAAGTCACTCAGTGGGTTTGCATGGCTAGGTGGAGACTTGAACCGTTTTCCAGTGTCTAAGAGTCCTGGAGAACAGTGTCTAAGAGTATCTAAGAGTCCCGGAGAATAGTCCACTACACTTTAATCCACTATAACAGTCTGGCTGTCTCAGCAATGGCTACTACTGGCCATGATGGCTATACACTACTTCTAATATCAGAGAAAGATGTCTCAGTATCAGTGGCTCAGGAGCAAGAACAGGAGGGTGTTACTGCATCCGCATCATGCTTGTGGCTTGTTTTTGTACAGTATGTCTATATATTATGCTGTATAAGATTACATCGTTTAAATAAATAAAGGTCTGTTACCTAATTAAATAACAACCAGATTTGATCAATTGAGACAATTAATTCATTAAACATTGTAACCCTCAATTCAAGGCTGTCAGTTCCATTCTTCAATATTAGAGCATACACAACCTGATATTTTGAGTCTGGTATACCTATTGTGATATATCACAAGTCACCTCTCTTTCTGTCTCTGTTTAACGGATTCCTCTGTACAAAAAGAAGAAATTGAATTATTAGTTGTTTAGACAGAAGACACTAAGAAATACAGTAAATAAATCATGACATTTCAGATAGTTAATGATTTTTCTGTTGTCATGTGTTTCTTTTGAAAGCTAGGACAAATAGGTAATGAAATTCCCAGAGCTCTGAAAGCAGAAACATCTGTTAAGACTTGGCTTTCTTGGCTGAACGCAACAGAAGGGAAAAGCTCAACTGATTAATGTTGCCTTTTACCTAATGCCACAAAGGACATCTAAGGACACGGATATCATCAGAAGCCCACCCTAAGCCTGGTAAGATACCAAACATGAATGCATCGTTTTAACGTCCTCTATGTTGCCTGTTGTTGTTGCCATGTGCCTTCAAGTAGTGACCCTAAGGTGAACCTACCATGGGTTTTTCTTGGCAAGATTTGTTCAGAGGTTTTCCATTGCCTTCCCCTGAGGCTGAGAGCCTGTGACTTGTCCAAGGTCACCCAGTGGGTTTCATGACCAACACAGTGATTTGAATCCTGGCCTCCAGAGTGATAGCCCAATACTCAAACTACTATGCCACACTGGTTTTCCCTGTGTTGCCTATAAAGGAAAAACACCCAAAGAGGTGTGCCAGAAACCCATTAGGACTACACATTTCACAGCCTTACTTGCTGACACAGGATCAGCACATTCTCTTCTAGAAGGAGCATTTTAAAAAATCCTTATTAAAATATTTAACTATATATTCTACATGTTTGTATGATATTTGGGAGTGCAAGAGGGAATGCAGGAAAGTGAGGATTTCACTGTAATGCAAGATGGCTGAGACCTGGGCTGGATTACTAGTTTCCTGCTTCCTTATCCAGGAACAAAGCTGAGATGGAAACATAAAGGTAATAAATAAATATTAATATTTATTATTATTTTTATTTTTGTGACATACTTATTGTATTTATTTGCTGTATTTTCTCATGCTAGCTATCAGTAGGTCATAATAAATAAATATTATTAATATTGTTATCCTTATTTACTAATAATTAATAATTTTAATAATATTTGTTATCATTTACTGATGGAATTTATTTGTTGCACCTTTTCACACTGGCCATAAGTAGGTTATAATAAATAAATTAATTTATTATTTTAAAATTTTTTAACTGATGTCAATTTTAACTAGCTTTGATTTAATCTAGTTTTAAGGGGGGGAGGTTGGGAAGGGATTTGACTGCTTTTATTCTTGTATTTTTTAATTTGTTGTACCCCGCTCTGAGTATTCTATTAGAGGAGCGGGTTATAAATAAATTTATTATTATTATTATTATTATTAAATATTATTATTAATAAGAAATATATTACTAATAAATATATTATTATATTTAATATTAATAAATTAAATTAAATATATTATTTAATATATTTACTAATAATATTTATTTATTATGACATACTGATGGCCATTTTCACACTTTAAATTGGTTATAATAAATAAATAAAATATTATTGTTATTAACAATATATTTTATTTTATATTTATTATTAATACATTAAATATATAGTTTAATATATTTATTAATAATATTTTTATTATGACATACTGATATCCATTTTCACACTGGCTAAATGTAGGTTATAAATAATAATAATAAATCATTATTACTTTATTATTATTATTACTAAATTAAATAGATTATTTATTTATTATTACATACTGATAGCCATTTTCACACTGGCTGTAAGTAGTTAATAATAATAATAAATTATTATTACTATTATTATTTATTATATTTATTATTAATAAATTAAATTAAATATATTATTTAATATGTTTATTAATAACATTTATTATAAACTAGTGATAGCCAGTGTGAAAAGGCTCAGCGAATAAATTCTATCAGTAGTTCATAATAAACAAATATTACTGATATCAATGAATACATATTATTAATAATATTTATTAACTATCGATAGCCAGTGTGGAAAAAAAATGCAGCAAATAAATTAAGTATCCATGATAGGGGATGTCTATTATTTATTATTATTATTATTAATTATTATTATTTATTATTATTATATTAATATATTATAATTATATTATTATTAATATTATTATATTTTATTATTATTATTAATTTTATTATATTATTTTATTATTATATTATTATTATATTTTATTATTATATTATTATTAACATTAATATATTATTTTATATTATTATTATTATTTTGTTATTATTGCTTCCGCCCGGCGGCCATTTTAGTTGAGGGCGGAAGTAGCGAGGGCGGGGCCACCTTTCAAAGGGCGTACGGTGCGCGGGAGGAGCCAAAAAGCTCGGGGCACACTGCGCCTGCGCAGAAGGAGAAAGGCGGAGTAGCCACTCTCCTGTCTTCTCCTCACACAGAAGAAGACACAAAATGGAGGGGGACTATTTTGTCATCGTGAAGGAGGAAGAGGCGGACGAGGAAGAAGAAGAAGAAGAAAGAGCTGCGGCTGCTGCGAGCGCTGCGGCTGCGGCGGCGGAGGAGTCCTGCTCCGAGGGGGCCCCCCCTCCTCTGAGGCCTGCGCTCGAGGAAGAGCGTCGCTCCGTCCGCCGGCGCCGCATCCGGGCCCCCTCCGAGGACAAGGTCTTCATCTGCTCCTTCCCGGATTGCGTCTCCACCTTCAACCGGCCCTGGAAGCTCAAGGCCCACCTCCTCCGCCACATGGGGCAGCCCCAAGAGGTGAGCGCTAGGACCCAGCGGGAACCAAGGAAGGCCCTTCCATACGCGGAAAGGCTCTTCTTCTTTCCCTCAGCCAATCAGCGCCAGGGGACTTCCTATTGGCTGCGGCCCGCGGTGACGCTGACGCTCAGTGGGCGGAGCCTATATACTTTGGCTGTCTGTGGTTCTGCGCAGGCGCGCTGCTAAGTTCCTGTGTGGTTTTTTGAAGCTAAGCTGGGTCAGCCCTGGTTTATACTTGGAGGGGAGACCGTCTTTTTTTTATATACCGGGTGCTGCACTAATAGTAATAATAACGACAATAATTTATGATTGGTTTTATATTATTATTATTATTATTATTATATAGTTTTATTTTTCTATAGTGAAGAATAAAATTTATATATATATATATATATTATAATTTTATAAAATTATGTAAAATTATAATATAAAATATAAAATTATAATATATATATATATATTATAATTTTATAAGTTTTATATTATTATTATTATTTTATTTTTCCATACTGAAAATATATTATCTACATGATATACATGTATATTATAATTTTATTCTTCACTATAGAAAAATAACGTTATAATAATAATAATAATAATATAAAACTTATAAAATCGTAATATATATATATATATATATTATAATTTTATAAGTTTTGTATTGTTATTATAATTTTATTTTTCTATAGTGAAGAATAAAATTATAATATACATAAATATATTTAATTTTATAAGTTTTATATTGTTATTATAATTTTATCCTTCTATAGTGAAGAATAACATTACATTATTGTAATATATATAATAATAATATATTATTTCATTTCTTTCATATACTATTATTATATAATTTTATTCTTCTATAGTGAATGTTAATGTTATATTATTATAATATAAAACCAATAATAATAATAATCTTCTTCTTTAGTGAAGAATAAAATTATAATATTTATATTATATAATTTTTGGTTTCATATTATTATTATAACTTTAATATTCTATAGTGAAGAATAAAATTACATTATAATATATGTTAATAATAATATATTGTTTTATTTCACTTATTTCATATTATTATAATATAATTTTGTTCTTCTATAATGAAGAATAAAATTATAATAATATAGTTATATTATTTTATTTCATTTTTTCCATTTATTTCATATATTATTATTACAATATAATTTTATAAGATTTATATTATTGTAATATAATTTAATTCTTCTATAGCAAAGAATAAAATTATTTTATAATAATATATATATCCATCATCATTATCACTCTAAATTAATATATACTAAATCAGAGGTTCTCAACCTTTTGTCTTCCAGATGTTTCAGACTTCAGCTCCCAAAATTCCTGAACATTCATCATATTGGTCGGGACTTGTGGGAGCTGATGTCCAAAACCATCTGGAGGGGCAAAGGTTGAGAACCACTGTATTAAATATATGTATATTAATATTATAATATATATTTAACTGTTTCTGATTTATAGCCACCCTGTCCTGGGGTTTGATTGGCGAGATTTGTTCAAAGGAGGTTTGCCATTGCCTTCTCCTGAGGCTGAGAGAGTGTAACTTATAGAATTATAGAGGTGGGAAAGACCACAAGGGCCATCCAGTCTAACCCGATTCTGCTATGCAGGAATTCATAATCAAAGCATTGCATTATCCCCAATATCAGAGAATGCCTCGAGCACTTCCTGCAGAATATGAGACGATACATCTTGCTGATGGGCTTCCCATAGGCAAATAAAAAGCCACTGTGAGCAAAATGCAGAATTTTGGCCATCCAGCCTCTGCTTAAAGACCTCCAAGGACTCCACCACTCTCTGAGAGTTTATATGTGGGTTTTCAGGGACGACAAATCTTGCCACAAAAACACCATGATAGGGTTGCCATAAGTAAGAAACAACTTGAAGGCGCATAACAACAACAGTGCGCACACATAAAGAGATTTGAACAGCAAGCTGGCATGATGCAATACAGTGGTTCTCAAACTTTGGTCCTTCAGATGTTTTGGACTTCAGCTCCCAGAGGTCCCAGTTAGCATGGCCATTGTTTAGGAATTCTGGGGTTTAGAGTCTCAAATATCTGGAGCACCAGAGTTTGAGGAGCACTGGTGTAGACTATCTGTTGGCACAGTCTGGTGCCAGCCTCCTCAGTTCCAATTATAAAAAGTAGTCCTTAGGGCTATATTAGTTAAACAGTATTGCATTGTTCCATTACTCTGTTGGGAATACTCCATTTTTAATTTCTACATATCAGTACTGTTTAAATGATCACAGGTCTAACTGGAGAGAAAGTGGTTTCTTTCAGAGAGCGTAGTGGTTTGAATACTGGGCTAAGACTCTGGAGAACAGGGTTTGATTCCTGGCTCGGCCATGGAAACCCATTTGGGCAAGTCACACTCTCTCGGCCTCAGAGGATGGCAATGATGACAAACCCCCTCTGAAGGAACTTGCCAAGAAAACCCCGTGATAGGGTTGCCCTAAGTCGGAAATGACTTGAAGACACATCACAACATTCTTTTCAAATTGTAATTTCAGTGTGTTTAAAGAGATCTTGTCACTTTTTTATGACTAGAAAGCCTTGTAGACTGGTATATCTTAGGTGAAAAGATATTCTTTCTACCTGTTGAATTGCTCTAATTTGATTAAAGAAGAAGTGAACATGACATAGTATTATCCGTCATTCCAAGAACTGGTCACAGACAATGACTACCAATTAAGCTTTGATGAAGGAAGCAATAGATTGGCTGAAAAAGAAATGACAAGCATGATTTTAGGGGGGGAAAGAGATGCTGACCATTAATGGAAAGCTGAGTGGAGTGAACATGTTAGAAAGATGAGGAAGTGAATAAATCAACAGTATGTGTGATATCTTGTTTGCCTGAAAATATTGGTATGCTTTGCGAATGATACACTATTCCAGAAAAGTAGTAGGACATGTAAAAATATAAGCATGTATTTTTAAAAAATAAATTAACTTTCTTTTATCAGCGCCCCTTTATTTGTACTTATGAAGGCTGTGGTAAAGACTTCACGAGAGATGCTCATCTTAAGCGCCATTACCTTATACATACTGGAGAAAGACCATATGAGTAAGTATGTTGTTAGATGGGGCAGGGGTGAAGGTATAGATGCTAAGACAACATCCAAACCCTAAATGGATTTTGAGACCACACTCTGCAATGCTTGAGTCTGTTCTTTGCTGCTCTAATTTATTGATTTGATATATAAAAACAGACTTGGTGGATACCATCATCTACATAAGTGTTGTCAAGATAACAATTGTTTATTTGTGTAATTAACAGGATTTGCTTAAGGAGGTTGCAATGTTTGCTTGATTGGTAAGATTAAATATTTTTGATTGACTATAAAGACAGATCCTTACCTGATTACATCTACGATACATCAATAGCTAGACTTAATGCCTAATAAATAAAACAACATTTTCCCCTGAAAAGCACAAAGCATCACAGGTGTTTCCACTTCCCTCCTGCCAGTGAGAGAGTCTGTGTGAGGACCTTACCCCTTACCCCTTACCTTATCCACCTTACTCCGATAGCTAGCAGCTGATGCCTGTAAAATACATGGGTGGGTTAGGCAAGGAGACACTACTTACTTGTGCATACTTAGCTATGTAGATGATGTTGAATTCCAGCCAAAGTCTCTACATACTTATTTTATTTTTCCTTTTGAAGCATTCCTGACTGGTGGTTGTCCTTAGAACCAAAGCATAGATTTTAGAATGTTTTAACTTTATTTTTTCTACTGTTAAAATCTCAATATAAATGAATTTTTGTGCCAGAGTGGCATAGTGGTTTGAACGTTGGTCTACGATTCTGGAAACCCATTGGGTGACTCTGGGCAAGTAACATGCTTTCAGCCTCAGAGTAAAGCATCAACAAACCTCTTCTGAACAAATCTTACCGAGAAGGCCCCTTGATAGGGTCACCATAAGTCAGAAATGACTTGAAGTCCCAAAACAACAACAAATAAATCTACACTTTCTTTAAAATGTCAACAACTAAATCTTAATTTTCATACACCTGCTATCATTTTTACTCATTAAAACAAATATGAGTTTTCCTGATTATTCATATTTAGATGTAGCCAACTCAAATATGCAAATTTGACAAAGCTCTTAATTTATTTTTATGGAACTGTAAGCATAAGCTTAGCTAATATGTTTGAGATGAGATACAATTCTGACTGTTATTTTTAAAATGAGAATTGCAAGAATTTTAGTAATTTATTATTTTTCTTCTTAAATACAGTATCTAGATTTTTTTTTTAAAAAAATGTCAGCTTCCATTCACCCTGAAACATCTATCTGTAGTATCCAATGATGCAAGGAGCATTCCTTTTTTTCAGTTTTTTTTAAATATGTCTTTAGTGAGTTAATTTAAACTTTTTGTAAGAATGTAAGAAGTCATGCTAGATCACGCTGGGTCAGACCAATGCTTTATTTAATTCTACATTTTGCTCACAGTGGCTTTTTATTTGCCTATGGGAAGCCCATCAGCAAGATGTTGTCTCATATTCTGCAGGAAGTGCTCGAGGCATTCTCTGATATTGAGGATAATGCAATGACTAGTAGCCATTTGATGGCCCTGGTTATTTAATCCTTTTCTCAAGACATCCAGGTTGGCAGTCATCACTATATCTGGTGGCAGTTAATTCTGGTTTAGCTGTCTATTGGGTTAAAAAAAAAATAAAGTACTGTACTTCCTTTTATTTGTTCTGAATTTTTTGCTGTTTCCCTTCAGTGGATGGCCCAGGGATCTAATGTTATAAGAGTGGGAGCAAAATTAGTGATTATTCATATAATTTGACTGGGATTTCTTTAAACAAGGGGTGGTTGTGATAATTAATTACCCATGCTTTTATTTGCTTATTGTTATTGAGAACAGATGTGTATATTTGTAGATGCACAGTAGCTGGCTGCAATGAAAAGTTCATAACAAAAGCAAACTTGAACAAGCATATTACACGCAGGCATCTACTGAGGAAATTTGTAGTAAGTATCTTGCTTTCTTTGTTATTTTATGCTAGTCATCAGAAAACCATTCCCCTAAATGTGTTTGATTAATTTCCAGTTTTCAACCTGTTAGTGCTTATATTGCATGCCTGGACTGTTTTTAAGCACTGTGAACTGATATGCTTAGGTCAGCTTTCCCCATTGTTATCTATGGCAGAGAAAAGTGTACTTGCAAAGTCCAGTTTGACATAGGTGGCAGTGAGAACCCAGTCTCAGTTTATTCAGTAAACCCAGTTTATTGAAGAGACTAGTGAGACCACAGCCTTGCTATATGCTGTGCTATATGCTGGGAAAGGTTACTTTTTTGGCTGTTGTTCCCAGAATATGGTAGCCAACGTAGCCACTGGATCATTTCCTCAGCTTGCCATGGATTTATGTATTAACACTTGGATAAGACATAAAATACTGCATATAATAATATTTTACTTTACTTTTGCTTGTCTCTGAGTGTAACAAACTTGATTTTCCAAACAGTGTGAATTTGAAAACTGTGGGAAGTCTTTTAAGAAGCACCAGCAGTTAAAAGTCCACGAGTCTCAACACACTGGGGAGCCAGTCTTCAAGTAGGTGAATTATTTAGCAATAACTATTGAGGTTTTGAGGCTGCTTGTAGGCAGAAATTACAAATGATTACTTTGAAGGTGATAGGTACAAATGTTACTGGGGATCTTTGATTACTTCTGCAGCAGTTTAATTTTGTATGATTTATAGCGGAAAATACCAGGAGTAATTTAGGCTGTTCATACCTTTTCACACACCCTACACTGATCAACAGTATGCTTTCAGTTCTTAGTGTGAACATCAGCATCTTTATAAAAGTGCTACTTATTATAATGCACATTCATCATTTTTGGACAATCATCTTTCCATGATGCTTATCCTAACTCTTGCTCTATCCCTTCTATTTGGGCCCATCCTGGCTCTTCTCAGCTATTTTCAAATGCATTTCAGAAGTCCCCAACCTTAACTCAGCTTCAGCTTAGAATGTGCTTTGATGTTTCTTATTTAGTCTGTCTTCCGTATTTCCACCAACAAGCTAACACATCTTCAGTATATTTGTCTCCTTTGTAGGAATACCATCACTAGGAGCATCCTGGTTTTTAAAAAAAATAGTTTTAAGAATGTATCACAGCTCTTAAACTTACTGTAACAGCATTTCAGTACACATACCACACTGGCTTAAATCCATCCCTTCTTACCAATGTCTCTTCTTCATCTTTTCCCCCCTGCCTCTATTTCAAGTAGTCTTGTAAGCTCTTCAGCCACGAGCATCTGTCACTTGTTGCTCTAGAAAATCTGTCAAGCACAGATTTATTGTTAATATGTCAATAAAATTAATTTTTTTATTGTCACTTGTTTAAGACCAAAACTCCACACCAAATGACTTGTTGGAAGATGTACCATGTTTCCCCAAAAATAAGACTTCCACAGAAAATAAGACCTAGTAGAAAATAAGACCTAGTAGAGGTTTTGTTTTATTGGTAAATAGAAGGCCTCCCCGAAAGTAAGACCTAACAAAGTTTTCTGCCGCCAACCCCAATGTTCCCTTCTGCAGCCAGCCGTCGCCTGCCACCACCCCCAGAGAGAGCCAGAGAGAGAAAGAAAGCAAGTGGAGGATGAAGCGAACAGTAGCAAGAAGCAAGGAGAGAGAGCTGCTTCGAGCAGCTGCGAAGGGCGCCTGGCTGCTTGAAAAAGCTACAAAGGGTGCCTGGATGGCACGTGTGCACAGTCGCCGGAATCCCTGGGCGCCACTCGGGCTCCTGCTCCTCCTCCTTCATTCTCTTCCAGTGGCAGATGTGGATGTGCCAGTGGGAGAGAAAAGGAGGGAGGAGAGAATCACAGGTGCCAAGGAAAAAAGTGAAACACAGAGGTGCCAGTGGGAGAGAATAGGGGGGAGGAGAGAATAACAGGTGCTAAAGAAAAAGGGGAAATGCGGAGGTGCCAGTGGGGAAGAAAAGGAGGGAGGAGAGAAAATCACAGGTGCCAAGGAAAAAGGGGAAACGCCGAGGTGCCAGTGGGAGAGAGAAGGAGGGAGGAGAGAATTTCACGTGCCAAGGAAAAAAGGGAAATGCGAAGGTGCCAGGGAACAGAAAAGGAAGAAAAAATCAGGTGGGATTTATTTTCATGTTCCCATTGGCAGCCCCAGAAAAAAAGCAGTTCTTTTGAAAAGAACCGCAAGAAAATCAATTTTTTAAAAAAGCCAGGTTACGGGGGATTTACACACACAGACACAATTCAGGTCAGAAAACCCCGGCGCAAGTGAGAACAACCCCCTGCTTCAGGTCAGAAAAACCCAGCTCAAGTGAGAACATCCCTAATTTAAATCAAATTGGAGCCCAGGTTAAAATGCAGTGTTAATGGTCCCTTATTCTACTTCTTCTTTCTCCTCTTTTTCTTCTTTCTTCTTTTCTTCTTCTCTTCCTCCTCCTAAACAGTGCTGGTACCGGTATATTTTTACCCCTAGACATGAGCGCAAAAAGAAAGAGCTATTCCATCGAGTACAAGAAAGAAATCGTGGAAGACTCTTGGGGCAAAAATCTTACTACTTTCTGCAAAGAGAAGATGTTGAGCATCCGATTGGTCCGAAAATGGCGAGCAGATTACAGTAACCTCAGTCAACAAGCGGACAATGGAAATGCTAAAAAGCGCAAGTGTGGATCAGGTCGGCAACCATTATTTTCTGAGCTGGAAGACCTGATCTGTGAATGGGTTGTTGACAGGAGAGCAAAGGCTTTGGTTGTGAATAGAGCTCATATTCAAGAATTTGCCCTTGCAATGGCACCACAGTTCGAAATAGGGACCAAAGAATTCAAAGCGTCACAACACTGGCTGGATAGTTTCCTTCAGCGAAATGAACTGTCTTTAAGAAGATCCACAACACTTTTTAGGCTGGAAGATGCTGAAATTATTAAACGTGCATTTGCATTTAAGTCCTTTATTGATGACACTGACTTCTCTAAATACAATCTTTCCAATATGATTGCTATGGATGAAACTGCAGTGTTTATGGGCCAAGCATCTCAAACAGCAATTGAACAGTGGGGTACCTCCTCAGTGTACATTCCCTCCACTGCTTTCGAAAGTGCACGTATTACCTGTATTTTGGCAATTCGTCTGGATGGCACTAAAGTCCCACCTTTAATAATTTCCAAAGGCAAGAAGGATAAGATTGAATGTGTTTCAGGCATTTTGATTCTTGAAACTGAAAAAGCTTGGGCCACACAAGCAGTTATAAGGAAGTGGGTTGATTTAATGCTGCCGCTTGTTATGCGAGGGAGCCAAAGAGGTCTGCTAGTCTGGGATGCAGCCAGCACACACCGCGCTAAAGAGATGAAGAAATTTCTTAATGAAAGAAAAATAGATCAAATAATGATTCCTGCAGGAATGACGGCTTATCTCCAGACTCTTGATGTTGCAATAAACAAGCCATTCAAGGACAATTTGCTCATGGAAATTAATGACTACATTGAAAATAGAATGGAGAGAAATCAGCATGGAAACTTTGTGAAACCTAAACTGCAAGAGGTTGTGACTTGGGTGAAGAATTCATGGGGGAAAATCAGTGACAGTTGCATTGCGAATGCACTACGAGCAGGCTACCTTGACAAGAAGTACTCATTTAAGGACAGTGCTATTGCTAGACATGAGAGATTTGGGCCAATGATTCTGAAAGAAATGGAGTCACAAGAAATTCACCAAGAAATTCAGGGTTTGGATTGCTATGATGATGTTCCAGAAGATGATGACATAACTGTAATTGAATAAATCTTGCTTTGTGTTCATAAAAATTGGGATCGGTAAATGTACCATACTAGTAGATTGTTGTACGTGGAAATAATGGTACGGTCGTAACAAGGAATTCTTGATAAGATTCACAGTTTGTCTGATTATCCTGGTTTATGATGATAACTACTATACAGTATATAATAAATGTTCAATGTTTTTTTGTTTAACAATAAATGTGAGTTCTTCTTCATGGAAAAATAAGACATCACCTGAAAATAAAACCTAGCACATCTTTGGGAACAAAAATTAATATAAGACACTGTCTTATTTTTGGGAAAACAGGGTGGATTAAATGTATCAGACAAAAAACAAATCTGGGTTTGATTCTCCTTGTGGCAAATTCTATGAAGGCATTTTCTACAATATCCTTAGTGCATTGTGTTAATGTTATGATGATAGCAGTGAATAGAACAGTCCACTTGAAAAATTGCTGCCTCATAGTTTGTAAGCTGTGATTTTCATTGCAGTTTTTGAGTGAATATATGTGTTTGCCACGTAGATGTACCTTTGAAGGATGTGGAAAGCATTTTGCTACGCTTACCCACCTAAAACGTCATGGGAAGACTCACGAAGGTAAATAGTTTTCTTGCTTCAGCTGTGCAAAACCAGCAAAATGTAGAAGACTGGCAGATTTGTAGCACAGGACGAACAATGCACCCTGAGTGGAAGAATGGGAGACTCAAATATAGCAGTTTTACTTCAAAAGGCTGGGTTGGAAGAGTGTTATAAGTGACTGACATTAAATGTTGGCTTCAGATATAAGGGCTAGATGAGAAGCAATGCACTGTTGGTTTAATCAAAACCTGACTCAGTCACATAGCAAGGGAGCATTTGTTAATTTCAGTGTCATAGGGACAAGGCTGTGCTAAAGTCTTCTTAAACCAACATTATTTAAATGTAAGCTTGTCTTCTGTGGAAGTTACTGACTTTCATGATGATAATTTTGAAGAAGGCACATAAAACAACAGTGATAAGCTGAGTAAATGTTGTTTTGAGGAATAAATGTACAAATCATGACTATGGCAGGTATGCTTGTCCTTACTATACAGGTTGAATATCACTTATCCAAAAATCTGGAATAAAAATGCTCCAAAATCCAAAACTTTTTTCATGGGGGAGGGGGGCTGAGATAATGACGCTTTTGCTTTCTGATGTTCAGCGCACACAAACTTTGTTTTGAACTCAAAATTATTAAAAAATAGTGTATAATATTCACTTCATGCTATGTATAAAAGGTGTATATGAAACATAAATGAATTTTGTTTTTGGACTTGGGTCCCATCTCCAAGATATCTCATGTATATACCAGTAGACAAGATTCCAAAATCCAAAATGCCTCTGGGCCTAAGCATTTCAGATAAGGGAAAGGCAACCTGTTCTAGCAACCTGAAAGCCCAAGCATTTGGTTGGAGAGGGGGTCCCCTATACAGGTGAATGTACTTTTTATTTCAGTTTATAAAATTCTAAACTTCTAAATTTCATTTGGTGGTGTTGATTTTTAAAATTAGGTTATCCCTGCAGAAAAGATAACTGTTCATATGTTGCGAATACCTGGTCAGAGCTTCTGAAACATATGCGATATTGTCATACGGGTAAGTGATTCACTTTTAAAAAAAAAATTCACATACTAAAACAAACATTCTCATACTGGCTTGTTGTTCCTATGCGCCTTCAAGCCAACTCTTACTCTTAGCAAGATTTATTCCAAGGAGGTTTGCCATTACCTTCCTCTATGGCTGAGAATGTGTGAATTGCTTGAGCAACGACTCGATTTCTATGGCTGGACATGGATTTCAACCCTGGTTTCCTGGTTCAACACTCAAAGCCACTACAGTGTTCTGGCTGTCATCTATACTTGTCTGCTGTATGTTGAAGAATTATACTTTCTTCTGCTTATCTGCTCTTGCCTCTTTGTTTGCAGTAACAATAGATAACAATTGCAGTAACAATAGATATTGTTCTATATGCCATGTTTGGATCTAGTGAGTTCACTGCAGAGGTGAGGTTTGAACCAGACACTGTTTCACAGTTGAGACTGTTCATAATACATTAGCTTTTGCATCCTGGTGTAAGAAGTGTGTGTTTTGTGTTTTATGAATGTAAGAAGAGACCTGGTGAGATCAAAGACCCACCTCATTCAGCCCGTTCAGTTCATCTTTATTGACCAGTATTCAAATATTGTGAATGAAAAGTAGAAATCAGTATAAGAAGGCTATGAAACTTGATTAAGTGTGGAAGTGGAATTAATACTTTGAAGTTAATTGTTCTGCACTGTGAGAGAAATTAGAGTGTTTTTCTGTCAAATTCCACTCTGAAACTACTGGTATGTCAATAGTTTTCTCCTTGAGCTGCCTAAATACTCTAAAAGTGTCAGATTCATTCTGATCTTGGATGCTAAGCAGGGTTAGTACTGGTTAGTACTTGGATGGGAGACTGCCAATGAATATGAAGTGCTGTAGACTATGTTGCAGAGGAAGAAAACTGGCAAACCATCTCTAGGTATTCCGTGCCTAAGAAAACCTATGGAATTAATGGGGGTCACCATAAAAGTTCCTCTTCCTTTTTCCCCCTTATCTAGAACCAGTGATCTGTAAGGTGTGTTCCAAAGTATTCACACGCAAGATTACCTGAGAAGCACCAAAAAATTCATGCTGCCAACAGAGAAGTACTGAAATGTCCAAGGAGAATTGTGAACGAACGTATACTACAGTGTTCAATCTCAAGAGCCATATTTTCTCATTTCATGAGGCAAAAAGACCATTCAGATGTGACCATCCTGGCTGTGGAAGAGATTTTGCAATGAAAGTAGGTGCTTTTAAATTACAGGTACAATACAAGTACAATAAATAAACTCCATATACAAGTTATAGCCATCAAATTATCTTACAAAATTATTAAAACTTTTTAAACCATAGTTGGTTCTATAATATATAAGGTTGTAGATTGATGGCTATAACCTATATATGGTTGTCATGAAAATTGTACTTTCCTATAAGTTACTATCACACCCATCCTTTTTGGGGTTTTTTTTTACATAAACAGAAATTTTGTTATTTTACAGCAAAGTCTGATGAGGCACACTGTGATACATGATCCTGAAAGAAGAAACGCCAAAGTAAGTCACACTGTCTTCCTTTTCTTTTTTCTTTTGGAACAAAACAAACGTTTTTGTGAATCACCAATGCCTAGTGGTGACATGCTAAACTTTTTCTGGCTGGGGTGGGTCATGATAGACTAATAACAGTGTGTTAAGAGAAATGCAGATTGACAGAGCTAAGCAGGATTAGTTTCAAACAATGGTATGGGATAAGAGTACTTTAATTAAAAAAAATAGTTTACAGTCTATCTTTCAGTCTTCTACCACTACTAATTTATGTTCAAAATGGTAATGCAAATCTAATAAATTAGATTATTGTGCTGGTAAATAGCATGTTATCTGCACTCTCATTATTGCTTCAAGAACTTGCATTGCTTTGCCACACTGTGTTTTGCAACCTTTCCTTTTTCTAACCCATAGAGGTAGTGCCTCTAAACTATTTTCACAAAGTATTGATCTTGCAGTCAACAGCCATGACAATTTGTGAAGTTTAAGTATATAGGGGACTGTACACTGGACAGTTTTGTCTTCCTTTTGCCTTGTCCTAGCTCCACCTTCACAAAATTAAAGTAGTTATGAAATGATGACAAGTAATACTAAAGGAAGGTCAAAATGTTATCGGGAAAACTACAAGAACAATTTTCATAAGGAAAATTAAATTTCTGTGGTTGGTAGGTATAGTGTAAATACTGATAATTTGAGAAATATTCAAATTCATTCTTTATTTACACAGATTCACTTAAAAATGGGTTTTTCTGTCTGATGGAGGACAATAATTCGCAAAATATTTATATCATAACTTGGATAAGTTCCCCTTTACATATTCCTGAATCTGCCAGCTGTAGTCTAAAAGTCCCATAGATGATACTGGATTATGCCTGAAAAGCAAGTCTTGAAGTGAAATTTCAGTTCTTATTGTGACAAAATATTTTGGAGGAATTACTGAAATTGTTCTTTGTGATAGGGGTGGTAAGCCCTGCCCCAGACTTTTTTTCATAGTAAGCGCTTCTAAAGATCTTTTGCATGTTTGGTGCTAAGGTAGGCATTGACACTATAAGTATGTTTGACTCAATACACTTAATGTTAGAAAATCAAGCATTCTCTCTATTTCTCACACACATACTTTCATTGCAGCTAGAGAAACTGAGTGTTTTAAATAGTTTAACCCCCCCACCTCCACCCCATGCCTATACTCTTCCTGGTAGTTTTTAAAGAAGTAGCCATATCCAACATAAAAAGAAGAAACAATGGGGAATTTTCCTTATTTGCTCACCTATCTGTTGCAATGCATGGTCATAAATACTTTGTGTATCTTGCAACCAGACCATGTAATCTGGGTTAGTGATCATATAAAAACTCCCCCTTCTCGATCAACTTCCTCTTTGTTCTTCTTTCCCTTCTTTATCCTCGGCTTCAAGATGAAGGGTTTAAGCTTACTGAATTTCTTCCTTTGACCTAATATTTTCATTAGTTAGGATGCAGGGAACTTGACTGTATGTACATTCTAAAAGCAATGTTAGTAAAGTTCTTCAGCTTGTGACTTGATGCTGCTTACTTGTTTTTTTACTTAAGTCAGTTCCAACCAGAGTGGTACTGAAGATTGAGGAAGATTACTTCGGCTAAACTCTGCTGAGGGAGACTGTTTCCTAACAGAGCCAGTCTTCATTTTTCCCAAAAGGACTAAAACCCTGGGATATACTGCTTTTCCTACATTTTTGGGTTTACGGGCCCAGTCTCAATCTCTTAGTGCTTTTTTTCTGAGACTACACAGCTGCTGTTTTACAAAACCTCACTGAGGGTTCCTGCTTTGCTGCTTAAACAATAGAAGATTAAGCAACAATGACCACAGCTAATTCTGACCCAGTTCTTGGCAATGAAAGCTAAAGGGGAGTAAATACAAGTCCTGGTCACTACAATGGACCTATTTAATGCTGTGAAAAAACAGAGACCCTCACCAAAAACAGTTTGATATGAATGATGAGAAGGCAGCAGTTTTTATTTGCCTGGCAGTGGATGCAAGTATAGTTTATCACACCCAAGATTTGACAAAGAAATGTGGGATAAACTACAGGATTTATTTGATTTTCCAAGTACCACTAATTAGGCTACTCCGATCATGAGGCTTGTGAATACAAAATTGTTCTTCAGTTTTTGGATGAACACATTAATAAATGTATATCCACACTGTGTGTGGATCTTCCTGGAGAATATATGCCAGAACCCATGAAACTTGGATTATTTTTGGCTATCCCTCCAAAATATTATACTCCAGTAATTAATGCTTTGCAAATTAAAGTGATTTTACAAAAGGCTATAACTGAACTGGTAGAAAACCAAACAAACAAAACCTCATAGAATATAACTTGTGAAATAAAAGTTACAGGAGAGGAATTAGCCCATCTAATTGAAAGGAATTTGCATTTTAAAGACTTCTCTTCTTCCAGAATAATGGGGAGGAAATTCAAAGGCATCAGAGGCCATATTCTAAGCCAGCTGCAAAAGCAACTATGAGAAAACAGCCTTTAACTTTTGAGACAAATGTCAAATTAATGTTGGTCTGCTTAAAGAAAAAATACTCCAAATTACTGGGAATCACAATTTCAGTGCAGTTATTATAGACAGTGAAAAAGTAAACACTACTTCAGTCAAAAAGAGTTCTTCATACACCTTCATAGGAATGTAAATCTTTCAGTTTATTTTACAAATGGCAAATAATACACAAGGAAAAGACACAATCTTTTTGCAAGTGAGACTTGGCACTAACAGAATAGAGACGTTACAAATTCATGTTTTCTATGTGCCAGATTAAGAGCCCCTCTGTGTAGTGTACATACCACTAAAAGAGGTAACCGATTGGAGAAGGAGTCCTGTTTTGATTTTCATGGCAAAGATTTAATATTTAAAGGAGTTTTAAGGAATGAAGGCAATATCGTGGAAATTGTCATTTCATTTGCAAACAGTGTGACTCAGTACAATCATAAAGATTGTTTGAATTTGGGCAGCACAGATTGGGGCATGGCCAATCATGATCTTGCAAAAGACTTTAATTTCGAAGTGTGCTCTAAATATGGAAGATGTATTGAAAGAGCAAAGGCAACCAAGATTCCACATTTGCCAGACCCTGATGTTTTATGGTGGAGGAGCCATAAGTTGAGCAAGTAAGAAACAATCTACAATCACAGATTTCTTCCACTGGTACTGAGTATATATCCGCAAAGGGAGTGTGTACAGAAATACAGTGGCTGCTTATCTTACTTCGGTACTATGGAATAACAGAATCCAAGCCAACCACTTTGATGCAAGATAATCAAAGCTGCATCAAAATTTCTGAGTAAAATGCCACTCAGGAAGAATATTGACATTGCCCTTCACAAGGTGAAAGGAATACATCAGAGTGGACTTGTCTGGTTACAGTAACATAGCTGATATCCTTACCAAACCTCTCTCAAGAGAGTGTTTCCAGAGACTATGAGAAGAGATGCAAGTTGCTGATTTGTGTACATGAGAATGAGAAGGGGAATTGGAAAGTCAAGCACTCTCTCACACACACCCCTTCATTGCTGTTAGAGCAATTGGGGATTTTAGATAGTATAGGGCCCCTCCTGCATGCCTATACTCATCCTGAGCCTTTAGCTCAAGTTTTCCCATTTATTTATATATATATATATATATATATATATATATATTGCAATGCTGGTCATAAATACTTGGTTTATCTAAGTAACCCAACCATGTTACCTGAGAAAATTCTAGGGTCGGTGGTCATATAAAAACTTCCCCTTCTCTATTAACTTTCTCTTTTCTTCTTCTCCCCATCCTTTGACCTCAGCTTCAAGATGACAAGTTAAAGTTTTAAACTCAGTGGTGCTCTTCCTTTTACATAATATTTTTATTAGTTAGTTAGGATGTAGGGACTTCAAGTGTATGTACATCTAAAAGCAATTAGTAAAGTTCTTTAGTTTGTAAACTTGATGCTGCCTGCTTGGTTTTTTGTAGTTCAGTCAGTCTTAACCAGGGAGGTACTGAAGACTGACACACATTACTTCTACTGAAGGTGACTGTTCCCCAACACATCCAGTTTTCATATTTTCCCCCAAAGAACTAATACCCTGGGATATACTACATTTTCCACAATTAGAAAGCTTTCCCTGTCTTATCAGGCTTCCCAATCAAAGGGAAGTGCATATATGTGTTGACTTGATAGCAATTTGCAGACCTGAATGGTGAGTGCTCAAAAATAACCAGATCTCACTGTGGCTGAGTTTTGCATGCATGTATATAGAGGATGAACAATTGGATACAATTGAAGTAACACAATCCACTCATATAAAAATTGATGGTAGTTGATATACAGTTGGCCCTCCACATTGGTAGCTTTGATTTTTAGCATGTTCTCTCTAGGAATATCTAGGTCCTCTAGCACAACATTTTCAGAAGTTGACCATAGAGTTGTGCTGGAGAACCTAGAGCACAATCTAAAGAGCCTAAACAAAACACTTCCTTAGGCATTTGTAGGTCTTCCAGCATGATTCTACCATCAACTTCTGGCAGATGTTGACCATAGAGTTGCACTGGAGGACCTGGCTAGTCCTAGAAAGGTGTTCTCCTAGGTAAAAATAGTGTTTTTTATTTGCAATTTTCCCACATTTACAGGGGTCCTTCACCCCTTAACCCAGTGTATGTGGAGGGACCAGTATAGTTAAAATCAATGTAGTGGCTGTCTAGATATTCTTGGACTACAGCTTCCACCAGCATCAGTCAGCATAGCCAGTGGTGAAGGATGCTAGGGGTAGTTGTCTAACTATTTCTGGACTCCCACTCCCCTAGGCTACATTAAAATAAAACTAATTTAAGAGCATGGCTTTCAGTGATTCTATTAGGCAGATCAATCACAGATTAAAAATACAAGAAATAGGAAGCAGGTGGGGGAATCATGAAAGTACAGATCCTGTCTTTGGAAAGATGTGAAATAGTAGCTCTCCTTGTTTGTGGGAATGCCTGTTTGCCTCTGCTTATGTCTCCTTGCATATCTTAAATATAGCAAATATAGGAAAACAGCGTAAGCATCTAGTGTTCCCTAGCTCAAAAGAAACCAAACTCTCAGGCTGAGGAAATGCAGAGTCCAAACCAGTATTTTGTCAATTCCCACAAGCCAGCTCTCAAGAATGTTGCTCACATGTGTGCAACAATAATATAAACAGATTAAGCTTTCTTTTTATATAACGGTTACCAATTGGAATTCTATGTTTGTCTTGTCTTCTAAGGTTAAAAAACCACGACCTAAGCGGAGCCTAGCCTCTCATCTCAGTGGATACATCCCATTGAAATCACACCAAAGAAACATACTGTCCAACAATGATAGTTTGACTGAACCTGCAATGAACAATACAATGCTGGCAGTGGAAACACTGTCCCTTGGCTAGATTTTCAGATGACCCTGAACAATAGTTTTATGAGCATGAAACAGAAGTCTTTATGGATTGATCATTGTCAGCAAGTTTATGAGGTCTGTACAGATAACCAAAACCCCAATGAAGCAATTTCAGTCCCTCCACTTTCTAGAATCACTGTTTGAGAGCATCCAAATCATTACTGGACTTCCCAGTGCCCCCCTGAACTCCTTTGCTTTTCTCCATTGTCTTGTGTTCACGAATTTCTTTGTCTGACATGTGTCTCAACACACATGTACTCCTCCCTTCTTTAACAATGCGGGGTTCTGAAAGGTATGTTGCTTTTTCAGACATTGCATCCAAAATCTGACCAAATAATGCTACCTGAAAAATGAAAAGAAAGTTTGACATTACAAATGTATTACTTGAGGTTGTTTGAGGTTTAGCAGAAGAATTTGACTGAAATACAATAAGTCAAGGACAGGAATAATATAAATTCTAAATCAGTGTATAAAAGATACTGCAGGATGGCACTTACATCTGACCATCTTTAGTTCAACATTTATACTTGAGGATTATTTCAATGACACTGACTGGGGATGGAGAGTTGCCCATTAACAATGATCATATTATGATCCTCTTCCTGGCAAGTTCTGTTGCTAGAAATGCCACTTATTTCATTCTCAGTGGGCTGGATTGGGCTTGGAGATCTTCGGTTTATGTTCCCTTGTATATGTAGTGTGTATAGATAATAAAGTTAGTATATATTATCCCTGACTGTATTGAGCCTTACTTCAAGTAACAGTACTGCACAGTGTTAAAACAAAAATTAAAACAATAAAAAGGACAACTTAAAATTAAACAAAATGCAGCATTCAAGACACTTAAAGCCAAGGGTCAGCAATTTCTTTCAAGCTGAGCACCAAATTTTGGGCTTGAGGACTCACTCCATCCCCTTAACTCCCCCCCCCCCATCCTGAAAAAAATGAATCTAGAAGTGACTGGAAGGCCACTTTTAGTTTTGTTATTTAATTTGGAGGAGGGACTTTCCCTATTTAAACCTAAAAGCACTGCAAGCTCTATTTTTGAAAAAGAGCTGAGAGGACGGGCATTTAGATGCTGGCAAAAAGGAAAGGGGCATTAGATTTCGTACAGCCTACAAGACATGTTTTGCTCACTCTGCTTTATAAACAAAACTTCTGGGTATGAAAGAGGTAGCTATACCCAAGCTTATTACAGTATTTAAAAATAAATACCAGTAAGATGCTTAAACTTGGTCTTTACTGTTGACTAAAACTAGTGCCATTAGTTATGTTAGCCATCAACAAGAGACCATACTTTAAAACCTTTTATCAACTTACTGTATCTTTTGGCCCAACAGCACCCTTCTTCTGCTGCACTGTTACCCTCACATGATGCTTCTTGTCAATCCATTGCTGTATTTGTTTTATCTTTGTCTCTAAATCATGCTGTGCGATAGTTGGGGAAAGTGTTATCTCCTTTTGTTGAACAGGCCCTATGAAAAATAAAGGAAACATCTTTAATTTTTTTATTCAACAATTTTACCCCAAATTGGTTCATTTCTTAAAATACTATGATTGGGAAGGTGATAACACGGAAATCGCTGAAATGAATTATCATGATGAACAGCTGAGTATTTCACCACAGAGGTGAAAGGAGAAAGTGGCAGTCCTATTCAAGTCTGAGAATCAGAAGCTGTGTTTTCTGGTATTCATTTGACCATACACAGGACTAAATCTACAGAGAAGTGAGTGGCATCCAAAACCCACCATCCCAATATCCCTAATCACATGGACGTATAAGCTTCATGTAATGAGAGTGAAAGTGTGAAGAGGACTCTAATCTCATTTGGGTGAACATGGTTACAAAGCTCTGGTTCCAACTCACATGAGCTTTGTAACTGCACTCAGTCTCAGTAAGTGAAGGTCTAACTTCCATATGCATGATGATGGAGAAGGAGGCCCTGTCATTAATTCTTTTTCTGTGCCTGTCGGGTGATCAGCTGAAGAGAGCTATAGTCACAAAGCTTTCAAGTAGCTACTGGAAGTTCAGGCTGTGTTACTGTAGGATCTCATCTGTTCTGATGAATGAAAAAGCAATCCCATTATATATCTGCACTCTAAGCTCTCTTGTGCAAATTACAACATGGGTTGTTGTGGTATGGCTGGATTATGAGCAAGAGAAGATCAACCACACAGATGTGTCCAGGTAAGACTCCCTAAGCCAGCATCTTGGACAGAATAGGCTACACTTCATCCTGCAACACCAAAGGTGCACAATCAACACGCCCCATGTGGCATCTGAGGAGAGTGTGGTGCTCATGTTTTTGCAGAAAAACAGGAATACCCAAGTGTCATGTAGAGCTGTGGAGCCTTTGCCTTATGGGCGCAAAAAAGGGAAAGCTAGTCTCCTACTCTGATGCTCCCGGGCAGGCTTGCTGGGATGTGGGCAAGGTTGCTCAGCACATGTGACTCTCGGTAGCAAAAAGGCTACACAGTTCTGTACTGTAGCTTGTCCTAAATGCTCTACTCATTTATGAAACAACTTTGTAAACATCTTTTTGTGCTAAGCATAAGCACAACTCCATCCCTCCTTCTGAAGAATGTTAGTGGCTTTTCCCAACATAAATTAATAACTGGATAAAAATAAGACATGTTAATGTAGATGTAAATAAGATATATATGTCTTATTTAAATACTTACTATTGTTAACTTGTAAAAGGCATTCCTGCGTACAGATACACAAATCTCCCATCTTTGGGAAGGATAATCATTTTAAAAGTCTGAAGTACTCAAATGTTTAACTGTTATATCAAATTGGTGAAAGGGGAATAATTCCATCTGGCCAATAAGCTTGATTAATTATTATTATTATTGTATCTTGATTTTTTTTCTCAGTCTGCAACTCAAAGCAACTTACAAAGGTTAAAAGAGAAACAGATTTAAAAACATTTTAAAAAATTAAAAAGTGTAATTTTAAACAATAGAATAAAAAGTTAAAAGCAAAACCAGAAGAAAAAAGTTCTAGCTAAATAATCAACACACGATGGTAGCAAATAAAATTTTAGGTTTTGGAGTTTCTAGTTCTTGTGGCTCATGGTCACACTATTTACTTTCAGGTTCCTTGATAGCAGCCACTGTGGTTGCAACAGAATGGGTTGACTAGCACTATTTCCTAACCCCCATATTCCAGCTGGCTGCACATTGTGTTCCTTTTAAATCTGGAAGCGACCAGAAGGGTCCCCAAATCCAATTCTTAGTCCCAGCTGCAGTAGACCCATTGATTCCAGATCATGCTGTTTCCATGGTTCTAGTCTGCTAGGGACTACAATTGGATTTATCTAAATACACAATTCTTTTTTCTTTATAGTTTTTTGTCAGATAATTTTTTAGGCATAACACAACACTTATTACATGAGCTAAACTTCTCTAAGGCAGACAGGTAATCCATGCAGGTGGGATTCATATGACCTGCCAAATTATGATGTACTGCATGTCCCTTAATACATAAACTTTAACACTAAGAAAATCCAAAATATTGTTACTTCAGTTATGAAAATGTGCATATTTACATAGTGTATTCAGACTATGATAAAGAGAAAAGGAATACAGTTGGCCCTCCTTATTCACAGATTTTTTATCCAAAGATTTGAACATACATGGCCTGAAAATATTTCCAAAAAGTATAAATTCCAAATAGCAAACCTTGATTTTCCATTTTATATATGGAACACCATTTTGTTGTGTCATTATATTTAATGGGACTTGAGCATACACGGATTTTGTTATCCATGGAGAGTCCTGGAACCAAACTCCAGCGGATAACAAGGGCCCACTTATATGAAGGCATTGAAAGCATATCCTTATAAGTAATGGCCAGAAAGTCTACTTAGGTACTTCCCTCCACTATTTCAACTGCAAAGTAAGCTAATCAACCATTTGAGCTGAAATTGAGAAGACTGTACAATCTTGTATGGTGTCATGGAACAGCTAATAACTCTGCAGATTTCCATTCCATATCAAGGGGTAGTGTCTCTGATAATCTATTAGAATGGACAATAATTTAGTCTATAGGCTGGCTTTAGTTAAACTGGCTTTTTAAAAAAGTACTCTTCAGTCACTGCCACTAAAATAACAGAAATTGAAAATCACTGCTTCTGTTCTGCACTTACAAGAGAGAAAAACACCAGAGGATGCATCCCAATCAGTTTTTGAAAAAAGACTTTTCAGAATCACAGAACTTTTAATGAGCGCTATACACACCCTTTGGTGGGTTAACTTTCTGCTTTTCTTTAAGTTTGAGGCGTTCTTCATGAATCTGCTGTCCTGACATCAGTCTATACACTGGAGGGTCTGCCTTCTCTGAAAGCAGAACAAGCCTCAGCCCCCTTTCATCCATGATTCGAATCACATCAGCTCTGTGCATTGGTCCCTCGTTCTTGCCGTTCTCGTCAATTAACTGAATAATTCGATGTGGAATTTTCTTTCCAACACTTTCAATAGTGTTTTTGGCATTTGGATTTATTTTCTTTGGTTTTGGTTTTTCCTCAGCACCTTCATGAGTACAAAATGTTTGTGAGGGAAGAGGAAGGAGTCCTTTTTTAACATGATCAGTCACCACCCATGTCTCAGAAAGTGCCATCCTTTTCAGTGGGTGCACCCCAAAACTGGCAAGATATCTGCTGATATAGTTCACTTGATTCCTTCTGGTCTGATCTATCAGTTTCTTTAAGCACAAGGCAGCCATTCTCGGAGAACTGGAGGAAAAAGAAGAATCCAGTCATTTCAGAAAATAAAAGAAGCGTAAGCAAGACAAGAAAGTCATTATGAGGGTGACTTGCTTTCAAGTTTTCCTTCCTTATAAATTTATACATTTATCAAACCCTAAAGTGGTTCTCTTATTGTGCCCTAGTAGAAAATAGCTGTCAAAATACAGATGTGTTGGATTTGGAAATAGGGTTTCAAAAGCCTGAATTCTCCTCATTTTTCTTGGAAAGCTGTGTCACATGTGGGAACACAAAATGAACAGCACAAGTGCATGTTTCGCTTCACCCACAACAACAAACCTTGTAAATACAGTCCGCAGGGAGCACAATGACTTCATGCATATGATGTGCAACTACAACCTCACTTTCTCAAACTGCACTGTTGTTAATTTCTGCTGCATTTATACCCACAATATTAAATGAATGCAACATTCAAATAGCTCAGTTTAATTTTTTTTAATGAAGAAAGCATATTGGTTGTAAAAAGAAATTACACCAAGCATGCAATTTGATTCTAATATACTTAATTCTGACAGATGTTGCTTACTCAAGGGCTTCTATATACTCATCATGTATATACATGAAGTAGACTGAAGCCTAGGAAAGCTCATGCTGCCCACTTCTTTCTTTCAGGGAATCTTAAAGGCACTACAAGATCTCTCTACATTACCATTATCATTATTATACCCAATTGCATCTGAGGAAGTAGACGGATGACGAGGAAAGCTCAGGCTGCCAACTTCCTTCTTTCAAGGAGTCACAAAGGTGCTACAAGATCTCTTTACATTAATACTGGTATTATTATCATCATCATTATTATATTCAGCTGCATCTGAGGAAGTAGACTGAAGCCTAGGAAAGCTCAGGCTACCAACTTCTTTCTTTCAGTTAGTCTGACAGCTGCTACAATATCTCTACCTTGTAGTCAAAGCACTCTGCACATGCCCAGAGGCACCCCTTTTTTCTTTGCTGGTGCATCACAAAATGCCTGAGCTGAAAGGGGGTCCAACCCAACCTCAAGCCCTGCCTGAAACATGCACCACAGCAACCTCAGCAGTGCAGAAATAATCCGGTTTGACACCGCTTTTAACTGCCATGGCTGGGTGCTACAGAATTTTTCTGGGGACTGTGGTTTTGCTGTTGTTGTTGTTGTTGTGGCCTCAAAAATGTACAATTTCCCCAAGAGGACCCCATATAACATGGAGGGATCTGTGGCAGTCAAAGTGGTGTCAAAACTGGATTATTATTGCAGTGCGGATGCAGCCCAAGCTAAAGCTCAGTGCCAACCTACCTGCCCCTGGCAGGATAATAATAATAAATAACAATAATAAATAACAACTCCACTATGCAGGACCACCGGAAGTAAAAGGTGGAAGAACTGAGAGGAAGAGGCAGGGCTTAATCAGGAAGTGGGTTGTGAATGTGTGTGAGTGTGTCACACTTATTAGGGTCCCCTGGTTTGGGTTCCTTTTCATTCCAAGTGTAGGGAAAGGGGGGTGACCCTATATATCCTCCTAATCCCAGGCCTGTCCTCCATTTCAGCCTTCTGCAGGACTCAGGGAGGCCCAAAACACACTGAAGAAATAATAATAAGAGCCACAGCAATAGCAACAGTCCAGTTTGAAACCCTTTTAACTGCCATACATCAATGCTCCATGCTGAGGGATCCCATTTTTGTGTTTCTGTTTGTGCCACACAACCCACAACAACAAAACTGCAGTCCCCAGAATTCTGTGGCACTCAGCCCCCCCTGAGAGGTTGCTGCTGTTGTATAAGTTTCAGGCAGGGCTCCTTTCAGCTGAGGCACTAGCAAATAAAAAAGGTGCCTCTAGGCATGTGCAGAGTGCTTTGACTGCAACCCAGAGAGATCTTGTTGTAGCACTTTTGAGATTAACTGAAAGAGAGAGGTTGGCAGCCTGAGCTTTCCCAGGCTTCAGTCTACTTCCTCAGATGCAGTTGAATAATAATAATAATAATGTAGATAGATCTTGTAGCACCTTTGAGATTATCTGAAAGAAAGGAGTTGGCAACTTGAGCTTTCCAAAGCTTCAGTCTATTTCCACACATGCAGTTGGATATAATAATAATAATGTAGAGAGATGTTGTAGCACCTTTGAGATTCCCTGAAAGAAAGGAGTTGGCAGCCTGAGCTTTCCGAGGCTTCAGTCTACTTCCTCAGATGCAGTTGGGTATAATAATAATAATAATAATAATAATGTAGAGACTTCTTGTAGCACCTTTGAAACTCGCTGAAAGAAAGAAGTTGACAGCATGAGCTTTCCTCGGCTTCAGTCTACTTCCACAGATGCAGTTGGGTATAATAATAATAATGATGATGTAGAGAGATCTTGTAGCACCTTTGAGACTAACTGAAAGAAAGAAGTTGGCCGCCTGAGCTCTGCTAGGTTTCAGTCTACTTCCTCAGATGCAGTTGGATATTATTATTATAATAATATCAGTATTTTTAGCTTTCCATTGGTAATTTGGCTGAACCCCTCCCCTGGTTTTATTCGGGTAGACTTTTAATATATAATCATGGGATGGCTTTTATATAGGGTGTTGGTTATATGGGATGCGTTTTTTTAATGTATGTAATTTTATACTGTGGATTTATTTTATGCTTTTAATCATTTTAAAAACTTTTTATTGTAAAGGCTTTAAAATATTTTTCATTTGTGAGCCGCCTTGGGTCCCTTTCTGGGAGAAAAGCAGCATAAAAAATGAAATAAAAATGTGTGTCTTCATGTCATTTCCGACTTATGGTAACCCTAAAATGGGATTCTCTTGGCAGATTTCTTCTGAGGGAGATGGCCATTCCTTCCTGTGAGGCTGAGAGAGTGTGACTTGCCCAAGATTACCCAATGGGGTTCTACAGCCGACCTGGGAATCAAACCCTGGTCTCCATAATCTCAGTCCAGCGTGCCATTGTATATAATGAGACTTCACATCCATGGATTTTGGTATAATACAGAGAGAGTGTATAGAGTACCGTTTGTTATTTATTTTATTTTATGTTTATCCCGCCTTTCTCCCAAAGTGGGACCCAAGGTGGCTAACATATATTTATGCTGGCAATGTTGTTGTGCGCCTTCAAGCTTTTTCCAATTTATGGAATCCCAAAGGCAAATCTTGGGGATTTTCTTGGCAGATTTCTTCAGAGTGGGTTTGCCGTTGCCATCTTTTCAGGCTGAGAGAGTGCGACTTGCTCTGGGTCACCTAGTAGCTGAGCCAGGATTACATGGCCAAGCCAGGATGTGAACCCTGCCGTCTCCAGAGTCGTAGTCCAATGCTCAAACCACAAATTGATTGAAACATCCACAGCTTGAAAATATTTTTTTTAAAGTATAAATCCCCAAAATCAAACCTTGGTATTGCAATTTTATATAAGGGTTACTGTTTCACTCTCTCTGTGTTGTGTGCCTTTAAGTCGTTTCTGACTTACGGCAACCCTAAGGTGGAGTTTTTCATGGGGTTTTCTTGACAAGATTTGTTAAGAGGTTTGCCATTTCCTTCTCCTGAGGCTGAGAGCATGTCACTTGCCCAAGGTCACCCAGTCGATTTCATGGCTGAGCAGTGAATCGAAACCTGGTCTCTGGAGTCGTAGAGCCATGTAAACTCACTTGGTGACCCTGGGCAAGTCACACTCTCTTAGCCTCCTAGGATGGCAATGGCAAACCCTCTCTCAACAATTCTACAAATTAAAAAAGCTACAAAAGTTAAATAAAAGGATAAAATAAACAATTAAGACAGTTAAATATTGAAATGCATTAAAAACAATAAACATTAAAAAAAACTATACGCAGAGCCTTAAACAACTTCAGCATAACATAGCATTAAGACCCCAGTTTCAACTGTTTGTACAGGTCTGGCAGCACACAAATGTTTTAACATTTTAAGAACTCTCAGATTTAGTCTGTACTACAAGAATAATGCAGTTTGACACTGCTCTAACTACCAAGGCTTAATGCTATGGAATTCTGGAATTTGTAGTTTTGCAAGATATTTAGCTTTCTCGGCCAGAGAACTCTGGTTCCACAATGAAATACAAATCCCATAATTACATCACATTGAACCATGGCAGTTACAATGGTGTCAGATTGTATTATTTCTGCAGTGCAGATGCAGCTTCAGTCCCAGTCTAGAGTCCATAGCAAGGAAAGAGGGACCAAACAGTATAAATCAAGCATGCCTCAGTTAATAAAGTATCAATCTGAGAATGAAAACTCTTTTTACAATGGCTTTTGGGTGCACATGGCTAGAAGTGGGCTCCTTCTTCCCTCTCTTCCTTTTTGGTAGAATCTGCCCATCCTACCACCAATGGTCCCAGTGCCAGTGGTCCCAACCATCAGGCTTGAAGCTGTAGTTGTGAATCCGTTCCCAATACGTACTAATGGATCAGACAGAGATGGACTCTTTAGGTTGCAAACAAATAGAACTAAAATGTATTTCCAGCTTGAAGCAGATTAATTCTGCCAGGGGACAAAGGGGCCTTGTAGCACCTTTGAGACTGAGAAAAAGAAGTTTGTAATACTGTATAAGCTTTTGTAGACTCAGTCTATTTCATGAGATATAACATCCAAGCCTATGAAAGCATACACTTCAAGCTTCTTCCTGAATAACTGAGTTTAAGAACACTTTAACTGCTTTGGCTCAGTGCTAGGGAATCCTGGAAATTGTAGTTTACTGTGGCATCAAAGCTCTCTGACAGAGGAGGCTAAACGCCTCCCAAAACTATTGTTCCCAGAATTCTCTAGCATTGAGCCTGAGCAATTAAAGTGGTCCTGGATTGTCTCTGCAGTGTGTTTTGGACCTTAGTTAAAGGTGCTACAATACCCCTTTGTATACGGATGGTATGTCTTTGAATAGGTCTTCTGGGTCTTCAAAGCCCACTTCCAACTCAATAAGGAGTTATTCAGATGGTGAAAATAATCCTGGTAGAATTTGGGTTGAATGTTTGTTGTTCACATGAATTTGCATGAATCTGATTAATGCGGGGTGGGTGGGGACCACTTAACCCAGGATAATCGATCTCAGGGTTTTTCCTAGTTTTCCTAAAGGATTCGCGTTGTTGGCTGTGTGAATAACCAATGAGAATATACCCAGGATAAACTAGGACAAAACTCTTCATGAATGTGTTTTGACTCCTAGTTTGACTCCTAGTCATTGACTCCATCTTTATTTGAGTGCTGACACTTGTGAGCAACAGAACTCACAGAGATGTGCATATATGCAGTTCCGATAAAAAATAATAATAGTGTGAACAACAAAGCAGAATGCATGAGTAAGATTATTTGGATAGTCTCACTAAAAAAAAAAGTCTGAATAACCCCTAAAATTCAGCTTAATCCTTTGTGCTCAGGTTTCCACTAATAAATCCAGTCCTTCAATAGATGCCGCAGAGAACTGTGCTGGTTTAGTGAGATGCTATGTGCTAAACCAAAAAAGCAATATATATCCTTGCATTTTGAAAGAAATTTTCGAGTTATGTATGGAAGGCTCAAAACATTTTTATTTACCTATGCAAGACTTACCTGGCCTGGTTGTTTCATTTCATACTTGAATATTGTGAATTTTAAATTTAAGTTTCCGCTTCCCCCCCCCCTTTTTTTTTTTTTTTTTTTTGCAGCACAGGAACTTATTCTTTCCATGCTCTATTTTCTTACTCTGGCACCAGATTTTCTGTCAAAATCTTCAGGAACACATTGACTTAATAGAGCTATACCAGTAATCAAAAAACCTGTTCCTATAGACAGTGAAAATAAGTGCATCTGGTAAGATTTACTGACAAAGAATTTACATGGTTAAATGGCGAGTTCACACATACCTACTGCGTTCAGCTATAACTATAAGGCTTGGGTCCAGGTTAATTGAAGGATCATACATGGACACATTGGCACTTTAAGACCATGTGGAGAAACCCTTTTCTCAGTCCCACCACCCTCTCAAGCTCATTTGGTGGCAACAAGGGAGAGGGCCTTTTTCGTGGCTACTCCCAGACTATGGAACTCCCTCCCTAGAGAAGCCAGGATGGCCTCTTCCCTGTTCTCCTTTCGGTGGCAGGTAAAAACATGTTTGTGCCAACAGCCTTTTTCAAACTGACAAGGGTTGGGCTGTATGTTTCAGATTTTAAGACTTGTATATTGTTTTTAATACATTTTACTAGTTTAATTTTTAATGTTTTTACATTTATAAATTGTTTAATCTTTAAAATGTTATATTTATACTTTTAAGTGTTATTGTATTGTTTTTAATTGGTACTGCTTCAAGTTTGCTGTTAGCCATCTTGAATCCCTATACTGAGATTAAGGTAGTATATAAATAAAATAAAAATAAAATCCCTATAAATCAGGCAGGGTATATTGAAAGAGTTTAAACAAATAGAACTTGAGAGTATCTAGAGGACACCAATCCATCCTCCAGTATTTCTACAATGAGGGAGTAGTCTGACTCAGATTGAGCCATAGAGTCTGTGTATTCTATGTTATATTAATTGGACAGTATCTTCTTCAGGACCAAAGAGTGTGTACACAGTACCCTGCAAAGTTTGTAAGATTCCTATCTAGGCTGGCTGTTAACAAAAATGTCCTTCTGAAATGTAGTGGTTGGAAGCATGGTAGAAAAACTCTATGCTGAGCTTTGGTGTGAGGCAGCATGGTGTGGTGGTTAATGTGTTGAATTGGGACACTGGGGGACAGTCAAAACCTACTGGATGACCTTGGGCAAGTGACATTCTCTTAGACTTAGAGGAGGCAAGAACAGAGCCCATCTGAACAAATTGTGCCAAGAAAACCTTGTAATGGGTTCATCTTAGGGTCTCCATATGTCAGAAATGAATTGAAGGCACACAACAACAACAACAACAACAACAACAACAACAAGCTTTGGAATGTAGAAAATGCTTATTCAGAATTAAAAAAGCAAGTGCATAAAATCATATGGGACTGTAGTACTGGGGGGTTGTGTTACCAATTTTTACTGCCCCTCCGCCCCCACCTTGTTCTTCTTGGGTACAAGATCCCATGTTTTACAAGTTGCATCTCCCAGCATATGAGTAACATACACTGTCTCTTTCCAAAGTAGTATATAAAACGGTTTTATTTTTATACTGCCATAACTCATTCATGTACATGCAGATTTTCATTATTCTGGTAGTTCCCATCTTAATCTGTTTCAAGTTTTTTAGTCTTCCAAAGTGAATGTGCATCTTAATAGAACGCAACAAATGCAGATGGAACAAACGATAGATTATTGCATTTGATCTGGAGTTATATGCGAAGAATACAAATGTTCAACAAAACATTGCTTCAAAAAGACAGCAGAACAGACGTCTTTTATGAACCTTTTAAAAATTCTTCTAGAAAACACATGCCAGCATAATGCTGCCCATACCGCTTTTTGAAAGAATTCAAATATGAATTGTAATCCTAAAACAAGTTTCTGAGTCTCCCTGGGAGGAAAGAAAGTAAAGCAAAGTAAACAACAAACCCTGGCAGTGTAACAAGTGCATTAAATGTCTCGTTGAACGTGTCCACTGTATGGCGTGGGCTTTTCCCTTGTACATCTGAGACATTGTTCCGTAGCTTTTGCAAGTTGCTGGGTTCAGCTGCAAAGATTTTGAAAGCTGCTTTGTTGGCAGCCTAGGACACATCCGTGACCTTATTAAAAGGGAAGTGAATACACTCCTTTTTTTGCAACAGTAAATCTACTAATTTTACAGTCAGTTGAACAGCAATAGATTAATTTGTTTAAAGTCTGTATTCACAAAGCAAATGCAAACTTCGCAGCCTTGAATACCCTAAAACTACAGTGTGGATTCTTCCCCCTCCTCAGCCTTGGAAGGGTAGACACTATTACAACTTGCCCCAGAATGGACCATGCAGTTCACTGTCACCTGCTTCTCAGCACAGGTGCTGACCTCTCTGTCTATTCTCTACCTCCTGACAGACTATCAACTAGATTGAGCTTTTGTGTGCAACAGAGAACGCTTTCCAAGTGACTGGACCAGTTTTCTTCAGCAACCACAGGAAGCGGAATAAAGAGGAGGTTAAGGGCCATACCGAGGGTCAGAATGGGTTAAATTTAGTTAACATCAGAGGTTATAGCTTTTAACAAGGAGTTTGAAGGAAACTTATTTGAAGATGCAATTTGTTTCTTCTTTGTCAGTCTTTTTTTTTCTTTATCTCTATTGAGAGTGACAGCTTAACAAAGTTTTTATATGCTGCCTTTTTTCTCTCTGTCTTTTATACGGGATAAAGGCACTGCAATGCTCAAAAAGAGATGCAGGTGGAAAACGACTTTATAAAGCTTCCATGATTTTCAAATTGAGGGTTGAAAGTAGGTTCCCTGCTTGGCTAAGTCAAAATTAATTTGTAGATGTTAAAAAGACAGACACATTATTGGCAGAAGCAGGAATTGATGGTGGCAGGCTTTTTTATTGGACACATTATAACAGCAGAGTCTTTGTGCAAAGGGTTTTTTCATCCCCACCACCACCATCATTTTCCTACTTTTTCTTTCCTATCTCCCACCAACAGGGATCTGAGTGAAACCATCTAAATAGATTCCTAATAAATCCTTTCTTTAGAATACATTGGCGTATTCTGTGTGGAGCTAGTTATTGTTTAGAAAATCTCCAAACATATGCAGACTTAGATGCAGTATGTTACACAAATGGTCCACCTGGATATTCTTTCACTTGCTCCTTCATTTGTTCAAAGTTGTTATATAAAATTGTTGATTGGCTGTTTGTGGAAGTATGTTAAGTATTTCAGTTAAGTAATTGATTGTGGTCATATAAGATTTTTTTGAAAATACAAGTTGTACTATTTTTGGTCTTTAAATCAAATTGTTCATCCTTTCGCCCTGCCTGTTTAGCACCATCCCATACCTCTTTAATACACACACACACATATGAATACATATAATAAAAATATGTATAGATTTTTTTTGTATTGCCACAGAAAAACAGGAGCTTGTTTCTATGCACATAGAGTCAAAACACAAAGACTCTAAATAAGTAATTAGAAAGTATATTATTAATTGTTTTTGGTTTATGTATGTGCCAGGAATTGAGTGATTTAAATTGATCCTGAAATCCCAGCTTGGTCATGTAAACCCAGTGGATGACCTTGGGCAAATCATACTCTCTCAGCCTCAGAGAATGGCAATGGCAACCCCCCCCCCCGGGCCAGGAAACCTCCCAAGAAAACTCCATGATAGGTTCACCTTAAGTTCTCTATAAGTTGGAAAAAACTTGAAGGAACACAACAAAAATAAAAACAACAACAAATACTGTACTGAGAGTTTAACATGGTGTTAGCTACAATTTAGGAGGTCAAGGTTTGATTCCCCACATGGCCATGGAAACAAAACCATGTCACATCATCATCAAACCCACAGGCTTTGCATTTCTATGGCTGTTCATACAGTCTGATTGTAAAATGTTCATACAGTCTGATTCCTGGGCATTAGTTCACTCCATGTAGACCAAGTCTACAAAAGTTTATGCTACAACATATTCCACAGTTGGTCTCAAAGGTGCTATAATATCCCTTTGCATACAGAAAATCCTTAGGGCTGCTATAAGTTGGAAGTGACTTGAACACACACAACAAAAAATAGTTATAGAAGCAGATCTAGGAGACTTCAACCAAATAAGGAAGAGAAACTTATAATAGCAGCTAAGAGAGCTGTGTATTGTTGAATTTAGTTCCTTGGCTCTAGTCTCCTGCAGTAGGACTTTTAGTCACACTAATTGAAAAGTAAAAGCACAAAGGTAAGCATAGCATGTGAGATGCCCCCAGGATAGGTAGGCCCATTTCTTTTAAAAAAAACAATTTAGATAGAGATGGTGACTTTCTGAGACTGAGTGTGCTGGTGACAAGCTAAATCTCTGCTTCGGCTCCAGTTATATTATCCAGCATCTCATTTGTATAACCACTCTCCTGCCCATAATTACTTGATACCTCCAGAGTCGCAGTGGCAGTGCCATTAAATGTAAGGCAGAAATTAGAAAAGCCGCTTTGTCTCTCTAACAGACTCTTCCCTGAGTTTTATGGCTGGCATGGAAAAGGTCTGTTATTTGGGGGCAGCCACGCTGGGATGTGCACTTCAGCAAAGGCTATGGCCGGCATCATTATATGCAAATTTGCGACAGCATTTATCCCACTCTTCATTAACATAATATCATCTGATACCCAAGGTAGCTATTAGCTGATCCTGGACATTTCTCATAACAGATGTGTGTGAGAGGAGAAGAGGGAGAGGAATTTGGGAGAGGAAAATGTAACAGACATTCCCTCCCATACGCTACTTAAATATGCTGGATATATCTCAGGTGTAAACTGAACCAATGCAGAATGACGTGCATTATTCTGTTGGAAGGATAAAGGTATAAGTTCATAATCCTATTGGATGCTGTCAAAGAATAAATCTATGACCACATACTTACTATCCACTTCTATTGTACAGCTAAGGAAAAGACATTGTATAAGGAAGTGCTAGATATCTCCTTGTACACCCGGAAAAGTACTTACGTTGTCATTGTTGGGAAGAGACAGCAGTGGATATCTAGCAGAATAATCAAATTGGTAAGGCAGAGGCTGAAAAACAGCAAGTCTTACACCTACCGTCTACCCCAGGTCAAGCAACAAAAGAAAGAAGTCCAAAAAGTGGTTTCACCTACAAGTTATTTGTACTAGTGAAATGTTTGGACTAGTGGAGGAGAGAGAAAGAAGCAAAAATGGCTGCAAGTCAGATTGATGCAGGAAAAGAAAGAATATGGAAAAGACTTAATAAAAAAGTTACCATAAATACATTCTGTACCTAAATCCCTAGAGAGTAACATGCAAACAAATCCTTTTTATTCAGCCAGGATTTAAAAACAAGAGTTTTTATAGAACGGGCTAGGGAGTGTTATATTAACTAGACTGATTTTTTAAAAAATATTTTAAAATACAGTTAAAATTACAATTAAGAGAAATAATACCAGAACCCAGCCTGCCCCCACCCCCAGTCATAAGAACTTAGATGCAAATATAGTTGCAAAACATAAAATGAGATTAAACAACAAAATATATAAAACATGTGAAGGCAAACCTAATAAGATAATAAAATTGTGGGTGGATTGTACAAAAAGTTTATCCTATGTGGGGGACAGGGATGGTGACAACAATATCAATGTCAATATAAATATTAGGAGCAGTAACAATAACATCAGCAGTAGTCGTAATAATAGGGGGAGACCAATCAAGGAGGCTGCTCAGGAAAGGCCTGCCGGAAGAGATCTGGCTTGATTGCCTTTTTGAAGGCTTCCATGGTATGATGTATCTTGTCCAGCAAGTCATTCCAGAGCCTAGGAGTGGCAGAAGAAAAGGTCCTCTGGGTCACCGCACACAGCCTGGTCTTCTTAGATCGTAGCAGGTGTTTCCCAAAGGACCGAAGTGTGTGGGGTGGGTTATATGGAAGGAGGCGCTCCCATAGGTAGTCTGGACCCAAGCCATGTAGGGCTTTAAAGGTTAAAACCAACACCTTGTATCTTGCCTGGAACATAATGGGCAACCAGTGATGGGATTTAAGAACCGGTGTAATGTGGGCAGTTCTAGAAATGCCCATAAATAACCTGGCTGCCAAACTTGGCACAAGGGTAGCCCCATGTAGAGTGTGTTACAGAAGTCGAGCCAAGGGGTGACCAGCACATGTACTACTGTTTCAAGGTTTCTCTGCTCCAGGAAGGGGCACAGCTGGCGTATCATCCAAAGCTGATCCATAATTTAATAGTAAGTCAAGGGCATGTCGAGGGGGGGGGCAAAATTATGGATTTTGTTATGACTCATGGAAAAGCTGAGGGTAAAACTTAGGGGCATGTAACAAAGTAAAATAAGAGACAAAGCAAATGAAAATGATGCTAAAATTTTTCAAATTCCAGCAGACATAGCTGTTTGTGCACTACTCACCCTAAAAGTTGGATGGATGAGGAGGAAACTGTGGTCAGTGATGGCTGTATGATGTGTGGGAGAGGCCACCAGGCACAGGCAGGGATAAGAAAACACACACATGTCAACAAGGATGTAAAGGCAAAGGAAAGAAATGGCAACATTAGCAGTGATTGCAGCCTTTAACTTCACTTTGGTAACTTTGCCTGATTTTAACTCAGAAAAACTAATGCACATAAACATTTTATTCAAAGCCTGATTCCTCATCACTGGAATCCTTTCTCTGAGTAATGTGACAAAAGACAGGAGCTTAGTTCATACCAGGAGAACCTAAAAGAAGCACTGACCCCCCCCCCCCTCTACTTTCTCAGCACTCCTTTGTGGAAGAGGTACCACTTCCATTTTCCTGCCCAGACGTTCAAAAAGACCAGAAGAAGCATCATGGTGGAGAAAGTAGAGGTGATCAGTGCTTTTAGGTTCTGGGATGGACTAAGCTCTTGCCTTTTGCTGCTAAGACAAGGAGATGGGTTTTTTTTAAAAAAAGAGAATTAAAGTACAGTACACAACTTACACTGACCCATGGATAAATTGACCCAGATTTTTTTGGGTAGATTTTTGACTAAAATCTCTAGATTTATACATGAATACATATGGTAGCCATTCATGTGTACAGGGATGTAGATGTTGCAAGCTGTCATACAGCCGTAATACCTAATAATGACAAGATAAGGTACATTTCATTAATCCATGAAGCTCACTGGGTGACCCTGGGCTTGTCACTCTCATGCAACCAAGCCTACATCATGAGGTTGTTGTGAGATAAACTAGAGAGTATACACAATTCTAGGGCCACAATTCTAGGGCTCCTACCTTCCTCAGTGCCTACCAGGATCCCTTCCCATCCTATGTCTGTCTGTCTGTTTGTTTTTTAAAAATATGTTAATTAAATTTATTTTTAAAGAATTCAGGAGGTGTCATGTTGCAAAGAGACTTGCTAATCTCTGGTACCATCTTTCCATACTGGAAGCATACTTAGAAATGAAGCATAGCAAAAGACAACCTTCCAGCACCCAGAAAAAAAGAATCCACTGGCTATGGTAGTTGGTACATTCTGGGAGTTGTAGTTTTAAAAAGTAACTTTTCTTCCTTACAGCTGCAGGGAACAAGAGGAAGTCTTTTGTTTATGGTGTGTTTGTGTGTTCGTGCATGCACACACACATAGTGCTTATATGAAAATGTTTTGTCTTTTTGTTTTGTTTTGTTGATATGGTGTGCGTTAGTTTGTTTTCAGTGGTATTATCATTGACTCTCACTCAGCAAGTTTGGTGCATGTTTTTTGCTTGAGACATGTGTGTTTGTGTGTTATGGATGAGTATGGGTGTTTTGCCTGTGTTGTTCCTCTGAGCAGTGCCAGTTTGCTTTCTGTGAAATTATAATTTGTTGTGTTTTGTGGAAATCAGTATGCAAATTGACATTTTGGGGTTATATCACATTACCTTGGACTAATTTTCTTGGCCAAGTTGTATGCCTCTAAACCTCCTTAGTTTGCCATCTGTGAAAAGATGTTGAAACAGAAAGCTCTGGATTCAAATTCTGGCTTTCATTTTTAGAACTCAGACCCCACCTCTGGGAGGCAAGTTATGTTCCATTTCACCTAACTAATCAGTTTGCTTTCAGTCTTGATATATGCAACATGGTCAATGCTCTCCATGGCTGCCACCTTGTCAAAAGCTCCCACAATTCTTTCTCAAGATTCCAGATGTGTCCCCTTGAATCAAAAAAGGCCCTTAGGGCAAGAGTGGGGCACAAAATATTTCCTTTATTGCAGTCAAGAAATTTATAGCAAGGAAAAAATATCATTTGAATGTGTAAAAAAAATTGGGACTCAGTCCGGGTGAGTTTCAAGCATACTTCAGTGGACTCTTAAGATATATGGACAGCATCCTCATTTGCTGACTCTAACTTTGTTGGATACTCTAATAAATGGTAGAGTGTAGCATTGTACAGTAGCCCTTTGCTAACTGGAGCCAACATCTCTCCCTTTCCCTTGGAGCGGAAACGTGGTCCAGCCAGCCAGAAGACTAAATGAGTGGTTGACAGGGAGAAGCAGGGTTGCTAGATTTCAGAGTCTGGCCCCAAGTCTCCAGTTTTCTGGACATGGGTGCAAATTCTCCAGTTTTGGGGGGTTTAATTCCAGGCAACAGGAAAGGACTGTATGCAGATATTCACCACAGCTAGCAGGGCATTAGCCTGCAACAATTTTGCCACTTTACTGATTTGCAGCTACGAATTGCAAAAACTCTATGGCAGGTGGGGTTAGAGGAGATGTTTAGCAATAGCAATAGCATTTAAATTTGTATGTCACTCCACAGTGAACAAAGCAGTCTCTAAGCGGTTTACAATGTGTAAGCCAATTGCTCCCAACAAGCTAGGTACTGTTTTACTACGGAAGGATGGAAGGCTGATTCGACCTTGGAGCCCTCACAATCTAACTTGCAACACTGTGGCTGCAGTACCGACATTTAACCACTGTGCCACCAGGGCTCCCAACGATGTTTATGCATGTACTTAGTTAGCTTCCACTTTCACTCCCAGCCATTGTAGTGTCTGGGCTCACCCTCCATTATACTCTGCATGCATCTTCTGGCTAGAAGAAAGTAGGTGAGATTTAAATGCTTCTTATCCTGTCTGCCTAAGTAAGTGAGATAATGGCCCCATTTCACCTTGATTTGGGAACAGCGCCTTTAGTTAAATCTTAATTTCCAAACAGGAAGATATGTTCTGCATGAGGACATGCATGTTTGAATGACAATCTATGAGCAACTGTGATTGGTGCTTGATACATAACAATACTGGGGCTTTTCCTAGGTCTCAGGTTTTGGCCTAGAAACCTCAGGGCCTGGGATGATCCTGAACTGGCAACCCTAGGGAGTAGGGAATAGCAAATGTTTAGTTAATAAGAGAAATGTAGATACAGTTGTCCCACCCCATACGCGGGCTTCCCATATGCGGACGTGAGGTCGTACAGGAATCCCCATTTAGATGAATGGTGTGTGTGCTTGTCGTGTGCGCACCGCCCCACGACACACACAGGAGTGCACCCCATTCATCTAAATGGAGTTTGAGCATGCACAGAATTCACTTTACGCAGTTGGTGGTGGTCTGGAACGGATCCTCCATGTAAAGCAAGGGGCCACTGTATTTATATTTCTTGATACAATTTGCTGGTGATCATCTTTTTCATTCATAGGCTCAATTGTTTTAATTTAATAGCATATTTAGCATTTCCAATAGTGTTTTCGAATGTCTGAAGTGCTCCATGTACAATAAATTATTGTAATCCTTACAACAACTTTGTAAGGTGGGTCACTATTCTTATCCTACCCCAGACTAAGGCTATATGGGGAAGTTCATGGCAAAATCAGATTAGCATTTCTAATTATTTAGATGTGCACAGTTGCAAATAGGTCACATATATCTTTTTTAAAAAGATTACTGCGTTGAAATGAGGCTAATGTTTGGCTTGTGTGTGTATATGCAGCATAAACTTCCTTAATTTGTGCAATTTTAGACTATTTAAATTTGGATTGTCAAAGCAAGGATGGAGAATGATTGGTCTTCCATTGATGAATTATCATTGCCATATGCAAAGGGACCTTTGAGACTAACTGAACAAAATAAGTTGTAGCATAAGCTTTCGTAGACTTGGTCTACGTTCTCAGATACAACGAAGATGCTAACCACACTGGGGGGTGGGGGGTTAGTATTCAGCACTTTGGATATCTCCTTTAATGTTGGGATTGAAGCCATTGGCTGGGATTGATGGCAACTGGGGTCCAAAAAGTTCTGGAGGGCTTCAGGTTTCCCATCCCTGGTATGTACTGAGTAAATACTGTAATATATAAATTATATCCATAGTAAGAGCTCTTATGGGCTTTGGAACATATTTTGAAGGTATGTTTTGTGATGGTTTAACATGATCTGAGCACAAACTGTGCAATTTTTGTTTGCATGAGTATTGCAACCGTTAAATATAAGGAGAACAGGATTTCTGAGATCAAAAAGCTGGTTCCCTTTCAGCACTGTATTTTGTTGATTTGTTGGGCTAGAAAGAAGGACAAAAGAAAGAAATAGAAATATTTATTTTAATGACATTGGGGGAGAAACCCTCTCCCCTCTCCATCCCATTCTCATTCCGCACCCTTAGGCCTCTGGTGGCAGTAATTAGCTCACTGTGCTAATGAAAACCCTTGGAGGAAAGACTGACAGGATTAATTAAGGGGTGAATTTCACTTTAATAAATGTATAGGCAATTTTCTAAATGCAGATGGCCCAGTCCACCCTAGTGGGAGTTCTGCATAGAGCCACTTCATATGGTAAGTGTCTGAGAGAAGTGGTTAATTGGTAAAATGCTACATGATACTGATTAGAAGACAGCTAATGGCTGCCTTTGCTTCCCAATGTATTATTCATTGCCAGACAATGTGAAAACCTCATTTCCTTTTAGAGGTCCCCCACAGCCAGGCATTTTCAGCAAATTGGACAGGGTTAAAAGCAACACCTAACTACCTGTGAAACCAGCAAAGACTTCTGTTTGTGTTAGCAATTTCTTACACAGAAAAGACACATTATTTGTTTCTGTGCTGCTTGTGTATCCCACCTTTCCTCCAGTAAATTCAAGACAGCATACACAGCTCTCCTCCACATTACTCTTGCAACAGTCTTGTGAGGTAGGTCAGGAAAGCTCAGAGAGCGTAATTCAGCGAAGATGAGCCAATACATTTCATGACTTAATGCAGTCTCAAACCAGATACAGTGCTCTGCTATTCATGAGCAACCATGCTGTTATGCAGAGTGGCATCTGCTGGCAGGATGCATCTACACTGTAGAAATCATGCAGTGTGACACCACTTTAAATGCTGTAGCTCAATCCTGTGGAATCATGCGATTTGTAGTTTTGCAAAGTCATTGGCCTTTTCTCCCAAAGTGCTGGTGCCTCACAAAACTACAAATCCCAGGATTCTGTAGAATGGAGCCATGGCAGTTAACGTGATGTCAGACTACATGATTTCTACAGTGTAGGTGCACCTGAGGGTGGACAAAGCTGGATTATCAATGGTACAATTGGAGCAAATGCTCTTGGCTGCATGGTAGTTAAGGGGCCCATAGTATTGCTAGCACTTTGTACATCTTGGACTGAGATGCTGTCAAAACAGAAATACTCCTGGGGAGAAAAAGTCTATACATCTCTCTCCCTCTGTCTCCTCCAACTTGGCATCATTTACTGCCCACTACAGCTTAGTTGCCAGCTGTGATGTGAGTGAAGAGGCAAGTAGTGTGTTGCTGCTCTCTGCTGCAATACAGGCAAGGGGGGCACCCACTCTGTGCAAGCCCTCCAACTTTTCACAGAGGAGAACTGGGACATGTTTGGCCAAGCAACATCAGAGCAGGTTTGCCTGCAATGAACTTAACAGGAAGGCGAGGAGAGGAGAAAATCTTGCTCTTCTGTTTTCATCTGTGTCATGTTATGCCTAATTTACATGCAACGGAGAAGACTGTGGAGTTTATCACATGGGAGGAATTTCTCTCAATTGCGAATGGAGCAAAATTCGCAATTACATGAATTCGCTAGTCTAGCTAATTTACGTGAAATCTGATTGCGTTTGGAAAGCATTCAGAATGACTTCCCATTTCCCGAAAATGACCCCCCATTGCCCGAAACTGCGTGAGATACTCTAATACGCAATTACGTGAAACCCCATGATTGCGTTCAGAATGACTTCCCATTGCCCGAAATTGTGTGAGATATACTCATTTGCAATAACGTGAAACCCCATGATTGTGTTCGGATTGCCATTGCATTATACCCCCAAACTCTGTCGTATGATAAACTCCTGTGAGAGCCAGTGTATTACAGTTTGAGCATTGGACTATATGGCCTTGGAGAGCAGGGTTCAAAATCCCACTCGGCCATGAAAATCTACCGGGTTACCATGGGCAAGTCACAGTCTCTCAGCCTCAGTGGATGGCAATGGCAGATCTTCTCTGAAGAAACTTGCCAAAAAACAAACAAACAAACAAACAAACCCTGCGAAAGGTTTACCATAGGGTCACCATAAGTCTGAAAGGACTTGAAGGCAAAATAACACACCAGCGTAGACTATCTAAATCCAGTGATGGAGAGAAGAGTGAGATATGATGCCCTATATTATTGATATTTTCACTTGATTAAGGTTAGGTTCCCAAAAATCTCTTTTTGTTTGTTTGTTTAAGGAAAAGAAACTAAACTTTTTAAAACAGCAGCTGACAAAGAGTGACACTCCAGATGCAAGACTGCAACTCCCAACATTCCTCACCATCGGCTATCCTGGCTGAGGCTGCTGAGAACTGTACTTCATAAACATCTGAAAGGCCTATTTTGCCCTCCCATTCATTTAAAACTCTATTACATTTCTTGTAGAAAGAGAATTCCTGCTCTTTGAGCAACTGGCTTTTTTCAGGCAGAAATAGTTTTTCAATAATAAAAAAACAAACAAAATGCATGTATTGTTCTTGGATATTAGTGCTGAGGGTGTTCTGGACATATTGTTATACCATTCCCTGACCAAATTTTTGTTAATTGTGTGGATTTTACAAAATTATCCCATGTATGCATGTTGATTTTTAATGCTGTTTTAGGCAATTTAGGTGTTCTTTGTGCCATGGGCTAGCATCCTAAGGCATTCAAAAAGAGATAGGAAAGTTAGTAGAAAATATGGTTAGTTAATCATTTAAAAGCTAAATAATGTAATTACATTCATGTTAGAAGGAAGAAATTACTAAAAGCATTAAGGAATTAATAAAAAAAAATATTCCATACCTCCTTTTGTCTGTCTTGAGCTTGGGAGAGAAATAAACAGCTACCTGAATTTTTGAAAAACCCATCTCTTATCCATCCCACCCAAACTCTTGTGGGGTATAAGAGCCCCAACCAGGATGTAAAGACCACCATATTCCAAGCTACCCTTACTATTTCTTGGTTTAAATTGTTTTTAATCGTGACCAGTATTCTAGGTCACTTATACCTCCCAATCCTGCTTTACCAGACAGCAGCCACTGTGAGCAGTAGATGTCAATTCTCCTGTCAATTGGAATGGAGTAGACTGGCCTAAATGCCTTAAAGGCATCATATCCCATCTGATGTTTGACACTAAGCAGGATCAGTCCTGGTTAGTACTTGGATGGGAAACCACCAATGAGCACCAGGTGCCTTAGGCTGCCGGTATATTTCAGAGGAAGAAACTGGCAAAACCACCTCTAAGTATTCCTTGCCTAGGAAAACCATATAAAATTCATAGGTCATCTGGCAACTTCAAGGTACATATACACACACATACAGACAGGTGTTTCTATGTCCCTCGTGTGAGTGATCTCCAGTTTAACAGTCAGAAGCAGGATACCTATTGCAATTCTTTCTTGTACCAGAGACTTATTGTTGTTGTCAGACTTATGCAACCCTAAGGCGTGGGGTTTTCTTGGCAAGATTTCAGAAGGGAGTTGCCATTGTGACCTGTAAGTGTAACAATTTAGCTTTTTTAAGTAACTTTCTACACTCTCTGGTTTTAAAATGTAGATAGCAGCTGCCATGTGTGGAGTTCCTGATAATTATGAGGATCACAGCAGATAGGAGGAAGGTAATTTAACCCTTTCTTCTTCTACTGTGGCAGCCTTCTTGGCTTCTGTGCTGGGTTCAGAGGGAGGATGATATACAGGTGTGTCTCTGTTAGCAAAGATGACATGCTCCAGGTATTATTTCTTTAAAATAATTTTTTGTTTCAGAGTAAGGAACAACGTGGAAAGAACAGGAAGAGGATCTTGCCCTACAAAAAGAAAAAAGAAAGGAAAAAAAAAGACCTCTGGGAGGTCTGTGACATCCTAGTTTTCACAGGCTGCAGCAGATTCCTCCCAGATGATCGGAGTGTGCGGGGGGGGGGGTTTCATATGGGGAGAGGCAGTCCCTGAGATAAGATGGGCCCAAGCCACGTAGGGCTTTAAAGGTTAAAACCAGCACCTTGTACTGCGCCTGGAAACTAATCGGCAGCCAGTGGAGAGCCTTAAGCACCACTGTTATGTGCTCTCTCCTAGATGTTCCGGTTATGAGCCTGGGTGCCATATTTGGGACCAGTTGAAGTTTCCAGGTTAAGCACAAGGGTAGCTTCATGTCCAGGTGTGATGTTACCAGAGCGTGTACAACAGATTCCAGGTCCTTCATATCCAGGAAAGGGCGGAGCTGGCGTATCAGCCAAAGCTGATAGCAGGTACTCCTGACCGTCGCATTCACCTGACTAGTCATGTGAAGTGATGAATCAAGAAGTACCCCCAGGCTGCGAACAGAGTCCTTAGAGGAAAGTGTGACTCCATCTAGGACTGGAAGTTGTATTCCCAAACCTGGTTTTGGGCCTGTAACTGTCAGTACCTCCGTTTTGTCTGGACTGAGCTTCAATTTGTTTTCCCTCATCAGTCCATTACCGCCGCAAGACAGTCATTGAGAGGAGAGATGCCATCTGAAGTCTGGGCTGATGATCTAGTCATGGAGAGATATATCTGAGTGTCATCAGCGTACTGATGACACTGACCTCCATGCCTCCGAATGATCTCACCCAGCGGCTTCATATAGATGTTAAATAGCATCGGGGACAGGATGGCGCCCTGAGGGATGCCGCAATTAAGGTCAATCTTTGAGGAGCAGCTATCCCCAAGCCTCACCCTTTGGGATCTGCCAGAGAGAAAGGACCAGAACCACTGAAGAGCAGTGCCTCCAATCCCCATCTCCCTTAGCCGATCCAAAAGGATGGAGTGATCTACAGTGTCAAAAGCCACGGAGAGACCCAAGAGCATTATATATTGCATTATACCCCCAAATTCCGTCGTATGATAAACTCCTGTGAGAGCCAGTGTATTACAATTTGAGGATTGGACTGTATGGCCTTGGACAGCAGGGTTCAAAATCCCACTCGGCCATGAAAATCTACAGGGTTACCTTGGGCAAGTCACAGTCTCTCAGCCTCAGCGGATGGCAATGGCAGACCTTCTCTGAAGAAACTTGCCAAAAAAAAAACCCTGTGAAAGGTTTACCATAGGGTCACCATAAGTCTGAAAGGACTTGAAGGCAAAATAACACACCGGCGTAGTCTATCTAAATCCAGTGATGGAGAGAAGAGTGAGATATGATGCCCTATATTATTGATATTTTCACTTGATTAAGGTTAGGTTCCCAAAAATCTCTTTTTGTTTGTTTGTTTAAGGAAAAGAAACTAAACTTTTTAAAACAGCAGCTGACAAAGAGTGACACTCCAGATGCAAGACTGCAACTCCCAACATTCCTCACCATCAAAAGGATGGAGTGATCTACAGTGTCAAAAGCCACGGAGAGACCCAAGAGCACCAGCAGGGTCACACTACCCCTGTCAGTGCTCAGGCGGAGGTCGTTGGCCAGAGTGACCATGGCAGTCTCAACTCCATATCCTGTCCTGAAGCCGGTTTGAAATGGATTGAGATAATCAGTTTCATCCAAGACAGCTTGGAGTTGGGAGGCGACTACTCTCTAAATCACCTTGCTCAGAAACGGGAGCAAGGACACTGGTCTATAGTTGTTCCTGTCCAGGTGATCAAGGGAAGGTTTCTTCAGGAGGGGCTTAACAGCTGCCTCCTTCAGACAAGATGGTAAGGTACCTTCCCTTAGCCATGCATTGATTGTATCCCGAAGGAATATCCTCAATGCGTGCCCCCCTGGATGACCAGCCAGGATGAAATGCTGTTGTTGTTGTTGGTTCTCCTTCCTATGGCTTGGTTACATACCAGAGCTCCACCTGGGCCCACAGCCTCTTTATTTTATAATAAATGGTCCATCAAATTTGATATTCCCTCATGAAGGTCTAATTAAGAAAAAAGCAAAATCCCATGGCATGTAAAACCTCTGACTAATAGTACTAATAAAATGCCCTGAAATGTTTGATAGAGCTTTCACATACTAATTGCCTTTCATTAACTTTAACATTGACTGAACTGATCAGCGGAGCACAGGGCCAGGCTAAGATACTCCAGGCAGGGATGATTGCTATAGTGGCAGAATGGCACAAATTAGCCACAGGCAAACAAATAAGGGAAAAGAGCAGAGAAGAGGAGGAGGAGGGTGGGAGTTGTATTAGTTTTCAGATATGTGACTTATCTTTTCATTAATTTATTCAATATTTTGCCTTTCTTCTTGTACGTGATCCAAGGCGGTTATTAGCATTTTAAAAACAGTACAACTTAAAAATTATTTATACAAAAGTTTAAAAAAAAACCAGTTTTAATCATATCCTGTTTCTGGTTCTGAGGCTGCACTCAACACATTCCAAAACTACCTCCTCCATCCATATGGTCATCCACCCACCCTGGCTGTAGGCAACATCTTTCCACCTGCCTTTTCCCCTCAACAGCCATCATTAAAACTGAATTTTTCCCCTCATCATCATATCTTTCTATGGCTATTCATATAGTCTGATTATGAATGTCCTTCTTGGACACCAGTTCACTCCATGCATCTGAGGAAGCTCATACTACAAGGGGTGTCATATTGAGGATGGAGCAAGCTTGTTTTCTGCTGCTCCAGAGATTAGGAGATGGAGGAATGGAATCAAACTGCAGGAAAAGAGATTCCACCTAAATATTAGGAAGCACTTCTTGGCAGTATTCTTTGCCTGGAAACTGAAAAAAAATCACACCAGGCAATGAGCTTTCACCAGCATGGCCAGTCTTTCCTTCTTCTTCTAGACTTGCTACAGCTGTGGTTTCTCCCCTGATTCTTATAATTTTACCAAAATGAATTCTATGAGTAAGAACTGTTTGACAATGGAATATGCTGCCTGAGACTGAGGTGGAGTCTCTTTCTTTGGAGGTTTTTAAACAGAGGCTGGATGGCCATCTTTTGGGAGTGCTTTGATTGTGTCTTCATGGCAGGGGGTTGGACCGGATGACCCCTGTAGTATCTTCCAGTTCTATGATTCTGCAAACATTTTTCATAAAGTTAGTCTCAAAGCTGTATACAGTTAAATGACTGTTCAGTTAAAATCCGAAGCTTAAAACAATATAAAACACCAGTAAGACATGGTAAGAAAAAAAGATAAAAATACAACCCCATTAACAATCCTTTCTGTCACATAAATTATAAGCAAAGTGATTCAGAAAAGTTTTTATCTCCTTCAGATCAGATGGCTGCAAACTGGATAAAGATTACCTCCACTCCATCACCTAAGGGGCTATACAGATTGCCCCTAAGGGGTGGCAGAAAATCACCCCTTTCCTGCCCAGATCAGGGCTGTGGCAACCTCATACCGCAGCCTCAATCCAGCCTCTGGAGGGTGCAAAAAGTAAGCGCAAAAAACTGCTCCTTTTGGTGCCCTCTAAAGGGTGCCATAGCAGCAGCAGCAGCACAGCTGTATGGCACCCCTTTGGCACTGCATCATATGGATGCAGTGCCGGAGTTGCGCCATAATGCTGCACATGGTCTGGAATGGTGTGCGGCATCATGATGCCCTGGGGGGTGGAGTTAGGGCATCCAGTGTCAGGACGATGCACCCTAAGTCTGCCCACAAGCAGGCACAGAGGGCCCAAGTCAACATTTTTATGATGGGATGGAGGGAAACTAGGAGGGTAGATTCATACATTGAAAGATAGGAACAGAATTCAAAAGGACCTAGATAAACTAGAAAACTGCGCAGAAGTTAATAAAATTAAATTCACTAGAGATAAGCGCAAAATTCTATATTTGAACCACAGGTATAGGATGGGGGAATACATGGTTCAGCAGTACTATGTGTGAGAGGGAGCATGGGATTAATGTTGATCTTAAGATGAACAGCAGTTGGATGGAAGCTTAGTTTATTAATGGAAGCTTAATTTCCAAATCAAAGGAAGTAATAGACCCACCTCGTTGTGCACTGGATTTCCCTCATCTAGAATACTTGTTCAGTATTGGGTGCCTAAGAAGGATATAGACAAGCTTTAGCAGGTTTGGAAAAGGTCAACAATGATGGTAAGAAGTATAGAGAGCAAAATATAAGAGGAGCTGGGAAAGTTCAGCTTGGTGAAGAAAAGACTGATGACATGATCCTTGAAGTAGCTGAAGCACTGGCACAGAGAGAAGGGGGCAAGCCTTTCTCTACTGCCCCAAAGGGTAGAACCAGGTCTTATGGTTTGAAATTACAGGAGTCAAGATTTCAAATGAACAATAGAAGAAATGTCTTGACAGATAGAGGATTCAACAATGTAGCCAATTGCCTAGAGAAACTGATGGATCACCTTCTCTTCTTGTTGTGTGCCTTCAAGGCTTTTATGACTTATCGCTATCCTAAGGCAAACATACCAGGGGTTGTTCTTGGCAGGAGTTGTTCAGAGGAGGTTTGCCATTGCCTTCCTCTGAGGCTGAGAGTGTGAATTGCCCAAGGTCACCCTATGGGTTTCCATGACCAAGTGTGAATTAGAACCCTGATCTTTAGAGACTCTCCAGAGTCATAGTCTAATGCCCAATCCACTATATTACACTGTTTCCTTCTCTGGATATCTTCAGAAATAGGCTGGACAACTAACTGTTGGGAACATTTTAGTTGGAGACTCTGCATTGAGCAGGGAGTAGAACTTGATGGCCAGATATGCCCCTTCCAACCTTATGATTCTGTGGCTCTATGGTGATCTATGACCATTTTGGTTGTAATGTAGGGAGAGAAGATAGATCAGAATACCTTGACAGATTACTGAATAATTTACAGCAGGACAATGATTCCACCTCTGAGTTTTATAATAACTACAAAAGCCCCCCCCACACCCCCCCAATTAAGTTTACTACACTCTCTAGTAAACCAAATGTAGATTTTTTTACTTTGGTATTGTATGCACAGTCCATTTTCTTCTTCAGGTCAGGTTTCAATATCCAAAGAGTAAGTGACACATCATAAACTGATGATTTTACATGAACTTACATAGACTAAGGGCCCTAGTTTATGCATACTAAACTACACAATTATATATCTGTGATTCCACTTTAACCATGGTTGTTTTCTACAGAATCCTGTAAAATGTAGCTTGGCAATGCCCTATAGTTCTCTCTTTGAGAATTCTAAATACTTCTCTCTAAACTGCACATCCCAGTGTCCCATGGAACAGAGACATGGGAGTCAAAGTGAAATCATAGTGCTATCAGTGTATAGTGCAAAAGGCCTCTGGGGATCTGGTTTGCTGTAGCCAAATGTACACTGTTCATGCATGGCAGGGAGATAATAGAAGGTTTGGAGAATGTCAAGGTCTGCAAAGGTACAGAAAATCAAGGAAGGCTGTGGAACTAGTTGCTTCTATGTCAATAAGTTAGTACATCTCTTCCGGGAGTCAATGTGAACTTTAAAAGAGCTATCCATGGTGCTGAACTTATTTGGGAACTAGGGCTCAGTGCCCTTATAGCTCACATTAGGGATTCTTTTGCCTCATTGATATGGTAGTCTCTCTCTCTGTGTGTCCATGTCCCCGCAATCCCATGGTCAACTGAAATGCTGACTAGTCTTGATGTTTGTTGTGTGCCTTGAAGTAATTTCCAATTTATGGCCACCCCAAGTTGTTATGGGGTTTTCTTGGCAAGATTTGTTCAGAGAAGTTTTGCCATTGCCTTCCCCAGAGGGTGAGAACCTGTGACTTGCCCAAGGTGGATTTCATGGCCAAGCAAGGATTCAAACTTCGGTCTCCAGAGTTGTAGTCCAACCCTCAAACCACTATGCCACTGCCTTGAGAAGAATCCGCAAGCGGCTATACCAGCATCTTAAGACAATTTTGCTGTTTGGCAGCCTTCTCCACTGTGGGGATCTGAGGGCAATGATTATAATAAATCATCTGATTTGTGTGTTGCTTTAGGCAGGACATTTGATTTGCCCTTTCTTTCTTTTCTCACTTTGTATTGCCTTAAAGCTCGGACACTCTCTGCCTGTGTGTAGTGCTGTTATTGTTGCTTGGAGAATGTTTACTCCTAGCTCTCTTTAGGACTTAAAAGGATGGGAACTGCCTCCTAATTGCCCAATTAGTCCTAATGCCTGCGTAGTGTTGACTGTTTAGTTACCACGTATTGTGTACAGAACTAATTGTGGTGAAAGCAAATGAATGGGAAGGAAACAAACAAGCTACTAGAAAATAATTACATGGAGTGTTTCTTTTTAGTACCTGTAGAGCAGATTTCATTATAGTCAACAGCTTCTAAAGCTGCTCGAAATAGCGGTATTTGTCATTTTCATAGAAACTTGATAATGACATTAATTTATCTTAATGGTCTGTTCTATTGTTATAAATAGTAAAATTAGCTCAAATTGTCTTGCTTTTGCTGGTTTTGGATGGCTCCAAAGGGCCCCACAACAGCAGATGAGTAGGTAATTTGGTGTGCTTGACAGACTTCCAATAATTTGTTATGTGGAACATGAGTAATGTTAGTGCCATTAATGTTCATTTTCCTCTAAATTCATTACTGCCCTTTTCCCTTTTATCTTTTTTAATGTCTGGGCCATTTTTCTATATTTCAAGTGGCTCCACCAAGCCTATTCCTATTTCTCTATAGTAGCTATTAACATTCTGAACATAGCGAACATCAGGTAGAAAAACAACTCTTTATGAAATTATGGGCTTGGTGGCTATTTATGACCAAAAGCAGGTAAAGCAGAGTGGTATTAGGCAACGGCCATAATTAAGTCAAATCCCATTGTAACGAAATTTAAATGTTTTCATGTTTCTTGCAAAGATTAATGGGGAAGGGTACGCTCAGGGGAGAAATATCTCAGGAGCTGTAAATGCTTTAATACATAACAGATTAGTACAATAACAATGATAAAGCCCATTAACAGAAATAATTCTTTCCTTTAGTATCATCTGTGTTTAAACTTCTACAGATTTTTAAAAACTCATGCAGTAGCTGTATAGGCCAATTATATATAAAATTCTTGAGAAACAATTATTGGGAAATTGGAATGAGTTCTGTTGAACATGCTTGATCAAAACAAACCAGAGAACATTTAGGATGATAAAAATGAGTATCTGTTTGCTTTTGGGTTCTACCAGCCTTTAATTCCAGCCTCTTTCCATAGCTATTATACTGTATCTATAGTTTGTACTTCTGCTGAGACAAGGAGCAAGATTTTTTTTAAAAAATGGAAAATGGAAAATTTGCTTCATGGAGTTTTCCTGGTACAACACATACAGGTACCCAAGCCAAAAAAGAGAGGGGGGGGGATTGCATTGCCCCTGGGCCCCAATCCAGCTCTCAGCTCTTGGCTATGTGAATAAGAAGAGACAGTGGTAGCTGATGCCCACTGGGACTAATGAAATGAAGATGGGATTAATGGCAAAGCCAAGGGGTCACCAGAGGTGGAGCCAGCTGTATCTACCATGCCACCCAACCTTGCAAGGTCCAAGTGCACCTCCCCTCCATGCTAGTTGGGAGGTATTTTAAGGTCTAGGTGTGCAATATCCCACCTGTCCAAACAGTAGGATCATCCCTCACAAGAGTCAATCTCTTAGCATATGCAAAAGTTATTTTCTGTCTCTGAAAAGTAGCCACAGACTATCATACACAGACTATCGAAGCTGTTAAGATGGATCTCTTCTGGCAGGCCTTTCCTTAATAGAGAACTGGCCACCAAATTAGCTGATCCTGTTATTCCCTGACTTCTGCTACCACCACTGCTGTTGTTTGTTTGTTATTTTAAGATATGTTTTAATTTGTGAATTGTTTAATTGTATTGGGGGGGGGGTCATTGGGATAGGTGTTTGTATGTTTTAACAAGTAAATCTGTGGATATAGAGGGGTGGCTGTATTTCCAATGACATAATGAGTTTTGTGGGATTTGTTCTGAATTACACCAATCAGAGCTAGCTCTGGAGACAGTTTTAGATAGATTTCTAAATGCTCTCAACCTGTGCTCACTGACAGAGGATCACAAAAACTATTTAAAACACCCAATCTTAAATGAGGAAATGGAAACAGTGATACTTTCACTTCAACTAGATAAACTACTAAGGATGGATGGAGTTTCAGGGGAGTTTACAAGTGTTTAAAGAGTATCTCATCCCTTTCCCTCACATTCATTGGATGATCCCATGAAGGGCTGGCATGACTCAAGAATAATAATGATCTCTAACTTATAAGTTCCTGCATAGAGATCTACAGCCTTCCCATGTCAAGATCATAAAATATGAATAGCTATTTTGCATGGAAATTGAATTACATAGTGTACTGTAAATGAACAAATGGCTTTATGCCCGAATACCAAATCACAAATACCATTAGGCAAGCTCCTAATACTATTCAGTAGATCTATATCAGTAAATAACCTACTACTCAATTATTTTTTGATGTTCTAAGAATCTTACAAACTGCTAGAGGGACTTGGCCTTGGGGATACATTTTTCTCAATTGTTCAACTGTATAACAAATGAAAGACATTTATGTTGTTGCTATTAATTGCTGTCAAACTGGCTTTTAATTATGGTGAGTCTATGCTATAAGGACTACCATGAGCTCCAGCCACCAACAGCCTCTGCTCAGGTCCCATAAGCTCAGGGCTATGGCTTCCTTGAGTCAATCGACATATGATGTGATCTTTCTTTTCTCTGCTGTCTTCTTTATTACCGAGCTTTATTGCCTTTTCCACTGAGTTATGCCATGTTATGATATTTCCAGAATATGACAGCTTCAGTTTTAGGGGAAGTTCATGCTTGATTTGCTCTCAGAACCATTTATTTGTCTTTTTGACAGTCCATGATATCTGTAGAATTCTCCTCTAGAGCCACATTTCAAATAAGTCAATATTCTTCCTGTCAGCTTTCTTCACTGTCCAGCTTTCATAACCATGCATAGAAATCAGAAGTACGATGGCATAAATGAATCTGACTTTTGTATTACATTATATATCTGTATACTTGAAAATATATTTATGCACACTGATAAACAGAATCTCCCCTCCTATATATCTCTGCCCACTCTTGTTTGCAGAATCAACAGTGACACTTGTAGAAATTATCTGGACATTTTTTATAATGAAGGAATTCAAATAAATGATCTTATAAATTTATTTGCAGATTATTCTTTATTACGTTTAACAAATCTAGAAACACCCATCAAAGCATTATGGAAAACTTTACAGGGCCTCCACTAGCACACGTTTCAAAATTATTCATATTCTAATCCTCTGTGTAACTATCCCAGTCTCCATATAGCACACAATGCAAAACCAAACTATTTCTTTAGGTTATTCTAGTTTTAGGTGGCTGAAAATTACACTACTCAAATACTATATCAAATTTATATTCTAGTTGGAAATTGGATGAAACAGAAGCCAACAGTCTCTTTAACAGTCTCTTTAAAATTGTTATTAGGGTAAAGGGCAGCTGTCAACATGCATATATTATTTAAACTTGCGTAATTATTCCCAAACTATTCCCCTTCAACCAAATTACTCTAAAATAATAGCTTGGCAGAATTTAATAGGAAAATTAATCTCAAGTGTGAAGCACAGGTCTTACTGGAGGTTCTTCATAGAAAACTGCAGGTCATTCAAACAATTTGGATGGAGAAGATGAAAGCCTGCAACTGTGTTTGGGTGCTGTTGTCTGAGAGCAACTGTCCCAGGGAAATGGTTGTGTTGTCTATTTACAGGGAAGTGAATGATAACCTGCTTCAAAAAGATCATAGAAGTACCACATGATTGTAAATTACTGAACACTGGAGATCCTTAGAGGGATGGCTCAATAGTGTTTGGTCCTCAGAATTATTTGAAAAGTTGACTTAACCAATTAAGAACATCAAAAAGAGACTGTAAGTTGGTTATTTCCTCCCAAATATTTGGCATCCCTTTATTATATTTCTGTAAAGGAATGGTCATCATACAACTCCGCTTCCCATACTACAAATGAAGTATTGGGACAGGTTGGTACTTTTGGAATTTGGTCATTTAGAATTTGTCTTTTTTATAATATATCAGTCACAAATGGATCAATAGCGTTTTTGTCATCCCTTTACAATCATTGTTTTATTGTTTACAGTCCAGGGAAGAGACCTTTTGCATTGTGAAGAACAAAGGAATACCTTACATTTAATTTTCTGCATATTTACTGCCTGTGCTACAATAACATCTTCTCTTTTTATATATTATCCCTATTTTAGTATATTTCTCTATTTAAAAGGCTGCATGTTTCTTTGCAGCCTTCATAGATGAAATTACTTTTAAGATGGAAAATTTTGGTTTTTACCGCCATCTACTAGAAAGCAGCTTGTTAAACCTTCTTAGTAATTTTATCAGTACTGGCTGGCTCTATCAGGTTCCTTACTGAACACAATTGCGCTTCTGCTGTTGTATGCAACAGAATTCTCCTGAATTTGTAATTTGTTGTACCTGTTTATTTCATATTTTTTAGTTTATAACTGGAGAAGCCAGTCGTCGTATGTAATAAAGCTATATATGTATTTATGCATCTATTAGATCATACTGTCTGGTACCTTTGTGAAAGGAGCACCACAATCAATGCAATAATCAAAATATACTCAGGAGTATATTGGTCTTTGTATATATGTCTATTTTTGGGAGGGGGAGAATCCTGGAAGATAATGGTTTTCTAATGCAGTGTATCAGAGATACAGTTCATAAATATTTATCCTAATAATGTAAATGCACCCACCTGCCTTCATTTATAAAATAATAGCTTTTGAGAATCAGGCACAAACCTTATTCCATTTAACTGACTTTGCCTAGAGTCCATTAGACTCAGTTAGGTATTGTGCCATGGAAGCTGCAGCATGTCAGCAGCACATAATGGTTCATGGAAGATAAATGGAATTAGGCAATTGAATAATTACAGGGCCACTCTCTATAGCGCTATAAGTAAAGGTCTGTCAGCATTTCCATTAGGAAAGCCAGTCCCTTGGCTTCAGCATACATTTTTGAAAAGTTTGATCGAGGATAGGGAGTTCAGTAAACAGGAGCTTATCCTGGGGGAGCTGTTACTCTGTGTTGCTTTCAAAACTGGGTGTCACACATGTAATATGTTCATATGTAATAATGATGATGATGATGATGATGATGATGATGATGATGATGATAAATTTTATTTCTAGCCCACACATCCTCTCTCACACCCCCTTCAGTTCTTGGAGCCTTTTTACTGGGCATTTCATTGCCTATTGTGGGAACAGACTGCTGGCACAGAGGGGGCAGTGGCCTAATCTAGCATGGATCTTCTTATGCTCACATTGAAATGAATAGTGGGGGGTAAACGTATATGCCAACAATTGCACCATTAAATCTGAACTGCTATCCACTCTGGGCTGTCAGCACTTTCTACAAAACATGGTGAGATTTAGTTTGAGCAAACAGAGATAAGCTTCCAGTACTTTTTATTTTAAAGTAGTTTATTTTATTTATTTATTTTGTAAGCTGTCTTGGGTGCTTTGGCAGGAGAAAGCTGGGTATAAATGGAATGAATGAATTCTGCCATGCGGCTTTGATAGGAAGAGTCCTGATGAATTCTCTATCATTACACTTTTTCTGCTGCTTTTAAAGAATCCCAGTTTCTCTTGCCTTCACTAGCATCACTAGGGTTGGCGTCACCCAGTGCAGTAACTCATGGTGTCACCCCTCCGTCCATTTGACCTCCTCCCTTACTAAACCATACAGAATCCTTAGTCATGTTTTTTGTACTAATCCTATTCATAAATCTCCCCATGTATCATTGAATCAAATGGTAATAATTGTGACACAAACAACTAGCAAAATTAAAATCATACCTTTAAATTACAATATCATAGAATCATAGAATCATAGAGTTGGAAGAGACCACCAGGGCCATCCAGTCCAACCCCATTCTGCCATGCAGGAACTCCCAATCAAAGCAGCCCTGACAGATGGCCACCCAGCCTCTTCTTAAAGACTTCCTAAGAAGGAGACTCCACTACACTCCAAGGGAGTGTGTTCCACCGTCGAACAGCCCTTACTGTCAGGAAGTTCCTCCTAATGTTGAGGTGGAATCTCTTTTCCTGCAGTTTGCATCCATTGTTCTGCATCCTAGCCTCTGGAGCAGCAGAAAACAAGCTTGCTCCCTCGTCAATATGACACCCCTTCAAATACTTAAAGAGGGCTATCATATCACCTCTTAACCTTCACTTCTCCAGACTAAACATACCCAGCTCCCTAAGACGTCCCTCATAGGGCATGCTTTCCGGACCCTTCAGCATCTTAGTTGCTCTCCTTTGGACATGCTCCATACACACAATATCATTTAGAAATTTGAATTTATTTTTTTTTTAAAAAAACACCCTGCAGCCTCTTCTTTCTCCTCTCACTGATCCTCATCCCACTCACCCCATCTCTTACAGCATTTTAAACAAAAACAGGAAAATGCCACAGGTCATTTCTGCCAAAACGCAGACGTTTGAGGAGCAGTGGTATCCCCCCACTTAAGATGTCACCTGATGTGGTCCGCACCCCTCCTAGTGACGCCACCGTTCCTCCCATTTCGTCCCTTTGTCCTCAACTTAATTCTGTTGCTGCAAACTGAGTTCAAAGTGCAAAAGCAGTTTGCACTTCATTAGCTTAGCAAGGGAAGATGAGGGAGCAGAATCCTACCCTTCCCTGTATGTTCAGTAAACTGCTGCCACCTCTCCTAGCTTGTGTGTTTTTCCTCTTCAATAACTTTTGCAATCTTGACTACACTCTGATGGATCTTGGCCATATGCAGTAGCAATATCAGTATCAATAGCAAGCACATTTCTATTTCCTTTACCAGTGAACTAGCACTCTCTAAGCAGTTTACAATGTGTAAGCCAATTGCCCCCAATAAGTCAGGTACTCATTTTACCAACCAACAAAAGGATGGAAGGCTGAGTGGACCTTGGAGCCCTGCTGGCACAACATGCTGGCACAGCAGGGAGGAAACTGCTGTTTTTTAAGTTCTATTTATAGAGAAGTTAGCTTGCTGGATAAAATGAATATATGCTATTACACATTCTGTTGTGTGTTGTGTTACTGTGGCAGATTTTCAGCCGTGGATAAAATGCCTGTAGTCGAGCTGAGAAGGATGGATGCAAAATGGATTTTCAAACATTTTTATGTCCCCCACCTGTTTCCATGTTTTGGGCAGCCCTATTACACTTGGAAAATGTTAAAACATATTTGAGTTTAAAATGAAAAAAGTTCTGCTAAGTGGAGTAGATACTTACAATCTTATGGCTGCAGTACTTGCATTTAACCACTGCACCACCAAGGTTCCGCACCTCCTGCAGCCCTCTAGTGACCCCACTAAACTGTGTCTCAGTTTTCTTTTGTGAAATATTGGAGGTTATGTTGCAATATGGACTTATTAGAGAAAGAGATTTAAAGAGGATTATGTAAGAGTAAAGCTCAGTTAGATACAGAAGCAAAGCCTTGTTTACATAGCAAACACTCTGAATACAAATTGTGCTTCATTTAATATATTGCCAAAATATAAAGGAAATATATTTCCAGTAATATATTTATAAAATGGAATATAATCTATGGCACTGACATAAGAGATGAACTAGTCATACATTAGAGCCATGGAGCTGACCTCTCTTAAGACCAACATTGGCCAATATTTTTTTTCTCAGGTGGATCTACATCACAGGGTACAGCACCTATGTAGTATAAATTTAGCTGATTAAGTGACCAATCAATATATAAATACATACTAAATTGGGTTGTTAGGATGATCCTTGGCCTGTTTACTCAGAAGTAAGCCCCACTGAGTTTAGTGGGAATTGCTCCCAAATAAGTGTGCTTAGCCAGTGTGGTATAGTGGTTTGAGCATTGGACTAGGACTCTGGAGACCAAAGTTTGAGTCCTGACTCGGCCATGGAAACCGACTGGGTGACCTTGGACAAGTCACACTCTTTCAGCCTCAGGGAAAGGCAATGGCAAACCCCCTCTGAAGAAACTTGCCAAGAAATCCCCATGATAGGTTTGCCATAGGGTTTCCATAAATCTGAAGCGACTTGAAGTCACACAAGTGTGCATATGAGTGCCATTTTAGGGACAGAATATATAAAAGGCTGCATGTTGCCTGCTGTTGTAGGAAGAGAATCATAGAATCATGGAATCATAGAATCATAGAGTTGGAAGAGACCAAAGGGCCATCCAGTCCAACCCCCTGTCATGCAGGAACTCCCAATCAAAGCATTCCCGACAGATGGCCATCCAGCCTCTGCTTAATGACCTCCAAAGAACATACTCGGGGGAGTGTGTTCCACTGTCGAACAGCCCTTACTGTCCCAAAGTTCTTCCTAAGGTTGAGGTGGAATCTCTTTTCCTGTAGCTTGCATCCATTGTTCCAGGTCCTGTTCTCTGGAGCATCAGAAAACAAGCTTGCTCCCTCCTCAATATGACATCCCTTCAAATATTTAAACAGGGCTATCTTAACCTTCTCTTCTCCAGGCTAAACATCCCCAGTTCCTTAAGGCGTTCCTCATAGGGCATGGTTTCCAGACCCTTCACCATCTTAGTTGCCCTCCTTTGGACCCGCTCCAGTTTCTCCACATCCCTTTTGAATTGTGGTGCCCAGAACTGGACACAATATTCCAGGTGGGGCTGGACCAAAGCAGAATAGAGTCTAAGCTTTCTTGCATCACTGTCACTAGCATATTTGGTAAGGGCCTATTCTTGGTAGCTGTTCTCGGGCTGTAGAATTCCGTCTATATTAGTCCCTTCTCTGCTTTATTTCTGCTGGCTGGCAAAGACCTTTTTATTTAGCCACACATTTGGCTGAAGCCTTTAATTGAGTGTGCTACACATTTATTCTCATTGTTACAGTTTAATTTTTTAAAACCTGTTTAAATTACTATTTTTAATAATTGCTACGAGTCCTGGTTTTGGGGGAAAGGGAGGGATATAAATAAATATGATGATGTTGGCATAACTTTTTAAATTGATGGTATATACATTAAATTAATAAATAAATTACACTGGGTGACCTTGGGCAAGTCACATGCTCTCAGCCTCAGGGGAAGACGATGTCACATCCCCTCTGAATAAATCTTGCCAAGAAAACTCCATGATAGGTTTGCCTTAGGGTTGCCAAAAATCAGAAATGACTTGAAGGTGCACAACAACAACCACAGTGTCACCTATATCCTAGTTCATAGCCATGTATATGCATACAAAGAGGTAAGCCTTACTGAGTTCAACAGGAATTATTTCTAGATAAGGGACAATTGCATTTTGCATTTGTTGTAGATCTGCCCTTCATGTTGACTAAGATGGCTTTCTGTTGCTTTCAATAGCAAGCTGTTAAGTCATGAGGGTTGTTTTTGCTGTAACATTACGGGGGCTACAATTCTGGAACCTTTATGGGATTTCTCTCAGGAAATCTGCACGACATCTACTACTAGCAATAATGGGGACTTTCAAGCATCAAGCTGGAATTCTTATATTCTGAATTGCCAGACCTATTCATGAAAAATCCCCCCTCTACCTGCTGTTTCAAACTAATAAGTTAACTGGTGTGTAGGTCTAGTTCCAGGGCAAAAGGGCAACTCTGTTGTAGCAAAAACAGCATCTTACAGGCTAAGAATTTTATTCTAACATGACCTACATGCACACAAGTTAAAGTTAAACATAGTCTTTAAGATACCACTGTAGCAGAGGCTGCTCACGGGGATGTTAGCTTGAAGATTACTTGGTCTTCTCCAATCTGACACCCTCCAGATATGTTGAACTATGCCCATGCCAGATGTTGCAATCCAGGACATCTGGAAGGTTGTTGTACCTCATCAGCCATCCTTCAGTTTATCTTCACTTTTGCATGGATTACCTTTCCTTTTGCACTTCTGCTTGTATGAAAGGCACCGTTCCAAGCTGCACAGAGCAATGAAGATCAGATTCAAACAGTTCATAATTGTCAATCCATTACATCTTAAAAATCAGGACAAATTTGGGATTCTACAAAACCTGCCCCAAGATGAATTTGTACTCTATGAATTATTATCCCATTTGAAACAAAGATTCTTCCTCAAATGGCTTTAAAACCATATTGTAGTGAAATATGCCGTTTATTCCATTAACTACTGACTGAGTCAATTGGAGAAGTGCAGTTATTAATTTCAATGGAAAGCTAAGATGCAGTTCATTTTCTGTAATTGCAGGCCCATGGCCTAAAGAGTCCATAAAAGCTTTTAATCTGAGGCATTTTTAGAAGGGCATGATCAGAATTGCATTTACCATCATCAGAAGATGTGTAATTATGAAAGTCTCCATAAAATGAAAAGAGCTTTATTCAGTATGATCTAAACCTGCAAACCAGGTAGGTAGGCCATGCACAGAGTTAAACACAGTTGTTAGACATACAAGTATTTGTAGCTCAATCTGAAACAAATTTTGTTTGGAAGTAACATAAAGAAAACAAAAATAATTACCACAGAGCACCTATAGAAATTCAAGCTAGACAATAAGGAAACTGAAATAGTAAAATAATTTGTGTACCTTGGACCAAACATTGACCAGAATGGAGACTGCAGTCAAGAAATCACTCCCCATCACCATGTATGGATGTGAGAGCTGGACAGTGAAAAAAGCCGATAGAAAGAAAATCAATGTGGTGCTGTAGAGGAGTGCTGAGGATACTGTGGACAGCCAAAAAGATGAATAAATGGGTCCTTGAACAGATCAAGCCTAAACTCTTTCTGGAAGCCAAGATGATCAGGTTGAGGCTTTCATACTTTGACCAGACAGAAGCCAAATAGCTACATGACAGACACGGTATCATGTGATAAGGTACAGCCACAGATGATACTATCCTGCTGCAATTCTGCTTTGACCTCCTCATCCTAGGATCCCAACAACATCTTGAAGCCTCAGAATTCCTACAGCCTCTTAAACCTAACATAGTTTAAAGCAGGGTGACAATCATGTTCCCAGAGTGCTGCTTTTCATTGTCAAGGGATTTTTATCACATCAGGCTGCTTTTTGCCCATCAATGAAAAGGAGCACTCCAGGAACAAGTGGAAGACAGAGCAGCTACAGAATAGACACAGTGTTGAATTATAAGTTATGGCCACAGATACTACCATCCTGCTGTAATTTCTCTTTGGCAGCCTCATGCGATAAAGTCCATCCTCCTGATGTTGGGGAATTGCCTGTCCCATCAAAATTTGTTAAAGTTGTGCTGCTTTTCCACTATTGATTCATGTTGCTAAGTTTCTCCTGCTACAGTTCCAGTACGTGGGCAGTCATGTAGCGCGAATGAATGTGATTATGCATGTCTCCCCCTCCCCCTCACTGTTTTTCTTTTTTTCATTTTCCTTCCTTCCTTCCTCCTTAATTGCTGTGACTGCACAATTGAAAATAAATAAAATAAAATAGTTTAGGAGCCCTGGTGGTTCAGGGGTTAAATGCTGGTATTGCAGTGCAGGTACAGTTTTGTAAATTCAATCCTAGAGGAGGGCTCCAAGGTCCACTCAGCCTTCCATCCTTTGTAGTTTGGTAAAATGAGTACCCAGCTTGTTGTGGACAGTTGACCTACACATTGATTTGTAAACCACTTGGGGAGTGCTAGTTCACTGGTAAGCAGTATAGAAATTACTTGCTATTGCTATTGCTAAAATAAAAATACAGTCTGAAAGGCATGCTGGAAAGGGCACAGGGCAGGAAGGTGAAGCTGTGGAGGCCAGCATGCAGAAGACAGAGCCGTCTACAGCAAACTATAGCAGCACAATGGGATTTTTGAAGAGCTATGTGAAAATGACTATCTTCAAAGTGATATGTTTACATTTCCTACACTAATGCGATTCTGGCATCTTAGCAGCCTGGTGTGATAAAGCCCCAGCTCACATCATTGTTTACCACCACCTGTGTTGGTGAGGGTGGCTGGGATTTGCAGCTAGACATTATTCCCACCTCTGGACATTACTAAAGTTTATATTATTCTAACAATATTGTACTTTTTGTATTGGGGGATATTATAAAAAGTAAAGGTAGTCTCTTCCCAAGAATGTCTACTTGTAATGACTGTAGGGGGTGGGGCTCATCTCTGTTACTAAGCCGAAGAACCAGCATTGTTTGAGGAAATGACTTGAAGGCCCACCACAGCAACAAAGTTCCTGCCAAATTGTTACAGTTGGAAGGTACTAGATATGGCTGACTGGTTCTTGAGCTAGAACATTCAGCAGTTCTGCATTATTTTGTTGTGTACTGTATTTGCACTGTCCTGTGTTAAAAACAATAAAACCACCTCCCCTTCTCTTTCCTCTGTTGGTGAGTGAGGGACTCAACAGATGCCAGCTAAGGTTGGTGACCAGAGGTACCCAGGATGTTACTGCAGGAAAATTCCTCTATAGAATATATATTGATAAGACATACAGTGCCATTTCAAGGTGATAGCTAAGATATTGGACTCCTGATGCCCTTAACTCTCCCCACTCCATGCTGGTGCAGCAGTTTTCCTGTGGTTTACTATAATGAAATGGAGACTCAATAAGTCTTAACAGATACATGCTGCCTACATTACATGCAGTAAAACAAGTTTGTGCATTAGTGTAATTGCATATAGTGTGGGAAAAGAGCTTGCAAGTTGCTTGGGGGGTGTGGGTTACAACTCCCACAGGCTGCTGGCTACCCTGACTAATGGATTCTGAGAGTTGTAGTACTTTTCCAGGCTCCAAGAAAACTGGGAACTATCATGGGATTCTTTGACACTTTGAGACTTTCCAGAAAATTGTTCTGTGCTAAAACTTTTTCTGTTCTGTGTATTTTTGCACAAATGCATGAATTATTTTTTGTATATAAAATGCAATGTTTTGGCACAGGGGACAGTGTATTTGGCATGCATGCTGGACAAAATCTTGCTCCTCCCCCCGCCTCCAAGTTTTCCGTTCAAAGAACAATTTGCTGGGCCATCCTGTCTCCCATTTTTTAATTTTCTTTTTTTTTGGGGGGGGGGACTATCTGAGAATGCAAAGAAAACTGTAGAAGCCCTTGTGGGGAGGAAACTGTTGAAATAATTCATTCTTGCATATATGTGAAGATTTACATTCCTAGTGGACATATCAGTGAGTGAACTGTAGGATTTATGGCAGTCAGGTTTTATCCCCAAAGTACATTCAGGAAGTAGTCCAAAATTTAACTCCTCTAATTCCAGGAAAGGGTTAATAGTAGGAACTGACATGAGACCTTCATTCAGGAATACAGTGGGCTCTTGATATCTTTGGTTTGGTTTGGTTCCAAGATGCCCCGTAAATACAAAAATACATGGATGTTCAAGTCCCGTTAAATACTGTGGTATAGTAAAATGGCAAAATCAAGAATTGTTTTTTGGAATTTATATATTTTGTAAATATTTTCAAGCCATGGATGGTTGAATTTGGGGTTAAAGAATCTGTGGGCACGGAGGACCGACTGTACTAGCATTACAATACACAGACCAGCTGGAATCCTGTTGGGGAATTGCACATGCATAACACTGTAGTTACACAGTGGTTACACAATCACCCCAGGCTCAACATCCCCAATGTACTCAATTTTCAAGCAGCAGCTTCTACGGCTGATAGGGGTTTGTTCCTGTCACTTGAGAAGCAACCAATGTGCCTTCCCACTTGCTCCCGTGAGTGATTTCCATTGCAACAGGCAGAAGCAGGAGGGTTGGTCGCAATTCCCCATCATACCAGAGATTGATTGCACAAAGGAGGGTGGGTTGAAATATAAGTTAACTGCCTCCTGGGTGACAGGAACAGATTCCCATCAATTACAGTAGTAGTTTCCTGGTAAGTGGAGATTGAGAGACTTTCATGGTCCTTATATGTCCCCTAAACTTGGGAATACATAAGGTTCATGAACCAAACAGTTATGCTCTAGGTCAATGGTTCCCAAATGTTTGGTCCTCCAGATGTTTTGGATTTCAGCTCCCAGAATTCCTGAGTGTTGGCCAAGTTGGCTGGGGATTCTGGGAGTCAGGAGTAAAGTTTGGGAATCACTGTTCTAGGTTATGCATTTGTACGTCCTGAGCAGGGTTCCCCCCCCCCCCCCCAATTAATAAAATTGGGTAAACCATCTCGGACTTGATTGTGTTTTGAAAAAGAAAAACTAGGTTTTTAGTTCCTTACAGAAGGATAACCCTTTCTGTCCAGGTCAAAGACTAACAGAAACACATGCAAAATTATGGGTTTAGACAGAGTGCTAAAAGAAAGTAAGTGAGGTATCATCTCAGTGACAGGTGATTAACCAAGAAAAAGAATCCACAAACACAAGAGGTTTTTTTTCCAGCATTTTTATGTGAAGGCATCTGGGCTTTTGTCAGCAGATGACAGAACAAGGGGGGAATGTGCAGTTCTTTCTCTCATTTTGAGTTGGATGGGAGATTAATCTCTCCCCTTTAGAATTCCTGAAATTGTAATATAGCACTCCCAGCTAGTTTCCCTTTTCTTAAATTACTTCTTGGATCTTGCATACAATACACTCAAGAGCTACAGATAGCTGCAGTACAAACTGTAAAAATGGTTTTTAGAAGAAAAAAGATTCATCAAAACTCTTACATATTAAAACATTCACTTTGGAACAGTAGTATCAGTAAACACTGACATTGCAGATTAATCAAAGTCACCCCCAATTTGGTTTTGTTATTCTTGCCAGTATTGCAAGTATTCACATCAACAACATGTTTTTATTGTAGGGTATAAACCTCTTTATACACTATATAGTTTGCTAAGAAATAATCCAATTATTGCACTTCATTACAAAACAAAAACTAAAACCCAGGCTTTTGTCCTACTGAAATGAATACACATGGCCTGCAAATGAAACTATGAGATGAAAACATTTGCTTACAAAAAGATAGACTCTTGGAAAATTATGGAGAAAACAGTAGGTGAAGATGGAAGATGTTTTTAACTGTCTGTTCTTTTCAAACTGTATATTAAGGAGCATATAAGGATACTATTCTCCCATCAGAGCTCCTTTGGGGGAAGGGAGGAGACAGACAATACCTAGATGATTCCTCCATTCTACTTTGCAAAAAAAATCAAGGGAAATTTAAAATTATACAGAACAAGTAGTTTTTTGTTTTCCTCCAGGATATCACTTGTCTAGAAAAGTTTAGGCTCTGCCTATACTAGAGAAAAACACACAAAAACCCTGCATGTAAACATTGCACATCTAATCCAGACAAGAGAGTTGGGGTGTGCACTGAATCTTTTAAATGAGGACTAGTGGATTAACCCAGTGCAGAATACCCACTTATACATTGATTGTGCCAGCACTTATCTATAGCCTAAAAAGTGACAGAACCCTTACCATGGACACACTGAAGGGTATCCAGTGCTCAGTTTAAACCAGAGTTTTAGAAAAAGTACTATTTGGGGGAGTACAACTTCCCATCCTCCCAATTGAGATGAGCACACAGGTTCTGGGAGTTACAGTCAAAAACATTTTTTCCAAACTCTGGTCTAACCTGGAAGCAATCCAATGACTTTGTGGCAATCGCTATGTCAGTTCTACGTGTCCTGTGACACACTGCATGGAACTGAAAAACACTGTCTGGCATCCAATTTAACAGTGCCAGCATCTTGTGGGGGTGGGGGGCAGGGAGATGAAGAAGCAAGTTTCTAGCCCTTATGGCTGAAGATATACATCTGAGCAGGTATTCATCAAAATGAAGAACTCAAATTTAGTGAAGGTTTATGTATTTTATTAGCTATTTGTTGTGTTTGCTGTAATTATTGATTTGCAAACTTTAACATGTTAATACAAAATTAATTAAAGAAAAAGAAATACTGAAAATCAAAGCAAGGTTGAGCAGGACTTCCAGGGGCCAGGGTTCCATGGTGTTCCATGGCACTGCATCTTATTCAAAGATTGCCAGAGCAGAATAAATTATGCAAAATACAGATGTAATTGCAAGTTTTCATAATTTATTCAGGTTACAGGATTTAGATTTCTTTTATCACACAGGATACACAACCTTTTCCTGAAAGACAGTGGAGATTATGCGTGTAGGATGTATTTTGTGTATCTGATATGGGAACCATCCATGTCACAGGTCAGATTTCACAGGCTAGAATGGGCCTGACCTCATAACCACAGTGTAACTTATACTATACTTACCTAAGCTGCAACTGGATGACACAAAGGCTGCTCTTGCAAAGCTATTGCCATGCTTGGCCATGAAATATGGGACAGCTGATTGCATGTAATTAGGAACAGACTGACACCCTCTGCTAGAGTAAATGATTCTGTCGGGTAATGGCCATAACATGGCCCCATGCTAACCCTACTATCTGCATCTCTGGAAATACCTGCACTGCATTCTCTGGAGGTGGCAATAACTGCCATTGGAGTGGACGCTGGAGGAAACAGGCCATGTTACTTTTCACATGGTACAATTATTATGTGCAGTATGTGCCACCTGGGACCGTTTTCTGCAGCTTCTTCATAGCAGCCATAACATAAGGCATTGCCCACCCTCTGAGAAACATGGAAGGGCTGTAAGACAGAGGAACAACTTGCAGAAGCACTCTTGGGTCATATGGTAACACTGAGGACACACTTTAAGAGTGACAAAGCATATGTCCAGAGGTTTCTGGCCCAAACAATGGTGATTGCAAACTTACAAGCAAATAGCAAGTACTTTACAAATGAGGCAGCTTTACTAATGAATGTTTTGTGCAGAGCTTGGAAAAATACCTTTTTGGGATTGCAGCTCCCAGAAGCTCTCAGTCAGCATGCCGGCTGGTAGGTTCTGAGTGTCTGAGTCCAAGAAATTAACATTTCCAAACTCTGGTTTGTAGCTTAACATTAACGGTCCTGTATAACAGTTGCCATCTATTCCCTTGCCTCCCTCAGATCTTGCTGATATATTTGGATCACTGCCTAACAGTAAAGGAATTGGCACAGCTGTTGTCTAGCATACTGGCATATCAGCCCACCAGTTACATGTGAATAAGCACTAAAGTTTCCTGAAGAAAGATGACCTTGCACACACTCTGAAACCATCAAGTGTGTGCGCGCATGGATGTTCTGAGTGTCAATGTGTGAAAAACAAAAAGGAAACCCAAGAAACATGATAGCAATGGCTGTTTCAAGATGGAAGGATACGCACAGTGAGGCTGAGAATCTTACTCCCCCTCCCCTCCCAAGTATGAAGGTAGCATTTTTGGCCCAGCTTATTACCAGCTGCATCAGTAGTAGAAAAGAAAAGAAACAGACGAAAATAAAATACAGCTTGCTTGAAGGTTTTGAACCAGCCATTTAGAAAAAAGAAGCTGCTTGAACACAGGTGGTGTTGCTTTGTAAGTTTATACAAGACTTCCTGGCCAGCAGATAACTGTCAATGTTACTTTATTCCTTTGTTCCTTCAGCATAGGAACCAGTGCAGAATGGCTCATCCCAACAGTTGAAAGTCCATTGACTGCAACAATCATATCGCCACATCTACAGAGGGAAACAAAGAGTGAGGGAATTTAGTAGATATGAAAAAAGTAGGAATGCAACAAATGTTCACACTTTTTTTCTTTGCCTTGGTGAGAAAAGGTGTGGCAACACACTAAAGTATCTTAGCAAGAATAACAGTCAACCTCTTTAAATTGTTTCACATTTGACGAATTTGTATTTTTAGCACACAATTGTTTGGCAAAAGACACATTTCGGTACAGAAAAAAAACCTATACAGTTGCCCCTTGACGGACACTCCCCCCCCCCCCACGCAAGTTCCAAAATTGGTGCATATTCAAGCCCCATATGAGGACATTAGCTGCCATTTTGCCATTTGGGAGGTCTTTTAGTTAATAGTTTGTTGATGTGTTTCGTACATGTATAGGTGTTTAAAATATAAAATTATGTATAAAATATGTAAATATATGTCTGATACGTGTTTTCTATATGTCTTTAGGTGTTTAAAAGTTAAATTTGTGTCTGGAACATGTACTGTTTTATTTTGTGTTATGTTATGTGAAAAATAAACAACAGAAGGAGGGGAAGCAAAAAAAAATCAGAAATGTGAAATGTTTGCTCATGAAGTACCCAAGAGTTAATGGATCAGGTCTAAATCTTACTATGGTTTTTATTTTGCTTTCCATTAGGTAACACATCAAATGTTCTGACTCTGTGATCCAGCATGTAGATTTGTATAGCATAAGTGAGAGTCAGGCACTTTAAATTACAGTAATAACTTCTAGTAATTAAGAGACCTAATGTAATTTATATTTTGAAAGTTAGTGTACATTGTACAAAAGGCAGGGTTGTATTGGTGGAACATGCAGATAAACTCTGAATAAATTCACAAGTTGCATAATACATTTGGAACAGTACAATGTGACACTGAATTTGTAGAATCACACATTATATCTGGCTACTGTACTTCCCTGTACAGAGGCATAAAAGGAGGAAGTGAAATTGCTTACTTAAGTCTTCCATCGAAATATGCTGGTGTTCCCAGAACAATCGTTTTTATGAAGAAAGGCTGGTTTGTGTGATTTTCCTCGTAGCCCCCAACAATGCTAAATCCCCAGCTTGCCAAATTGCTCCTCCGTAGCACCACATCGTGGCAACTATGCAGGCAGCTGTAAAAAGAGAGTGCTACAAATGGATAACTTATACTATTTGTAAACAGTGCCTCAACAGGTTTCCAGTAAAATTGGCCACAAACAAAATATATTATTATATAGTTTTAAAAACAAAAACAAAACAGTAACTAGTAAATAGCTCATACCAATTTCCTAAGTCACTTCTTGCAATTTTGTTGCATCAATATGGTATCCAACACAATTTAAAGTCCTTACTTTCTCACACTTATCCTGTTGAATATATTCTAGAAAGTGCCAGGTGAATGAAATTCTATGGAAAGGTATTTTATTAAGACATAATTTTGTTCACTGAATGAAAACTCATTGGAAGTATGCCTTTCTATACAGAAATTCAGTCAATCTGGCATCTTCTTGATATGCTGGACTACAAAACCCATTCCAGCTCCAAATGGAAAAGTGGAAGAGGAGTTCTTGTCAAAAGCATCTGGTGGAAAAAAGTGTTAGTGAAAGATGGCTTTGCAATTTCTTTTCCATTTTTCTCAAAACTTCTACAATGCAATATGTGAACTGACCACTTCAGGGACGCCACAGAGCATTTTATTGTATTTTTGAATGTTGCAATTATAACAACAATGATAATTCCTTAGTAATGAGTAAGTCATCGTGTTCCACTTGTCTGAGCTGCGTTAACTGTAATAGTAATGACTTGTTGAGTTAACTAAAGTTGGCCCTCTACATTCACAGGTTTAACTTTTGCGGATTTGATTATATACTAGTGTGTCATAAATAATTAAATGGTTGATTTGGGTTTTTTTTTTTTAGTTTTGTGGTCTACTGGGGAAAACTGCAAATGATGTATGCAGACTAGAAAATGTAAAGAAAACTAAAAAAAGGTTTACTAAGTCACAAATGCATAAAATAACTCTTGAGTATCCCTGCTCTCCCTTCTTCCCCTGGAGCCTCACCTAGTCACCACACCACAGCAGCTTTCCTATTCTCCAGCCACATCCTTAGTTCATACAGATAGGAATATAGACTAAGTTAAAGTTTGGGGGATGATAGAAATATGTATGGTTTTTCCACTTTCATGGAGGTCCTGTGCCTCCAACCCCTGCAAATATGCAAGGATGACCTCGGCTCCATTTTAAAAATAACATTAATGAGGAATAAGTAAACAATTAATAAAGTAACTAGCTTCATCTAAAAAGTTACATTTTGAGTTCTATAGCTGACCAAGAAAATATGAGTGAATTGACCAACTATTAATGGCTAAATATGACACAAAGCCAAGACCATTTCTGTTTAGATTACCACTCCCAGATTATGGAATGGCCCTGCCGGAGGAGATCTGTCATATTACCAGCTTAAACAGCTTTAAAAAAGCTGTTAAGATGGATCTCTTCCAGCAGGTCTTCCCTGAATAGATAACCAGCCACCAAATTGGAACTTGTCACCCCTCTGAATCTGCTATAGCCACTGTTTGATTTATTTAAAGGTATGTTTTAAATTGTGAATTGTTTAATTATCATTTTAAGGGAGGGTGGGATACAGGGATTTAGGATTGTACAATTTTAACTTGTAAGCCACCCTGGTTGTCTCTGACAGAGAGGTGGGATATAAATTTTTTTAATTTATTTATTTATTATTTATTAGATGGCTTAGCTGTCATCTAACTGCAATTTGAAAATGGTTACTGCTCCTTTGCTTTTATTACTGTATTCATTGGGGGGGGTTAAGTAATTCTTTCTTTCTTTTTGTAAAACTGCAGTCTGACCCTGGTGTTCTAGAAAAAAAAATCTAAAAAATACAATTTCTTGCTCAATTGCTTGTGTTTACTGAAATGATTCCTAATGTTGTTAGAATCATAATATAATGTATTTTTCCTTGAATAATTTAATTATTTTCAATTAATGGCAGATTAATTTGTCATTTGAATAAGTATAACTATCATGCCTGCCAATAATTAAAGCTTCTTTCTTGTTGTTGTAACAAACTTAATACTTCTTTGAAAACAAAGAAACCTTGACTCCTGTCTGACTATGTTTGACCACCAAATTGACTAGAACTTTTTTGACCCATCAAAAATCTATACTCTCTCCCTGTCTGCCTATCTAGTGTAATCCTGATGTCTATTTTTTCATTCACAATATTAGGTGTATACATAACCAGTGCCTACTGGGCAGGGTGGTTTAGTTAAATGCTCATATATCTCGACTTTACTTTAATGAGTTAATCTGCCCCGCACCCTAAGAACTACCAACAAGAAGTTGCTAAACTATCAACATATGAGACTAACATCTACGTCTCTACATCTCGACTTGCATTCTCAGCTGTGGCTCCAAAGTTGTGGAATGACTTGCCGGAGGAGATCCGTATGATACCTACACTAGAAGCGTTTAAAAAAGCGCTGAAGACGGCATATCCACCTAATCTTATTTAATTCCTCTGTATTGAACTACCCCTGAAGTCACAGGTTTTATGAGGTAATATGTTTTATTGTGATACTCTTTTAATTGTGATTTTATTGTGTTGTATTTTATCATGCTGCATGCCCGCCTTGATCTGAAGGGAGAGGTGGGAGATATAAATAAATTTTATTATTATTATTATTATTAATTAATGAGTTGAAGGCAGTGTACATGACTCTCATAGGTCTCTCATAGGTCTCATTCCCACTATGTTATAAGTGAGTTTGCTAACCAATTTGAGCTGGTTTAAACGACTCTTGTTTGCACTTGAGCCGAATCACTGAAGTGGTTTGGCGAGAGGGGCCCTGTGCTAGACCCATTTAACACACATCTTTTTGAAGCTCTTTTTTTTTCTGTTTCTTTCGCAATAACTTGATTCAGCACAAGTGTGAATGAGATGTGGATCCAAATAAATTTCCTATGACATGATAAGCGATCAGTGACCTGCTGAGGAGGGTCCATTTTGAATTGATTCATCAGTAAATGTGAATGACAAATGGGTTATTTTACAACAAGAAAATGCAATCAGGGCAAATGTAGTGTGAACCACGCTCCACTGTTGAACCGATTAATTTGGATCACAAACTGATTTATTTGTAAGTGGGAATGAGGCCATAGTTTCCATCTTATCCATCTGTAAAACCTCTGTGAATCCTCTTTCAGGTTAAAAGAGAATGATTAGCTTGAGGTCACCCACTGCCTTTCAGGATTCAGTAGGGAGCAGAGCTTTGACTACCCACTTCCTAGCCTTAGCACTCTAAACGCTATACCACAGTGGCTCTCTAAGGGTATTAGATAATGTTTAAGATTTGTAGAATGCACACAACATTATAGTGACTTGACTACTAAGTGATAAGATAAGCTAAAAGCAACTCAAGACCTGCCCAAATAAAAATGTAATAGAGAAGACCACAGGTAGAAGCACAGGTGTTCAGTTGGCTGTGAAGCCGTACCTTGGAAGTCCCAGCCACATCACCCAAGATGGTGACCAGCTTGCATCATATTCATTCTCGCTGATGGTGCTAGGGGGCTCATCATTTGCTTGGGGCTGTTCTTCAGCAATCTGAACCTCCAAAGCTTTAAGGGCAACAACTGAAGAGGCAGCACTGGCTTTGAGCATTGCCACCGCTTCACTGTGACTTAAGTTGGTCAGATCAATGCCATTAATATTCATTAGCACATCACCTAGGGAAAAAGGAAGGAGAGAAGGGGGGATTTCTTGTTAGGTGTTCAGAAACCCGAGACTTTCCTCTGCAAAATTTTATTATGCAACAATAATTGCTGTTTTAGACTCCTAAATGGCACTTGCATCATGTAATCCATTGTTGCCATTATGGCACATACTGGCACATACATCATGCTTGCATAGTGTGAACCTACTACACGCACACAGTTATACAGTGGTTGCACTAAATCACTCTTCTGCATATCTGACAGTTTGCTTGCTTACTGGCCCACTGTGCAATGGGGATTGCTTTAGGTTGACTATTTGCTTGTATATTAAAGATTCATCTCTGGTCTTTAATAGCTTCTTGCTCTTTACTCATGGTTAGAGAACCAGAATAATATGCTATTTTGGTGTGCAGAACATTTTACATTTAGAATTTTAATTTGGGATTTTAATGTGTGTGTTTGCCTTAGTTCTTCTACCCAGCCCTTAATATAATCACGAATATGTCAATTAGTCTTGGAGGCCTGCAATTCATTTATGTGGGAGATATTGCTCAGAATCCTGCTGATGCACTATAATAGTGGTCTATAATAGAATCTAGCCACTATTATAGTGCATCAGCAGGATTCTGGACAATATCCACCTCATAAGCCCCAGGGAAATGAAAGGGGAGCTGTGCAAGACAAATGGAGCCCCACGTATTTCAGTGAGACTTGTATGTGACAGAGTTTTTGCCATCAACACACTGCCTTGAGAGGTCATTTCACTCCCACCTCTTTTGATCCTGCCATCTCTGGCCAAGCAGCCATGAGGCTGTACACTCGTAACGAAGATGGGCAGTTCGCCACTTTTGCTCCCTCTTCCTCCCGCTACAGTCATGCCAAGGGACTCATGGGGCTCCTTCTTCACTGTGATGTGCTTCTCTTGGCAAGTCACACACTGTGAGAGGTCCTAAAAGAAGATATCAAATGTTGATATTTCAGGCAGACATTCAGGGCAAGTTGGACCTAAAAACCCCATTTAGTCACATGCAGTCTTCTCTTTCACTCTCACCTTTTGGCCATCAAAAGTACTGAGATCTTGAATGCTTTCATGAACACCCCAGGAAATGTAAAATACTGCTGGATCTTCTAATCTGACAATGACATTTAATCTGGGTAATACAATACAGAACAATAGCCTGTATCAAATTGCTAGTCTTACCTAGAATAAACTCGTTGCATCACTGGAACTTACATATGCGATGACTTATTAGATATCCGTTGATTCAATGAGTTTATTTTGGTTGGGATTAATATGGGGTAGGAATTGTGCATTCCTCCTGTTGTTGCTGTACTGCAACTTCCAGCATTCCTGATCATTGGCTATGGTAGCTAAGGCTGCTGGGAGCTGTACTCCAACAACATCCAAAAATTTTAAACACTTTTATCCTTTTAACTGTATTTTATTCTTTCAACGAGTAATCTGTTTGAACTTTGTAATAGTTTAATGTTATTTTAATAAATCACCTTTGTATGTTTTTAACTGTACTGTTCTTTTAAATTATATGTTGCTCTGAGTCCCAGTTTTGGAGGAAAAGCTGGATATAAATATAGTAGTAGTAGTAGTAGTAGTAGTAGTAATCTGAAAAGGTTCCTGTCCTCAGACAGAGCACTGCATTTAGGTCACACATTCCAATCTTTTGAGGTAAGATGAGAAGTGCAGTGTTTTGGATCTGTTAAAACATTTTAAAAAATTGATATATAAGGTGTGCCAGTTGCTGAAAGTATAAATTCAGATGTTGTTTGATAGCCTCCTCTGCACAGCAACTCGTTTTCACAGAACATAGGTGTGGTGTAGTGCTCAGAATGTTGCACTGTGATATGGGAGCTTCAGATTCAAGTGCCCAGAGAGATGTGAAACATACTGCATGATCTTGGGCCAATCACTCTTTCTCAGCCCAGTGTTCGTCACAGTATTGTTATGAAGATAACATTAAGAAAAAGGTGAGTCACATATGCTGTTCTGAGCTCAGCAAAGGAAAGGTGGGATAGAAATATAACAAATTAATAAAACACTGATTTACAATGTGATTGATCAGCGCTGTTCAAGTCGTCCTATCCATGGATGAGTCATTTCCCTATCTGTCTGGGCATCTATTGATTATTATAAAGCTGGTAGGTTTAACTAGCTCTTTTAATGTGATTGGATAATATTTCTTTCAGAAAACTATGAATATGTTAATTTTTGTTTTTCCTCAGTTTCTTATTTATCCAATCTTATGTTTGGTCTGTCTCAACTCTATATCAGTTTGTCTCAACTCTATATCCTAAGAAAAATCTGCACAAAGATCCACAAAAATACATTTTTTGTGCAATTTCCATTAACACAATACAGTTTTCAAAATATATTATTTTCAAAAACACACTTTTTGTGTTTTCTGCACAAAACACCTTTTGTGTTTTCAAACCAGTACATAAACCAAAACATATTTATCCTTCTCCTAATTTTGCGACCCAAGCGTCAAAAACACACCTTTTGAGACATGGATGGCAAAATCAGGAAAAGGATAAATACACTTTGGTTTATGTACTGGTGTAAAAATGCAGATTAGGAGTTTTGTATTAAAATGGGAACCAAAGAAATTTATCCCTCCCATCCCCAAATAAATGCCAGCCTGTTCAAACTTACCCTATGTGGACTGGGCCTGTTACTGTGGTACAGTGGATGAGATGGGTGTGGGCTGACTGTGTGAGTCCCTCCATCTCTTAGGATGCTCACAATCTGTGACTTGGCGGGCCTGGAAATGGTTAGACTCACCCGCTCTCCACTGGCCTGCAGAGGACACATGGAACATGGAGTAAAATCAAAACTACTGTTCATAGGAAATGGAAATATTCAAAATATCCTGCAGACTTAATTTCAGATAATACCCGCAGATTATCAGATACCCGCAGATTATCAAATACACTGTAGAAACTAAGGAAATCACATTTTATGATATATGTCTGCATAATTCTTAAGTCATGAATTTTCATAATTCTTGGTGCAGACATATTCACATTTTAGGCCCGTATGACCAGAGCTTGGACAAATTTATTTTCTGAACTACATCACCTAGAATTTCCTGACCATGTTGTTTGGGGATTCTGGAAGCTCCACAAATGTCTGATCAAACACCTATTTTCATGATTGCAGTTTGGTGGCCATTTTGGATTTTTGGAACTATAGCATAGACATTTTAAAAACCTAATAAATATAATAATGGGCTGAAACAGATGGCCACATAGGAGTGGTCTGATACTTAGGGCTGCGCAATTGCACATGGCAAACTGGCTTTTTCCAATGCAAAAAGTAGCAGCAAAATGCAGCTCCTTTTTGTGCTGGAAAAAGGATGCCCTTTCCATCACCATGGCTTTTCTGCACTCCTGCAGTGTGTGGCGTCTAAACACTGTGCCGCTGTAGCACCAAAAAGCTGCTGCCATGTAAATTGCTGGGAGGCTTCATGGTGGCTTCCTGCTGGCTTGGGGGCTTGCATTGTGCATATGTCATGCCCCCAAGTCTCTGGGAAGCCGGTGTATTTTGCCAGTCTGTTCTGGCCCTATGTGAACAATGTGTGTATATGTGCTGCTGCTTTCTTGCTTTTGCAATCCCTCTGCTTTGTTCAGTCAAGCAGGGAGTGAGATTGACCAGATCTTTCTCTGGCAAGACCTTCTTTGTTGTTGCAGGACTGACCTGATAAACCCACCTTGGGCGCTTCACCCAGATGTAAAAGCAGCATCTCTCTAAGCCTTGTATTAAACAGTGTTGCTTCCCACATGTAACTCCCAATGCCAGGGAAGTGTTCTCAACTGGCACCACTTTCAGGAGCATTAAGCAGTGACCTTGAAAAGCTCCACACAGCTAGGAGTTTTGTTGCAAAATCAGTGCTACATGTCATTAATAATGGCAATGATTCACCACGTAGGAAGAACAGAGCACGTGATTTATAAAGATTGTTAAGGGGATCTGGTAACATCTTTGAGACTAACTAAAGGAATAAGTTGGCAGCATGGGCTTTCGTAAACTTAAGTCTGAGGAAGTAAACCACTGGGGCTAAACAGACAGGCAAAAATAGGTGCTTTCAGGCTGGCTTGAAGGCATGGCATTTAGATGACACATGCCTTGAAGCCAGCAGAAAAGTGCCCTTATGCAGAGAAAAGCCATTTCAAAATGAAGCAGATTTTTTTCTGCTTCTTCCTGGCTTGAAGCCATGTCATGTGGTCATAACATGAGCACTCCAGCTGCCTTGGGAGCCAGTGGTGCGGTTGGTGGGGTTTCAATGTGGCTTCAGAAAAGGCAGCTTCAAGCCACTTTTTCCTGCCCATCTGTTTCGCCCCTAAGTCTACAAAAGCTCATGCTGCCAACTTTTTTCTTTAGTTAGTCTCAAAGGTGCTACAAGATTTCTCTACATAGTGATTCTACAGACTAACACAGCTGTATCTTTGAAAGCTTATTAGGCACAGCAAAAATTATTTCCCACATATATCAGCCAAATTGATGCCTTTCAGGTATGTTGGACTGCAGCTCCCTTTATCCCCAGTCAGCCTGGACAGTGGTCAAATAAAGGAAGGCTGGTGGAGAGTGTACCTGAATCTGGATGTATCAAGTAAGAGAACCAAGCTATCCCCTACAGATGCACATATCTGCACAATAGCACAGCTGTGCCACAGATAGATAGGCATCTACAGATGTTTTACATGCCATCAGCTCCACCCAGATGGTGGAAGCTGTAGGCAAAATATCTGAACAGCACCAGTTTGCCTACTCCACAGGAAAAGGAAAACCTCTTTCAATCTAGCCTAAGGAAGAGAGCATCAAATATGCAAGTTGTCATGTCTTTGGGTCCCCTTTCTTATTAGGCGACACACACTTTGCATGTAAGAGGTGTCTGGTTCAGTCTCTAGCATCTCTAATTGAAAGTATCTAATGCAGCTGAAATCTGATAAGACCACCAAATATCAATATTTACTTTTTATTCATTCATTAGATGTGCATCTGATTTTTTCCCTCCAAAATGAGACTCAGATCAGTTAATAATACAATGAATCAAACAAACTACAAGTTAAAAACAAAATGTCAAAATAGATTTTACAAGCAAATAAACAATAATTATTATTATTATTATTATAATTATTATTTCTTATTTATAGCCTGCCCCTCTGAACTGGCAATCGGGGCGGGGTACAACATAGTTCAAAGCAGCACAAGTTAAAATACAACAATCCCAATTTCCCTCACCCACCCCTTAAAATAGAATTAAATAGCTAAGAATTAAAAACATAGTGCAAATAAAAACAAATCATCTAAAAAAATGTGTTTTAAAAGCCAACCTTAACTATCTAAAAGGTTTGTGTGAATTTTTTAAAAAGTACAGTATTTGCTTGGGTACAATGATTAGACCCATCTAGCTTTCTTTGGCAGGGAGTTCCACAGCCTAGTAGGGGACTGAAGATGTCCTCTCTCAAGTCCCCACAAACATTACTCTGGGTAGCGTGACTTAATGAAGACCCTTCCATAAGGATCTCAATGCCAGAGAAAATGGTCCTTCAAATTAGATCCATAAGATAATACAGGGCTACATGAACAGAATGTTCGACAAGCTTCAAATGCAACTTGTTCCTTCAAGAGGCATTGCATTTCTTGGTTCAATACAACACAGGTATGGTGTTAAGGTGGTGTTTTTCTGTGTCAGGTACCTTAAAATATTGTACTGTGGTAGAAGCAGAACAATTTATGCTGAAAACCTATTTACCCCTACTATTAAAGTTGGAAAACAGACATAGGTAGAGCAGTAGTTTGTGTAGTTTTTTGTTTTGACAATTGGACATCACATACTAAATGGTAGAAGTGGAAAAATTAAAGGCTGCATCAATAGAAGTATAGTGTCTAGATCAAGGGAAGTAATAGTGCCACTCTATGCTGCTTTGGTCAGGCCCCACCTGGAACACTGTGTCCAGTTCTGGGCACCACAATTTAAAAAAGATGCAGAGAAACTGAAGCATGTCCAAAGGAGGGCAACTAAGATGGTGAAGGGTCTGGAAGCCGTGCCCTATGAGGAATGCCTCAGGGAACTGGGGATGTTTAGCCTGGAGAAGAGAAGGCTAAGAGATGATATGATAGCTTTGTTTAAATATTTGAAGGGATGTCATATTGAGGAGGGAGCAAACTTGTTTTCTGCTGCTCCAGAGACTAGGACCCGGAACAATGGATACAAATTGCAGGAAAAGTAAGGGCTGTTTGACAGTGGAACACACTCCCTCAGAGAGTGGTGGAGTCGCCTTCATTGGAGGTCTTTAAGCAGAGGCTGGATGGCCATCTGTTGGGGATGCTTTGATTGGGAGTTCCTGCATGGCAGAATAGGATTGGATCTTGTGGTGTCTTCCAACTCTGTGATTCTATGATTCTATGGTTCTATGAAAAGAACTTCTGTTGTAGCATCCCTTTTACTGGGGGAGGAACAAGGAAGATAAACTTAGGTGATATTATGAACTGTTTTATTGATATTGTATTGTATGTACTTATTTTGATGTTAATGCATTAGGCATTGGATGACAGAATTGGGGGCATAATGCATTGGATGACAGAATTGGGGGCATACTTATCAAATTTGCAGATGACACTAAACTGGGAGGCGTAGCTAATACCCCAGAGGACAGGATCAAAATTCAAAATGACCTGAATAGACTAGAAAGCTGGGCCAGTGCTAACAAAATGAAATTCAATGCGGAGAAATGTAAGGTTCTGCACTTAGGGCGGAAAAATGAAATGCATAGATATAGGATGGGGGACACCTGGCTGAATGAGACCACATGTGAAAGGGATCTAGGAGTCCAAGTAGACCATAAGCTGAACATGAGTCAACAGTGTGATGCGGCAGCTAAAAAAGCCAATGCAATTTTAGGCTGCATCAATAGAAGTATAGTTTCTAGATCAAGGGAAGTTATAGTGCCACTCTATTCTGCTTTGGTCAGGCCCCACCTGGAATACTGTGTCCAGTTCTGGGCACCACAATTCAAAAAAGATGTGGAGAAACTGGAGCATGTCCAAAGGAGGGCAACTAAGATGGTGAAGGGTCTGGAAACCATGCCCTATGAGGAACGCCTTAGGGAGCTGGGGATGTTTAGCCTGGAGAAGAGAAGGTTAAGAGGTGATATGATAGCCCTGTTTAAATATTTGAAGGGATGTCATATTGAGGAGGGAGCAAGCTTGTTTTCTGCTGCTGCAGAGACTAGAACACGGAACAATGGATGCAAACTGCCGGAAAAGAGATTCCACCTCAACATTAAGAGGAACTTCCTGACAGTAAGGGCTGTTCGGCAGTGGAACACACTCCCTCGGAGGGTGGTGGAGTCTCCTTCCTTAGGGGTCTTTAAGCAGAGGCTGGATGGCCATCTGTCGGGCATGCTTTGACTTGGAGTTCCTGCATGGCAGGGGGTTGGACTGGATGGCCCTTGTGGTCTCTTCCAACTCTATGATTCTATGATTCTATGGTTTGTATTTTGCATAGGATTATTGATATTGTACTGTGTATATTTAATATGTTGTAATCCTGCCTTGATCTGAAGGAAAGGCGGGACATAGAAATATATTATTATTATTATTATTATTATTATTATTATTATTATTATTATTGGAGGTTTCCACTGGTGGATAGGTTATGAGAGATAATAATAATATTTATTTATATCCCACCCCTCTACAAGATGCAATCGGGGCGTCTGTTGTTAGAGTTAATCTAACAACAGACAAAAGGCATCATGTATAATGTTACACAAGTTAAGTCTTTTAATAATGGTGATTTATCATAGTTATAAGGCTGTATGATTATATCCTAGAATGTTGTAGCTCTCCTTAAAGCATGAAAATAATGCTGTTTATTTTGCATGCCACAAGATGTCCTGTTACAACTTGCTTTCCTATGGAAACTGAGGTAATACATATGCATGAAATTGTAATCAAGGAGGCACTAAGATATTGGGATCATCTTGCATGGTGTGATGATGTCAACTTCCAGCCAGCATCATATTTATAGGGGGAAAGGTCTTGAAAGTCAAAAGGAGGTGGTTCACAAATAAGAGGCTGAGGAGAGAATGTTAACTAACTGGTTCAACTTCTCGAGGATCTGTCTTAATAGTCAGATAGGTTGTTTCTCTACTGATGTGTTGTTGTTAACTGCCTTTGCGTCAATCTCGACCCATGGCAACCATATGGATGAGACATCTCCAGCCTCCCCCCCCCCCCGCCGTCCTATACTGCTTTGCCTAGCTCCTACAAACTCACAGTCATGGTCTCTTTAATTAAGTCCATCCATCTAGCATGGGGCCTTCCTCTCTTTATACTTCTCTCCACCTTTCCTAACATTAGTGCCTTTTCCAATACTGATACTCTTCTCTCAATTGAGACATGATATCTAATAGAATGGGCGGGTAAGATGCAATTCACTGCCTCCATGCGGCTTCCCATCCATCTTTGCCGCTTTCCCAAGCGCTGCAATGTTTCTTGCCCTTGCTGTCACTGCAACTGCCATGAAAAAAAGGACTGTTTACTTTTAAGAATGGATTTCCCCCTGATAATAAGCAGATATCAGGCATACCTCAGTTATCAAAGCCTGTAAAAGCAGCTACATTTTACAAAGGCTTTGTACATCCATCCAGTCCCTTTTTTCCCTCCTCATCCCTGTCTAGATCAGGAGTAGCCAATTGTGGAATGCTAGGGGGTCACATTAATGTCCCCTGGAAACCTTGGGGGAGCACCTCCCCAGCACCAGACCAAAAAATTGTATTCCCCCATTCTCTCTAGGAGGCATGGGGGATTTTCCCCATGTTTGTAGATTCCCCTGGCCCATTTTAGGCCCCAAAGAGGCCCATTTTCATCAAAAGGAAGTAAACCGGAGCCATTTCACTTCACTTTTTCACAAAAAAGATGTCTTCTGGATCTAAATTAGCCCGGGGGGGGGGGGGGGAGGGCGCAAAATGACAGAAAAATGTCCCTTTACACATCCTAGAGAGCATTTGGGGCAATTTGGGCTCAAACCATTTTTTAAAGCAAGGTTTTACAGCAGCTGCCTCCAGAATCCTTTATTGAGAATGTGTGAACAGCAAAATAGAGAGAAAAGGGGTGAGAAGATAAGCCTGCTTCATTCACTACCCTAACATGCCTTGTTTTTGTTTTGTTATTAGAGTAGTGAATGAATCTGCTGAAGCATGTTGAACTTCTCTTCATTTTAAGGTGTAGAAACCTATCTCTGTTCTTTCCATGATACTTCTGCCTCTGGCAATAATATTTTTGTTAAAGAAGTAATGCCCAGGAACACATGTACTTGTTAACCAAGGACTACCTGTAGTGCTTCTGGAAGGCATGTACGTTCCAGTGTCAAAGGAAAAGTCTGTTCTTAAAGGTGATCTGCACTTTTTGCTGCCTTTTTTAATGTCCTGGAGAATCCATAGGACACTTTGGAGATGGAAGATGGGTGTGCACTGTCTGTGGTGGGTTTGAGAGGACAATGCTGTCCTCCAGTATCGAAAACCTGTCTATCTCTGTAGATGATGAATGTGACTTCATTCATGCTCAACAGGATTCAGCATGAACCTTACCTGGATAATTTGAGCAGCCAATTCAGGTGTGCCATGTTTCAGGTCATGTCCATTGATGGCTAACACCTTGTCATTGCTACACAGTCTGCCATCTTGAGCAGCCAAGCCTCCTTCTAAAAGGTCAAGGATAAATACTCCAGGCTCATCTGTTCGACGCACCAACTTAATGCCAAGTTGTTCGTTGGAATCTCGTTTGTGCAAGGTTACATGGAAACTCTCCTCTCGTTGGGGAGGGCTGTCACTGTGATTATGAGTTCGGCTCCCAAAGCGCCTCTCCCGGAGTACGGTAAGGTGTAGCACTGCACAAGGCTGGGAAAGGATGGCTCTGGCATGGTTGTGGGAAACATTGCTGATATCAAAGTTATTGACCTGGGGCAGAGAGAAAAGAGAAAGACATGTGGAACCTTTAGAGAAGCGTTCCCAGATGTGTGACTTTGTCTGCCACGTTTTAACTGCATTATGAAGCCGAGCCCTCCCTCTAGTCCATCTGCCTTGGTCCAGGCCTCAGAGGGAGAGAAGAACCACCGGACCTGATACCCTTTCCCATCACCTTTCCCTTCTCCTTTTGTGTCATGTCTTTTAGATTGTAAGCCTGAGGGCAGGAAACCATCTAATTACAAGTTTATATGTACAGCACTGTGTAAACCTACAGTGCTATATAAATAAAGGTTAATACTAATAATAATAACCTGCAACAAAATGTTGCTGTATGGGGAGGTATGGCCAACCATTCTTTGCTTTAATTGGGAGTTCCTGCATGGCAGGGGGGTTCTTGGACTGGATGGCCATTGTGGTCTCTTCCAACTCTATGATTCTATGATTCCATTTGTTCTTCTCTTTCCCACTATTCCCATCCAACCCAACACCTGCCCACCATTGCCACTGAGCATGCTGAGCCCTCACTGAGCTCTCAGCGGGGGCGTGGACCCAATTAGTGGTTTCTCCTAGATATATTTTGTATTTCTGTAAGCACTGTGGCTGCCATGAACCTGTTCCTTCCTCTATTCAATATGGGTGATGTCATTTTGGAAAAAAAAGGTAAAAATGATAATCTAAATTTGAGGAATGGGTCTACTATTAGAATATAAAATTCATACATTGCTTTTCATCATCACTTTGGAAAAGTCTGACTTTTAAAACTATGGCTTTACTTACCCAAGCTGTCAGGTATTCTGGGAGCTGGAGTCCAAAAAAAAAAAAAAAATTTAAAAAAAAGGAAAGAAAGAAAGAAAGAAAGAAAAGAAAAAAGAAAAGAAACTTGCCCACGCTCTGTATTGTGTTTCCTTACCAGAATGGAGCCAAAAGTACTGACCATTTTCAGCAAACATTTTCACAAAGGCTCAGCACACAAGACATGTTTTGTCCCTGCTGCTCTCTGCCTTCCCCTACTCAAGCTTGCCCATCAAAAAGGAAAAAAGGGGGAGGCAGCACTTGGAGGACCTGGATCCACATAGACCTGCTTTGCAACCTCACAGCAGGCTACCAGCAGAGCATGTTCCCAATCTCCTTCATGAGGCAGTTTGTGCTTGTGAACACTAAGCTACAAGTATCGTTCTCCCATTATCTCCCTACTTCTCCAGTAGGCTTCCCAATTTCTCCTGTCTTGCAGATGCCCCATCATAAAGCCCAGAACTTGGCTGTGAGATTCTGGGAGTTATAATCCAAAAATGGAACTTTTCTAAGCTCTACCCATCCTGGAAGGTACAGTCCATTCTTACTTAAAAGGGTTCAAATCCTCACAAGAAACAAACAACAAATGTCAACAAAACTCTTTTGGGAGGGCTGCTGAGATATAGCAATCCTGGGCTACCGTGGGGGTCTAGGGGACCCTCTGGGAGCTACAGAAAGTGCCAAAAAGTCAAAGGCAAGAAATGTAGAAGTGGCTAGTGGTCCACTTACTGGAAACAGAGGCTTTGTGTGCTAAATGATGCAGGGAAGCCCTGCAACCTGTTTCAAACATGAATTGAGGCTCCTGGGAAACTTCCCAAAGAGGCAATTCATCCTTTTGTTTTGTCCAGAACAAGAACAAGAAAAGTCTGGTGGCTTCAAGGGCCACAAAAACAGCATTGAGAGACACATGGGGTCCCAGGGCTGCACTGTGCCCACTCTTGAGATAAAGGGAAGTAAGAAATGTACACTGAGTGTGTTTGTGTATGGTGGTGCCAACAGAAAGCTATAGAAATGATAAAAAGCAATACACACCGTTGTGCACTGTGAATTATGCTAATGTTTTATTGCAAAATAATCCCACTGGACATTGTGAGCTACAAGGAACCTTCCAGCAAGCCTTTCACATCATTCAGAAGAGGAAGACAGACATTCAGTCTGACTTCCCTTGTTTAGAAACAATGCAATGGAACCAAAACAGTGATGGGAAGCAGAATCCCAAGAGCCATGTAAATCAGTGGCATCAACAGTAAAATAGCAGCAAATCCTCTTTGGTCAGAATAATAATGTTTTTTTCCCCTATGCTGAAGCTGCTATGCTAACATTTGCCCAGAAACAGAGGCTTCCAAGTGGCTGCCAGGAAATGACGACTCCCTCCTGGCCACATTTCCCACCCTCCAGGCACTGCACATGCAAGCCAAGATGAATATATAATTACATACATACTTGAAGTATTTGATCTCCAGCAAGAAGCCGTCCATCTCTGGCAATAATCCCATCTCGATAAACCTCCTGAATAACAATGTTGATCAAAGGTGTTTCATTGCCACCCACAATGCTAATTCCCAGCTCAATATAAGGATTGGACCGGTGGATTTCAATGGTTGTGATCTCGCCTTCTGGCAAACTTGGCGGGTGATGGATTGCTGCCCAATTTGGAACAAAAAACACAGAATTTGTACACCTAAATAGATTTCCCCATCACAAACAGAAGGAAGTGTCAGACAAGCAATAAAAGGACACCTGACATACTGTGATGCAAATAAATTAAACTGAGCCTGCATATCTTGTGACCTGCCAAGGGAAATGGAGAATGCTAGGCTGACAAATAATAAGCCCACTCCTTTTGCAGTTCTCAAGTAGATAGGAAAGTTTATAGAGCTCTGATGGACTACCAGAAAGTTGGAAAAGTTAAGTTTTGGAATACAACAGAATCTCTCAGTTGTTGTTGTGTGCCTTCACGTCATTTCTAACTTATGATGACCCGATGACCTTTTTATGGGTTTCCTTAGTGAGATTTGTTCTGAGATGGTTTGCCATTGCTTTCCTCTGAGGTCAAGTGACTGAACTGCCCAAGGTCAACTAGTGGGTTTCCATGGCTGAGCAGGATCTGAATCCAGGTCTCCTGGAGACACACTCAAACCATTGCACCACACTGTCCCTTCTGAATCCCTCGTCTACAAATCACATAAGTAACTTTCTTAGCTCTGGCAGCCAGACAGTGCTGGTGGGTCTTGTCCAACCTGGAAGGTCACTAGTTGGGTAGGTTTGGTTTGAAGCATATTATTAATCTAATAAATTTTTTACATCCTACATAGAATTGTCAAGCCAAAACTATCCCAGGCCTAGGGATTTCTTCAACAAAACCTAGGGATGACCTCCTGTGATGTCAAGAAGGCCCTGATGATGTTACTGTGGCACTGCTAGAAGGGTCAACCCCTGGTGAAGCCATTTAGCATCATCATGTGTGTTGTGTGCCTTCAAGTTATTTCCAATTTATGGCGACTCTAAGGCAACCTTGACTTGGGGTTTTCTTTGCAAGATTTGTTTAGAGTAGGTTTACCATTGCCTTTCCATGAGACTGAGAACATGTGACTTGCCCTAGGTCACCCAGTGGGTTTCATGGCTGAGCAGGAAAAAAATCCTGGTCTCCAGAGTCGTAGTCCAATGCTCAAACTACTATGCCATGCTGGCTCTTTTTTAGCATCATTAACCACATTTAAAGTATTAACCACAATGAAAACCCAAAGTTTCACAAATAAGGAGATTGCAGAGTAGCCTGTGATTTTGCCCTGAGATTCTTCCCCTTGCTCTGAGGAATGGAAAACATGGTCTAGACCCTTAGATCTGCCAAACCTAATCCTGCTCTCTAGCACAAGATCTCAGGGTTGCATACAACAAATCCAACTATGTAAACAAGGAAAACATTTTTAAAAGGCTAAAAACATATTAAAGTATTTAAAAGAAGGCAGATGAAAAAAAAAAACTGTTGAAATAGGCTAAAAAGTCATGTCATGTGTGGATTTCTCCAAAACCAATTAGGTTTCAAAGGTGTGGGTGTAGCTACCCAGAATCAGAACAGTTTCTCATTTTAAAAAGCTTTTCAAACCTTAAGAATATTTGAGAAAAAAGAATATTTGCCTTTAACATAGCCCTATTGCTTGAGAGTACAAATCATTTCAAATTATTTATTCCTGCTCCCTCAAAAACATAACTTGGAATTACTTGGACTACAACTCCCAGAATCTCATGGGACACCTGAACGGCATGATATACCTCTTCTGTTATTTAGTGAAGCTGCACTCCTATAATTATATAAATATCTAAAAAGTCACACTACAAAAGGAGATAACTTTTCTAAGCACTGCTCATGCAGCCCTGCCTACTGTGACATAAATACTGCACTACAGTGTTACAGCACTATTATTCCACTTTTACGGCTATGGCTGCCTCCTGTGGCATTCTGGGGTTTGTAGTTTAGTGAGGTCCAAGAGCTCTCTGGCTGAGAATTTTAAATGCCCCTCCCTAAACAGCAAATCCCAGGATTCCACAAAATGATGATGATGATGATTAGCTTTATTTATAAAGTGCCATAAATGTACGTGGCGCTGTACAAAAACCAATAAAATCAAGAATATATAAAAAGCCTGCCTATGGCGTACAATCTAGAGGTTAAAATAACAAGTTAACAACATCATAAGAAAACAAATTTAAAGCCGCAGAGGCAGCTATAGCACTATAACAGTATAGTGCTGTATTGTCTAAGCCTTTGTTGTTATTGCTGTGTGCCTTCAAATCGTTTCTGACTTACGATGACACTAAGGTGACCCTATCCAGGGATTTTCTTGGCAAATTTCTTCAGAGGGGGTTTGCCACTGCCATCCTCTGAGGCTGAGAGTGTGTGACTTGTCCAAGGCTTCCCAGTGGGTTTACATGGCCAAATTGTGATTTGAACCCTGGTCTCCAAAGTCCTAGTCCAACACTCAAACCACTACACCACACTTGCTCCCGGTGACTAGGGGCTCAGTTTGGATAGTTACGCAATTGCAAAATTCTGGTGTTGCATGCCTTCGCCTTGCTGTCATGCTGATGCTTAAAGATCAAGCAACCTCACATCATTCATCCACGGTGTTGTTGATGTGCAGATCCAGAGCTCACGCTTGAGGCCAACCCTACTTGTTTAATAAATAAAGTTGTGGCCATTTTACTGCCATTAATGTCTTTGTTTTATTGGGCGCTGACCTCCACTGCAAGCACCTTTGGGCACCCTTGTCTGTGGGCCTCCAGACAGCATTGGTCTACAACTTCCATCAGTCACAGCCTGAACAGCCAATGGTCAGGAATGATGGGAGTTGCAGTTTATTGAGATCAAGAGGGCTGCAAGCTGTCCATTCCCCTTCTCCAATTTTTTAAATATTTGGGGGGCAAGACTGGGAGAAGGGCTACACAAACAGCCCTGCTGGCCACATGCAACCACAGATTGCACTTTGTTCAACCCTGTGCTACATCAAGGAAATAAAAGCAACACAAATGCTGCAGTATCCTTGGATTATATACAGTAAGCAAGGCTAGTAGATTGAGATGGCTGTATGCCAGAAGGCATTTCTCCAACTTGGTACCTCTCGGTAACCATGATATAGGCAAGAGAACAACCCTGTTCTTCAGGAATAGGCTTTACGAGTAATGGGGGACATGCACACACACATGCCATGTGAAAATGCTCCTTTTTGCATGATCCTCAAGCAGTTAAACAGCTGAAGCCCTGAAGATCCCATATGGCTCCATACTAGGCTAACATCTGAAATGTCAGCATTATATCACTGACATGACAACTGTTTTATTTTTAGAAGATGTGGGTTCATATACCCTGCAGGGTGCTCCTGCAGAAGTTACATATCTTGACCAGAGCTTGGGAAAACTTCTCTTTTTAAAACACCCATAATCCTCCAGCCAGCATGGGGACTGGCCACTGGGGTGCAAAATATATGTCCCTCCAGATATTTTGGACTACAGATCCCAACATTTCTCACTAGAGGCTAGCTAGAGGTTGTTGGGCATTGCAGTCCTGGAGGGGTACTTGCACCCTAGCTCTGTTCCAAGCTACAGCCACACTATCTGAGGGACTGTGGGAACTGAAGTCCAAAAAAGGGATCTTTTCCAAGCTTTTCTTGTGGTCCTTCCTGATCATTACTGAGCTCAGGGATCAATGTTGGGCTTAGTGAGCTGATGGCAGGAGGTTGGACTGGATGGCCCTTGTGGACTCTTCCAACTCTATGATTCTATGATTCTATTAATTTAAATGGTTATTTGAACTGCTTAACACAGTGTGTGAATTAATCAGGCAGATCTTTTTAAAGAGCCTGTTAATTTTATTTTTGAAATACAAGTTCCTAGCAGCCTATGGGTGGCATCAGAGCTTGGAAAGTTATTATTTACATTTATAGTTGCAAAGCCTGCAAAGATAGTTACTGATATAGTTATAATGTTTAAATAAAACCAATCCTTTACTTTCCTGTTTCTGAAAAGTCACTATTGCCTGTGGTGTAAAAAAAAAAAAACATCCTCCTCCTATCCCCCTTGTTGTGACCTCAATACCCACAACAGAGTACAGTGGGACCTTGTTATCCGCTGGGGTTTGGTTCCAGGATCCCCTGTGGATAACAAAATTCGTGGATGCTCAAGTTCCATTAAATATAATGGCAGAGCAAAATGGTGTCCCTTAAATAAAATGAAAAATTAAGGTTTGCTATTTGGAATTTACTTTTAAAAAATATTTTCAAGCTGTGGATGCTTGAATCCGTGTATAAAAAATCTGTTGATAAGGCAGGCTGACTGTACAAGGTATGAACAAAAAAATACAGCACGTGAAGGAAGTGATATTCCTCTTCCATTATTCAGTGAAGTCACAGCATAACCACAGAAGTATCAAAACAGTTACAGTTAGACTACAGAAGGAGTGAAGCTATTCATCACTAAGTCATTACAGCAAAGTAGCGTAGCTAGATCTTTGTTGTTTGGGGAAGAATTAATAATATATAAACAGTTTTTTTGTTAAAATTAGCCATTTTCAAGCCCTAACTACTTCACAAGGTTGTTATGAGGCAATGAGAGAAAGGAGTTTATTATGAGCTAGTGAGAGAAAAGTCTAAAAATGAAACAAGTAGATGGGAAAAGCAATGGCTTGTCTGCATGCAAGAATGAAATCTGTATTTGAAACTGCCTAGCTTCTTTTTTTAAAGGATTTAATGAAGGCAGATCACACAGGATGTCAAGAGAGAAACAGAACGTACTGTCAGCTCCTGTGCTCTCCTCAAAGGCAGGGTTATCAAGGCCAGACTCGTCTGTCCACACTGGAACAGTTGCTGATGAAATGTTCTGCTCCACTGGTGCTGTTCCTGTCCCAGCATTCTCTGCATCCGGAGACTGGGAACCTGGGCGATCGATCACACTGCTCTCATTTTCACTCTCAGTGTCTGTCTGCAGTTTGCTGGTTTTTCTTCTCTCCAAGGCCGCTCTTCGATGGGAAGCCCCAGGACACCTGGGGATGAAATAGAACCATGTCTTTACAAAAACAGGGAACTTCATGATGTGCCTGACCAAAATTCAAACTTCCTTATGTATTAATGGCATAACTGAATGTAGTTTTTCCCAACAGAGTGCCCACCAGATATTTCAGACTGCAACATTTGTCACCCCTCTCCACTCACTAGGCTGGTCTTGCTTGAAGGGAGTCCTTGTCCAAAACATCTGCCAGACATTACTGTGGGGAAGGCTGATAACATCTTGTTATAATACTGACAATTTCATTGAAAAACAGACAATGAAACACCCTCCAACCTGCACTCTTTACCAAATACTGTACAGTGGGCCCTTGGTATCTGCCAGGGTTTAGTTCCAGGACCTCCCATGGACACCAAAATCCATGGATGCCCAAGTCCTGTTATATACAATGGTGTTGTAAAATGGTGTCTGTTTAAAGAAAATGGCAAAATCAAGCTTTTCTTTTGGGACTTTTGGGATGCTAGTGAAATATTTTCAAGCTGTGGATGGTAGATTCCATGGAGGCAGAATTTGTGCATACAGAGGGCTGAGCGTACTAACTGTCTTATCGTGAGTGATGGATAGGGACATTAAAAAAAATCTTACTGTTGCCAAGCTTTTGGTCAAGACAAACCATCTTGGCATGGTGAGACAGTCTGAGGACTGATCATGCCCCTTGGAAGATCTTGTTTCCAGGGTGAACCCAAAACACCATGTAGGGTTTTCCACTGCTTTCCCCCACATATTGAGCAAAATGTCTCTGTGGAAAGCCAGCATTTTTTCCCTTCATGAAGCTAAGCACACATACAAAAGTAGCAAGAGCAAAAGGACAGACTGATTGATCATAAAAATACAAAGAACCCATCCAATGTTGTTATTTTTCAGTGTATCCAGTAAGGCAACATTTATAATTGTTTCTCAGTTTGGGGCACTTTACAGAAACACTAAAAAACTACTTTCAGACATGTGCAAAATCTGGTCAGGATCAATTAACCAAACCAGTTTATTCAGCCAGACACAGCAGGAGAATGTCTTTTTTATTTTTTGCACTACCTTTGTTATCATGCAAGAAAGAAACTATTCAGGATTAACATTCCTGAGGATGGACAGATATTGACTAGTCTTTAGTTTCCTTTAGGATAACCGGGGCTCTCAAAGTGTTTTTGGCTTACACATTTCAACAGCTCTTGCCAGCATAGCCAATAATACTTGGGGAAGAAGGTCCAGGGGAGGATCTGGCTATGATACGGTAAGTACTCTTTGTCTATCCTTTTGTATAAACAGCTCATGGGGAATCTCTGCAGATCATAACAATCATAAAGACTCCTCCCTGGAAAGTTTTTGGAATTTCCTCTGTTCTTCTCATCCTTATAACTTACTTCCTGCTATTCTTCAAACTTTGCTACTTTGGCTACCATTGACTAACCTGCTCTGAAGTCACAGAGCCAGGTATTAAGACAGACATCCCAGAATCTATATAGAGTCCTTCATATGTTGCTAGACTCCCATCAGTCTCTCCTTGGCCTAGCCAGTGGCATGGAATGATGGAAACTGTAGTCCAAAACACCTGTATGGATACGTGTTCTGAACCCTTGTCTTAGGAGCATCCTTAAATGAAAATCTTAAGAAATTCTGGTACTAAGTAAAAAATGAAAGGGGAGGGACTCAGCCTAGGATGGAAAATAATGAGTTATATTCAATTTCCTTGGCCTCTGGTGTTAATGAAGCCAGTGGGGTTTATGTTCAGTTAATGTAGCCTGCATCCAACCCACTGAATGCTAAAGTCTTCAAACAGAACTGACTACATCCTTTCCATCAACCAGGAAGATAGGTAAACCACCAGCAGGGCTATAGTTCACAGTATATGGAGCCTGAAATGATTGAGTTCACCTGGCCAGCTGTACACACTCCCCTGTACAACATACAAATTATTCTGTGAAATCTCAACATTTGGAGAACATTTTTATTGTATACTGGCCCACTACCCTCATTATTTGATTTTTTGAAATTGTTTTTCTGAAACAGAGGCAAATAAAAGCAATCACCTTTAGATAAATAATGGTAATACCTAGTTCCATAAATGACTTTTGGCAAAGCCCAGTGCAGAAAGGTTTCTAAAGTATCACATGCTAGGGAATTAAAAGTCCATCCCAAACCAGTGGCATTTTATTACAGATGAACTGGAAGCATTTCCTGAAGTTTGAGGCTCTCAAGGGAATCTGCTGAACCTGAAAATCTGACAAACCAAGGGGATGCTAATGAGGCAAAAGGGTAATATTGGAGGTGCGATTAGTGACCAGGAAATAATTACATTTGTGCCTCATTCTTCTAATCTCCTTGTTAAACTGGCTTGCAGATTTGCCCTACACTCCACAATTGCCTCAGGGATACATTGACATTCTATTCAGCTTTTATGCTTAATTGAAGGTAATTATTTTGTCAATGGAAACTACCAAGTCTGAGTCTGAAAGTCTACAATGTCAAGGCCAAGTGGGTCTGTTCAGTTCTGTAAGGTTCATGATAATAGATAGTATAGAGCTTGAACCTGAGAGATGGAACTTTATCCCAGCCACACTATGGTAACATTGACCAATCAATATTTTTCAGCAATGGTCATATCCTATGGAATACTGGAGTTTGTAGTTTGGTGAGGCACTGGAATTCTCTGGCTGAGAATTCTAAATTCTAAGCTGTGCATCCCATGGTTTCATGGAATGAAACCATGACAATTAAAGTGGAATCACAATGTAATAATTGTGTTATGTGAAAGGGCCCTAGGAACTCCCATAGTGCCTGTGGGGCTGGCTGAACATCTGAAAAAGTACTTATATCTGTGTAATCACCAAGAAGATTCTGCCATTTCACTCTGAGCAGAGGACTACATTGCAACATTTGGCAAAACCCAAAAATCCAATGAAATACTAAATTCTACCCTGCACATTAGTATATCAGGTGCAGATTGGGTCCATTTATATCAAAATACCATATATACTTGACTATAACTCAACCTCATGTATAAGACAAAGGTATGTTTTGGGGCCAAAATTAAGAATTTCGATATGGCCTATGGATAAGTTGAGGGTAAAACTTAGAGGGGTATGTAACAAAGAAAGTAAAGAACCAAGCAAAGAAAAACAATGCCAAAGCACTTACAAAATTATGGCAGGCAAAACTGTTTGTGCTAGCCCTAATGGCTGGATGGAGGAGGAGGGAATGACTGTAAATGGTGGCTGTGTGATGTGTGAAGGAGAAGACCAGGCACAAGCTGGGCTAAGAAAATGCACAAATCTAAAATAATGTAATGACAAAGGAAAGAAAATGGCAACTGAGTTAGCAGTGATTACAGCTTTTAACTGTAATGCGTTAACTTTACCTGATTTTAACCCAGAAAAGATGACAAACATACACAAATGTTTTATTCATATCCTTCAAAACCCAATTCATCCTGGTGCTGCTTTGAGGTGAAGTGCAAAAGAGCTGCCACCACTTTCATTTTCTCACTAAATTAAGTTATTCAATAAGGTCAGAAGCAGCACCATGGCAGAGAGAGTAGAGGGGGGTCAGAGTTTCTTTCAGGTGCTCCCAGGACAAACTAGTCTCTAGCCTTTCACCACTCTATTCAGAGAAGATGATGGTTCTTTTTTAGATAAGAGTTATAGTACAGTAGTTACACACTGACCCCTGAATAAGTCAAACCAGGTTTTTGTGATCCATTTTTTGACTAAAAGTTCTAGACTTATACATGAGTATATATAGTAAGCCAAGGTAAAATTCCTTAAGCATCCCTAATCTAGAAGAATCATGAAAAAACAAAACAAAACAAGAAAGGAATGGAAATAAGCTCCTCCCCCCCTCTTTCAGAGTTATTGTTTTATTTATAACAGACCTGCACAACTTGGCAGTAGGAAGGGGCCAAAATTAAAATAGGTTAACTTCTTTGGGCCACAGAATTAATTAATATTTTGATTTTAATAATAAAATCAAATTAATGTTTGATTAATTAATATTTGATTAAGTAATACAAATTCTGCCCTCCTTCTCTTCTGCCTGGGCCTTTCCTCAAGAGAAAGCCAAGCAGTGGAGGAGCCTTGTAGGGCAAGTATTTGCCTGTCCTCCTCCTCTTCTTCTTTCACCTGTCCTCCTCCCCAGGAGAAAGCCAAATGGTGAAGGAGCCTTGCTTGGCAAGCCTTTTTGCCCATCCTCCTCCTCTGCTCTCTGGCCTTCTCTTCAGGAGAAGGCTGAGCAGTGGAAGAGCCTTGAGGTTGTTCCACATCCTTGTGGGCCACCCAAAATCCTTTGGTGGACCTCATGCGGTCCCCGGGCTGTATGTTGTGCAGGCCTGATTTAGAGGAAAAGCTTGGTGATGCCTCTTTTTTTCTCAAAGAGAGAGAAGTTCCTGAGATGGCAGTTACTCCAAGAAGCTGCATCATTCCCCTCACCTCCCCGGCTTACCTGTTTTTGAGGTGAGCTTCCAGGTCACAGCGTTGCATTACCTCATCACATACTGAAGCAAAGGGACATGACACAAAGAGCTTGTCAAGCAGTTTGTGAACAAGGATGCTGGATTTTTTGCACAACTTAAAGTGGAGCCTTTTGCGATCTAAAGGGCAGAAATCCTTCTCCTGCAGAAAGTTCCGTAGGCACTTGTAGCAGAATGTGTGACCACAAGGGGTGTCTAATGGCTGTAGCAAGGGTTGAAGGCAAATATGGCAAACCAAGTCATCGTCCACATCGTTCTGATAATTGTACAAATGGTTCTCCCTTGTCCAGTGCTGTTGCCCGCATTCAAAGCACAGAGGGTTCAAGTTCTGTTCCACTGGGACCATCTCTTCATTTGTGGTGCCCATTATAAAGCAAAGCGGTGGTCTCTTTTCAATGGAGAACTCATTTATAGAGGTTTCATTTGTTCTTTATGATTTTTCTTGTTTAGGAAGGAATCACTTCTCTGAAACATTGGGGAGAAAATTAATTATTGATACAAACATTGACTGCTAATACTATAAAATGAACAAAAATATTGTAAACAGCCAAATCAATCTGAGGATGAAAGAAACACCATTTCTAGAGTGGCATATCCTACAGCTCAGCTAAAAATTCAGGTGAACAGAGAAGCAAAGATAGGTAAATCCACACCTCCTGTTTCGCATGGGACAAATGCTTGGGGCAGAAGAGAGCAAACTCACTGATACTGACTCCTTCTCTTTCTCCCACTGGTGAATGCCATTTCCCTCCCCACCCTTGGTTTTCATGACCAAATGTGAATTTTAACCCTGATCTCTCAGAATCCTTGTTGAACACTGAAACTACTACACCCAGCTGGCTCAGTGCTACCTACTTGCAATTATGTGCTTTTTGGCCATGTGAGAACAGGTGAGATGGGCGGGGAGAGCATTTAGGTTCCAAACAAAAACAATCTGTTCTGTTGACAGCACAGAATAAATGCTTCCATTGTGGAATAAACTTTAAGAGGTTCCATTAATCAAACCTGTGGTTTGACGCTGGAGAAAGCACAGCCGTATACACATAAAAGTTTGGCAACATTTCCCTCTCTTTCAGGCTTTTTATATAAATGTTTTATTTCAGGCTTTTATGCATATGAGAGGCACATGTCAAATGTTTATCCTTTTGCTAATCTTGGTAACAGGCCATTAGCAATTAGATTCTGTGTGCACCATCCTAAATGTATATGGGTTTGATGAAGCTTATTGATTATGTTTACTTATTGTTCTGTATGCATTTTAATGTGATTGGTTTGCAACGTGATCTTTGATTCTTTTAAATTGCTTTTTTATTTTACCAATAGCCACTCTCAGCATATAATTGATGAAAAGGAAGAACATAAAAAGGCAGGATACAAAAAAGATCTACTTAAATAACATTTAACTGCTTAAATAACATTTACATCTAACTGCTTAAATAAAGAACAAATACTCATAATATCTAATAATATCATGTGAGTCACTGAAGGTATAATACTGACCTGGTCTGGATGATCATTCCAAAGTCCCTAAATCATGGATGGAATAATTCCTTAGCACTGCTTGACAAACCATTGTTAGTGTGCTAGTGGAGTTCTGCTGTTTTTTTTCAGTTGTTCAAGCAGTAGCACATTTGTTTTTGCAGTCGCTTCTCATAGTAAGACTTGTGCAACCACTTATGAAAGTTATTCTGCAACTAGTAACTCTGGCTAACTGGAAACTGCACTCGATTCCTCCCCATCCGTACATATTCTAGAGCTATGTGTCCACAAGTGACACATTGTTGACACCTATCAGAATGACACAACTTGATATTGACCCAGGAAATTAAGCTAGAGTCCTCCAATTTAGGAGCAGTGGGGAACTCTGGTTTAATATAGACCAGGATCTTCAGCCCAAAAACATCATCTAACAGGGGGAAGGGAAAAGGAGGAGCAAAGGAAGACCAAACTCCTTCTGGGTTTCATAATATAAATCACACTTTGTGCAATATTCACAGAAGCCTGGCCACTGTCTTCCTAATAGCCATAATTAGCAGAAGCAGAGGCTAGTTAGGAGAAATGAGCTCTCCACAGTCTTTCCCCCTATCTTATGTATGGGAATCTCATTTCCTGGGGAATGAGGTGTTCTGGAGGTCAAAGCTAGTCGTCTGGTCTTCTCCAAGTGGCTTAACACCTTCCTCATGATACCATTCCTTGGCAGCTTCTCAGCTTTTGTTCTTTTCCCCTCATTCTAAAAAAGTGCTATTCCTCTCCTAAAGCTTTTTTCCTGTCGCACAAATTGAAAGCAATCAATATATATTCCCATCGACAAAAAAGGAGACACAAAGGATCGCAGTAATTACAGAATCATTGCACTAATCTCCTACACAAGCAAAGTCATGCTCAAAATTCTGTAACAAAGACTCCTTCCATGTATGTAGAAAGAAACCCCAAAGGTGCAAGCTAGGTTTAGGAAAGGAAGAGACACTAGGGATCACATTGCAAACATTAGATGGATAATGGGGCATGTCAAATAATTCCAGAAGAAAATCAGCATGTGCTTCATTGATTACAGCAAAACATTTGACTGTTTAGCTCAGGAAAAGCTATGGAATGCTCTTAATGGAATGGGATTGTCCTGATGGAACTTTGCATCTGTACTTTGCTTGTCCTGGTGGGAAATCTGTACTCAGGAAAAGAGGCTGCTGTTAGAACAGAATATGGAGAAACAGAATGGTTCCCAAATAGCAAAGACTACATTTTATCACCCTATGCGTTCAACTTATATGCAGAAAATGTCACACACAGCGCAAGCTTAGAGGACAAAGGAGTGAAGATAGGAGGAAGGAATATCAACAACCTAAGATATGCAGATGACACCATTCTACTAGGAGAAAACAAACAATAAAAAAGGCTTGGAACAAATGGTAAAGAAAGTCAAGAAAGAGGACAGTGCTAATGTAGGCTTAACACTGAACATTAAGATAACAAAAATAATGACCACAGAAGATCTACATGAATTCAGCCCAGATGCTCAGGAAACTGAAATAGTCAAAGATTTCAATTACCTTGGATCAAACATCAATCAGAATGGAGACTGCAAGCCTAGGAATGAGAAGCTCAGTTAAGAAAGAACTAGACAAAATCGTAAAGCGCAAACATATGACACTGAACACTGTTAGAACTGCCCAAGCCATGGTATTCCCAATCACCATGTATAGATGTGAGAGCTGGGCAGTGAAGAATACAGACAGAAGGGAAATCAACTCATTGAGATGTGGTGCTGGAGAAGAGTGCTGAGGATAGCATGGAAGGCCAAGAAGACAAGCAAATGGGTCCAAGTACAGATCACGCCTGAATTATCTGTAGAAGCCAGGATGACTAAACTGAAGCTGTCCTACTTTGGCTACATCATGCGAAGGCATGACTTATTAGAAAAAAACAATACTGCTATGAAAGGTAGATAACAGTAAAAACAGAGTAAGACCATGAGCAATTAGACCCGATCTGAGAGGTCAGGGCCTGAACATGCAGGAGTTGTGCAGAGTGACAGAAGATAGGGATACTTGGAGATGTCTCATGAACAGGGTTGCCATGAGTTGAGGCCAACTAGAAGGCAGTTTACAGCAACAATGAGCTTTAAGCTAAATTATGCTAATAGTTTTGGTCCCCCCACTTTTGCCCTTGGCCTCATCCAAATATGTTCCCTTACTGAAATTTGATCTGGCCTGCTGGTGGAAAAAGATTCTCCACCCCTTCTCCTATCTGGAGGAAAATTTTCCCTCTTTCTCTTCTCTTAACTAGGCAGTCCACTGGCTCACTATGGCTATTAATGTGTTAACAGTGGTTAGGGGGAAAGAGTCAATTTCCTTGTGCTGCAGCACAATAATAATACGCACTCAGCTGCAGAACAAAGAGCAAGTCATGTAGGCAGGCTACTGTTATAAATAGGTGTTATAATTAATAGCTGGCAACCATTCCCCTGGCTTTTCTGCCTAATGAAGTAAAACATACAACTTAGAGAGATGGAGAAAAAGTTACTCTGATGATTAAAATGTCAGTGTTGGCCAAGTGGTTAGTATTCACATGTTAATGAGGTTGCCTCATCTGAATGTGTTCACTAAAGTTGCCATTAACAGTTGTCATTAACAAGAGAAATATCTTGGGAAGACGTAACAACAGGCAAGGCCTGGCAGGTCAGTAGGAGAATGCACACGTTGCCTGCATAAGGAGACTCCATTCCTGGCACTAGCAGTCAAAGAGAGAAAAATTAGAAGGAGTTAAAAAGGAGAGTCAATGTGATGTAGTGATTTAAAACTTGGGTCTGTGACTTAGGAGAGATGAAGTCTCTACTGAGCTACAAGATGGGTAGGCTTGGGCCAGTTCCACTTTCTACCAGTCTGGCATATCTCACAGGATTGTTGTGAGGATAAAGTAGACTAGAAAAGAACCGTGTACATCACTTTGAGTTCATAGAAGGAACACAGTATTAACTAACAAATAAGGGAAAAATAAGTAAATTAAAAAGATTCTCAAGTAACCTGCCTGATATCTGTGGCCAGGGGTTGTTTTCAGTCAGGCTAGTCTTATTTCAGTGTATAAAGCTTTCTTAGGGCCAGGGCCAGTCCAACTGTTGTCTGAAGCAAAGGGACAAAAATGCTGTCTTCCTCGTCCCCTGCCACATCCAGATGCCAACCTGACAGTCACATTTGACTCTGGGAATGGATCAGGGTTTTCCATTGAACCCAGGCAGTGCAGCAGACTAGCATAAAAGGCAGCTCAGGTCATATAGGACAAAGACAGCTCTGTTCTTCTTCAGAAGGAAATAGTCAAGGGATGTAGGAGACATGGGGGAGGGGAGGTTGATGCTGCTTTTGTGGACTAAGATAGTTGCTTCATTCTGTCTAATGGCAGGGTTGGTCTTGCTAATAACTACTGTCTTTACATTTATTAGAGAACCTCCATTCTTAAAAGCAAAAGGAAAGCAGATCTAAAATGAATTACAATAACCAGTTCTTCACTGCTTTCAGTCTGATTCTGCAAGCTACGAAAAACCTACAGCAAATGAAGATAAGAAAACTGGATCAGACAAATGGCCTGTGTAGTCTAGCATCCTGATTCCTCCACTGGCCAAGCCAACCAGACTCCTCATGGACAACCACAAGCAGGGCATGGCTTCAACAGCACCCTGTCACTGGTGCTTCTCAGGCACTTATAGGCACATTGATACTGAAGCTAATATACAGCCATCAGGGCAAGTAGCCATTACTGATAGTCTAGCAGACTGGAGGAAAGAAACTAAATAAAAATGGTAAGGCTTTGCTGAATGGAAATATAGCAGTTGTCAAAGCTTGCAAGAAGAATACCAGAATTTCGGAATCAAGGGTGAGAGGGCTTGGAGGTATATTGAGGTTCAAACATTATGATAGACTCAGAATTAACCAACAGATTAGACAAATAGACAGACAGTTTTTTGAGAAACAGTCCCATTTGCCAGTCCAAATTCTGAACTGAACCATGTGTGTTTCATCTAACACTAGTTGATACATTCAGATACAGGGTTCTGAAAAAGTCCAAAATATATTTGGCATACTTAGCTGTCTATCAATCAGTACTGCTTTTCCCCATAACCTGCTCTCACTATGTTTGTTTGGCTGTGAGAAAATTCTAACTTCTCTTGACTGAAGATCAGACTTGGGTATACCACATACTGCATAGACCATGATGAAAAAGGATTAAATGGTAACTGTACTTCCAGAATACCACAGTGCTTTGGGAACGCAGATTCCTACTGTGAAGAAAAGGTAATGAAGAAAAGATGCTGCTTCTGAAAAGTATTTCAGAATAATGTTTCCTCTCTCCTGGTGATATAGTGATGTTCAAAAAAGCAGTACCAATTCTTCTTTTTCCAAGAATTTATAGAAATGTGTTATGTAGGAAATTTAAAAGAAGATATCTTCTGCTTTGCACAAAATACAGTTCATTGCAGCTATCATCACATTTACCGTATATACTCGACTATAAGTCGACCTCATGTATAAATTGAGGGCAAGTTTTGGGGCCAAAATTATGGATTTTGCTTTGACCTGTGGATAAGTCAAGGGTAAAATTTAGGGGCATATAGGAAAGGTTCTAAAGGGTGAAGCAAAGCAAAAAAATGTCAAATAACTTCCAAAAGTCCACCAGACCTAACTCTTTGTGCTTATTCTTAAGACTGGATGGATGAGAGAGTAAAGGGGGTCAGTGCTTCCAGGACAGATTATACTCTTGCTTTTCACCAGGGGATGGTTCCTTCTTTTAAATAAGAGTTAAGATACAGTACTTACATTGACCCGTGGATAAGTCGACTCAGTTTTTTTGGGTCAATTTTTTGACCTAAATTTCTAGACTTATATATGAGTATATACAGTATCTAAGATTCAGATGGAAAGGGTTGCTTTGTAGAGTCTGCATGCCATCAGCAGAACCACTCAGTCCAAAGCAATTCCATTGAAATCAATGAGATGTAAGTGGTTTGTTCCTATAAGTACATGGTGGGTGGAGTAGAAGTGGGGATCAATTACATTTTGAAACCTAAAAATGTACATTTGCCAGCTGAGATACAAAGCTATGGAATCTATATGGCTCTTGAACATACCAAGATGTACTAGCAACAGCATATTTTCATATTATATATTTCAGATTATATATTTCAGTAACAGAGTGACAGAAAATCACTTAGCAAGCATATCTAAAGACCAACCTCAAAATCTTTTTAAAAAGGCATATATTTGGAAAGACAAGCATTCTTGGTATTGCTTGATAACTGGCCTGCTTTTCACAATCAAGTAAGGGAGACCTGTTTGTGCAGGCAGTGCATACAAACATCATTAGTCTGATATACTCCAGTAGATAAATCCACCTAGGGAGTCTCATATCCTTCCCAGATTGATTTATCAACTGAAGTGGACAGAGATATACTTTCCCCATCTGGGGAATTTGTCTGTGTGCTAAACATGGGAAGAGTTGGGTAAGGGCTATGGACAATTTAAAGACACCGAGATGGTACAGCACTTCACAATACCTTCACAGATAGGTTAAGTTAAAGTTTATTGATTTGCCTATAAGGGAGATGATGATGATGGTGATTATTTATTTGATTCATTTATATCCTGCTCTTTCCCCAATCACAGGATTCAAAGCAGCTTACAATATACTTAAAACAATATAGATTTTTAAAAAGTATCTGCTGCTCTAAAAAAACTCATCTGGTAGAATTCAAGACCGTGTGTAGTCTTGCTACAAATTGTGTCAAAAGACAATTTATTGATGACCTGGATACTTCCCAAGTCACTATGGATATAGGTTATCTTGATTTCAGTAAGGATTTTGACAAAGTTCCCCATTACATTCTTGCAAACAAGCTTGCAAAATGTGGACTAGACAAGGTAACCGTTACATGGTTTTGTAACTGGTTGACCGGCTGAACCCAAAGGCTGCTCAACAATGGTTCCTTTTCATCCTGGAGAGAAGTAACCAGTGGGGTCCCACAGGGCCCTGTCCTGGGCCCAGTGCTATTCAATATCTTTTTTAATGACTTGGATGACAGTATTGAGGGCCTAGTTATCAAATTTGCAGACGACACCAAATTAGGAGGAGTAGCTAATACCCCAGAGGACAGGATCAAAATTCAAAATGACCTGAATAGACTAGAAAGCTGGGCTGAAGCTAACAAAATGAAATTCAATACAGAAAAGTGTAAGGTTCTGCACTCAGGGATGAAAAATGAAATGCACAGATATTGGATGGGAGACACCTGGCTGAATGAAACTATGTGTGAAAGGGATCTAGGAGTCCAAGTAGACCACAAGTTGAACATGAGTAAACAGTGCGAAGCAGCAGCTAAAAAGGCTAATGCAATTTAAAGCTGCAACAATCGAAGTATAGTGTCTAGATCAAAGGAAGTAATAGTGCCGCTCTATTCTGCTTTGGTGAGGCCCCACCTGGAATACTGTGTCCAGTTCTGGGCATCACAATTCAAAAAGGATGTGGAGAAACTGGAGCGGGTCCAAAAATGGTGAAGGGTCTGAAAACCACGCCCTATGAGGAACGACTTAGGGAGCTGGGGATGTTTAGCCTGGAGAAGAGAGGGTTAAGAAGTTATATGATAGCCCTGTTTAAATACTTGAAGGGATGTCACATTGAGGAGGGAGCAAGCTTGTTTTCTGTTGCTCCGGAGAACAGGACCCATAACAATGGATGCAAGCTGCAGGAAAAGAGATTCCATCTGAACATTAGGAGGAACTTCCTGACAGTAAGGGCTGTTTGACAGTGGAATACACTCCCTTGGAGTGTAGTGGAGTCTCCTTCTTTGGAGGTCTTTAAGCAGAGGCTAGATGGCCATCTTTCGGAGATGCTTTGATTGGGAATGCCTGCATGGCAGGGGGTTGGACTGGATGGCCCTTGGGGTCTCTTCCAACTCTGTGATTCTATGATTCAAACACTCTGTGTTTTTGTTCTATAATACACTTATATCAAGTGATTTTTAAACAAGCTTGATATTTGATGGGTTTTTTTTTGTTGTTGAAAAAACCTACTGGTTTTGGTCCATTTTCATATTTCTTGTTATGGAAGAAGTTTTAAGGATTGAGGGTGCTACCAAGTAAACATTTGTTACATCCAACTCAAGCAAAATTGCTAATATCAAGGCAGGCAATGCCAGATAAATTTCTTAGTACCATGTGGGGTGGGCATAGTGATCATCTAGTTTAATGACCTACCATCAGTCATTATTTTTAATGGCATCTAAGAAAACCTTTTTGGAACATGCTAACATGCTATCAATATTGGTACCTGGAAAAGTGGGCAAAGAATTTACTTAGAGCTGTAGCACAAGTAAATGACAGCAGCCAACAAGGGAGTAGATTCATACTTACAAGATCTGATATGCAGAGATTTAAGGAGTTTGGTGGTTTACACAGGCAGCTTGTATGCTGATGATTAATATTTGTGCTTCTCTTTAAATTCACTCCTCTCAAGAGATAACATGGCTGGTGGAAACATCTTTTACACATTACAATTGTGTGTACTTAGCGTGCATGACAGAAAGGCAACTGTGACATTCACCCTGGCAGCATGTTTATTATTCTGCTTTCCAGCATCAGAGTCTGGAAATGTCATTTCCTTTTCACCTACCAGCTGTTGCAAGCAGGAAATCATATACGCATTAAATATTTTTAAAAGAATTTGGAGGATACTCGAGTGGTGAGGCTGGCTGATGGCATGTTTCCGCATGTGAACATATCTGCTAAACACTTGAACAATTGGTGGAAAAGTCAGGGGTAAGAAAAGGTCTAAAAATGTTTTCAGTTACATTTAAAGCTTCCCAACAGGTTGTTTAGTTTCCTCTCTGGCCCAGACATTCCAGTTCATATCCGTTATCCGTCAGGGGCAAAAAGGATTTCCCTCAATTTGGCTGCTGTACATATGCATACACACAAATACATTCATACCGGTATATACATGTATATTTTACTATATTACTCTGTAAACTTTAACATGAATAAGATATACTTATTCTACAAACTAGTTGGCTTTGTAATGCTATGGTCTTTAAATTGCTTTTTATCATTTTAAAATGTATAATTGCTTTAATATTGCTAATAGTTTAATTCTATATTAATGCTGATGTTCTTGTATGTTTTTAACTACTGTATATAGTCAATAATACAGTAGCCTCTCCGTTTTTGCGGGGGGATCCATTCTGGATCCCCCTGCAAAAATGGAAAATCACAGGTATTCAAGCCCCATTGGCTTGTATGGCATTACACACTCCATTTTGACACTTCCATCTGCCACCCGCAAACAGGCAAGGGATGCAGATTCGAAGTCCATGAAAACGGAAGGGTGACTGTATATACTTCTTTTTCACAGGGGTTCAATTCCAGACCCCCTCATGAAAACAGAGTTTCACTTATATTCAAGCCCCATTGGCTTGAATATAGGTGCAGGTGTTCAGGTGCACACCCCATTCATTGTCCCTCCATTCATCCCTCACAGATAATTGAGGGACGCGAATCTGAAGACTGTGAGAATGGAGAGAGGAATGGAAAGGGCAGAGATGAAAGAACTGGACAAGATTCTAAACAGTAAAGATATACAATTGAGCACAAAAGTTAGAATTGACCAAGCCATTGTATTCCCCGTTGCCATGTGCCGATAAGAGCTGGACAGTGAAGAAAGCAGATAAAATGAAAATGAACGCATTTGAGATGTGGTGTTGGAGAAATGTGTTGAGAATACTGTGGATGGCCAAAAAGACAAATAAATGGGTCCTAGAACAGATCAAACCTGAACACTCCTCGGAAGCCAAAGTGATGAAACTGAGGCTGTCATACTTTGGCCACATCATACGAAGGCATGACTCATTTGAAAATAATGCTAGGAAAGTTAAAAGAGGGGAAAACTGTATTTACAAGGCCTAAGCAGAACAGTGGAGGATAAGGGCTTGGAGTTTCATCCACATGGTCACCATGAGTCAGGTTCAACTTGATGGCAGTTAAAAACAACAAGATACTTGACTATAAGTCTAGTTCATGTATAATTCAAGGGCAGGTTTTGGGCCCACAATTATGGATTTTCATATGACTCATGGGTAAGTTGAGGATAAAAGTCAGGGGAATGTAACATCTAACGGGTGAAGTGAAGGAAAACAAATGTCAAAGAACTTACAAAATTCCAGTAGGCATAACTGTGCTCTTACTAAAAACTGTGGATGGATGAGAGAATGGTGTGTGTGTGTGTATGTCACTACTTCCAGGACAGATTACGGTACTCTTGCCTTTCACCAGGGGATGGCTACTTTCATAAGAATTAACTAAGAATTAAATAACAATACTTCCATTGACCAGTGGATAAGCCGACTCAGTTTTTTGGGGTCAATTTTTTAACTAAAATTTCTACTTAGACACGAGTATATATAGTATATTGTAATTACTGTGTATAATCATGTATAAGTTGAAAATTTCTGTCCAAAAAATTGACCCAAAAACCCTGGGTCGACTTATACATGGGTCAATATGGTAATTTCTTCCCTAGCCTGGCTGTCTCCTGAAGTAAGCCAGGCTGTGGAGGAGAAGGCAGGGCAAGAACCCTCCCCATAAGCCTTGTCCCCAGTCTGACTGCCCCACAGAGGACAGCCAGGGTGGAGAGGAGGAGGGAAAGTAAGCCCTTGGCTCCCAAGCCTCATCCCCAGCCTGAGTGTCTTCCAAGGGGACAGCTGCACTGTAAAGAGGGAAGAAGAACCTAAGTTTTACCTTGACTTACTCACGGGTCATATCAAATACCCTAATTTTGACCCCCAAAGCTGCCTCCAACTTATACATGAGGTCAACTTATAGTTGCCTATATACAGTATTTTATTCTGTAAGCCTCCCTGAAATCCAATCTTCAGGAAAAACAGGGTATACATAAAGATGATGGCAATGATGACAATGACAACAATGACATACCCAAGAATAAACTGTCAATTCTATATATATATATAATACAGGAGTGTCATGGCTGTTCAACAGTTTTTAAACTCACTGCAAACATACTTTTATGTAAAATACATTCTTTTTGTAACAGTGCAATCCTCTGCAAATTTAGTTAGAAGCAAATTTCACTGAGTTCAGTTGGGTTTACTGCCATACTGCAGACTAACAGTAAGGATTTGTGATCCCTATCTCTCACTCTGTATTTTAAGTAGAGAATTCCAGATTCCCCCAGTGTACAAGATATGTTCCCTTCATCTGGGCATCAGCAAGGAATAAGGCATCCTTCCCATAATGATGATAGATGACACTGTTATAACCACAAAAGGAAAGGTCTCCCCAAGATGCAAAAACCCAGAAACTGAGTTGGTAGAAGCTCTGAAAAAGCTAAAGTGGGCAAAATTCATACAGGATGATGATACAATATTGTGGTGATTAAATACAAGCTAGTGTGGTGTAGTGGCTAGAGTGCTGGACTATGACTCTGAGACCAGTGTGCAAATCCCCACTTGGTCATTGAAACCCACTGGATGACCATGAGCAAGTCACACTCTCTCAGCCTTAGAGGAAGGAAAGGACCAACCCACTCTGAACAAATTTTCCCAAGAAAACTGCATGATAGGTTTGCCTTAGGGTCACCATTGTTGGAAATGATTTGAAGGCTTACAATAGCGATAAACGTATCCAGAACCTATTCAACAGTAGGTCTGCAACACCACTTTTTATTAATAATAGTTTCCACTTTCCTGTAGCTTCCTTTAACAATCTTTGGGTTTTGTGGGGAGAGGGAGGGAAGGTTATATCAAGTCAGTGCTAATTACACAGAAAGCATGGAAGCTGCCATTAGAAGGAACACAATTTTAACATTACATTTCAAAACAAAAACTTGATAGAAGGGGAAAGGTGTAGAGATGCTGTACAGTGCAAATTAAGCTGGGCAGGGACAGAGAAGGGAAGATATTTATATTCAGAGTAGGAGAGTTCCAGAGATTAGGAGCATTATTAGTATTATTATTTTGAATCACAGTTGCCTAAATCCTCCACCTAGTTGTTATCCAAAAAAGGAGTTTCCAAACTATGGTTTGCCTACCCATCACTACCAATGCTATTCAGGTCATGATCATCTCTGGCAAGAAAACATTTGAGATGTCAGGTTTTCTGCCGCCGCCACAGCTTTGCGACACTTAAGCTGCCGGAGCACCACGAAGCTGCCCACCATTTGGTCGGGTGGGTGACGTGATGCTCACTTGGGGTGGCATCAGAGCATGCAGCATCTAAACACCCAGCTCTGGTGCTGCCCCCAAGCTAGTGCAAATGGGTAGTCTGTTTCGCCACTTACTCTACAAAAGATTATACTACAACTTCCTTTCCACAGTCTCAAAGGCGCTACAAGATCCCTTTGCATATTAATATTTCAGATCAACACACCTATGTCTCTGAATCCTGCTCATTTCTGAAATTACCATTATACTCGTCTATATGTCAAGAAATTTATGCCCAAAAATTGACCCCAAAATCCCAGTTCGACTTATTTACAGGTCAGTATGGTAATGTGATAGCAACTCTTTCAGATTTCCCCATGCAGTCAGCAGAGCAGTTTATTTCTCTCTTGTGACAAGCACAAAGAGTCCTGGGTGACTGATTGATTTTAAACAAACAGAGTCCCTCTCCCACCTGCTGTCTGGGGAATGAAGAATGAAACGTAAACTGAAAGGAAAGGTAAAATGTTGAAGAAAATACAGTACCTCAATTAGAGTCTCTCTTGGCACATGCACACTCAAGGAGCCTCCAAATTTTACCCTCACCCTATCCACGTCAAAATCATGTCATGTCATGTCAAAATCTATAATTTTGGCCCCAAAATCTTCCCTTGACTTATAAATGAATTTGAATTATAGTCAAGTATATATGGATTAGTGTGAATACCTGGGATCTCCAGGCAGGGCTAGGAAAGTATACTGCCTGGAAACTTTGGAGAGCTTCTGCCAATTAGCTACTCTTGAAGGAATAACAGATAAAATAAGGCAGCTTCTGATCTTGTGCCAACTACTATTATCTCAGTGTTGCTTACTTGCTGGGTTGTTGTGAAATGTGGGGGGCAGAGGGAGAGAGGGAGGGAAGCAGGGAGGAAGGAAGAAAGAAGGAAGGAAGAATGAAAGCGAGAGATTTGAAAACCATGCATGATGCCTGGTGCCTGATGGCTAGGATAAAATTAATTTAATTACAAGAACAAACATAGTGAGCAAGCAGAGGCAGTCCTAAATCTGAATCCAAACAGAAATATTGGAGAGGCTAACATGAAGAGATATTCCCTCATATGAAAATTCCTTGCATACAGAAAGCTGGCATGATAGAGGACAGACTGGAACCCTTCTAATTTTCTACATGAAATTAATTTTTTTGGTATAGGGAAGCATCAAAACAAGTGAATACCTAGGTAATATGTGTAGGAGTGCAGTCCAGGCATAAAAGTTTTATCTGCTGTTTGTGTGAATCATCAGCTATTTTTTTTCTTACATAATATCTAGCATCCAGTACAACACAATAGTCATAACAAATTTATCAATACCATGGTAATAGCAAGGGTTAAAGAACTGCAAACAGATGGGAAACAAGTGACAAGAGAAACAGGAAAAAATGATACAAGTGTATTTTTCTAAACATGTAATTCACTTGGAAATAAGACCCTTGAAATTTCAGATTGACAACCAAATAACAAAGGTGATGCCCTTGTTTTTGCTTTAAAATTACAGTCCATTGAGCAATGGACCACAAATTGCCTAGTCATCTACCCAAGAAGAATTTTCAGGTTATTTTTCATCTAAACTTGGGAGGGGAAGGTGTATTGTTTTTCATGATGCACTGAGGATTTTTCTCTATAATTCTTCATTAAATAGGCACAGCACTGTACAGTCTATAAGATGGGTCCTAAGTTATATTTTGCATTTTCTCCTATACAAGTGGCTGAACATTGCAGGCCAAAGACTGGATGGAACACACAACAAAATCAATGGAAAATGAAAACAAACAGAAATAATGAAAACAAACAAACTAGTTCCACACATTTCTTAATATTCATAAATGAATGGGGAAACTTTTAATAATAAAAACAAATGGAGCAACTAAATGAAGAAAAAGAAATATTTGTTATATCCAGATTCTAGACAAATACTAAGGAAAATTGCTTGGAATGAATAGGATACTTTCCCCTAGCTACAGACTACCTTTGACATATTACCCATGTAGAGCTTGGAAAAGTTACTTTCGGACTACAAGTCTCAGACCTCTGAGTCTCTATGACCACTAGACATCTTGGCTAGGGGATTCTGGGAGCTCTAGTTCTAAAAATAATTCCCCAAACTCTGCTGCCCCAACCTCAAGAGAAGGTTAAGAGGTATATGATGGCCCTGTTTAAATATTTGAGGGGATGTTATAATGAAGATGGAGCAAGCTTGTTTTCTGCTGCAGCAGAGACTGGGACACAGAGCAATGAATGCAAACTACAGGAAAAGAGAATCCACCACAACATTAGGAGGAAATTTCTGACTGTAAGAGCTGTTCAACAATGGGACACACTCCCTCAGAGTGTGGTGGAATCTCCTTCTTTAGAGGTTTTTAAACAGAAGCTGGATGGCCATCTGTCAGGGCTGCTTTGAATACGCATGGCAGAGGGTTGGACTGGATGGCCCTTGAGGTCTCTTCCAACTCTATGATTCTGCGATTCTATAAACTCACAGAAACCAGGGCTGATGGTGACAAATAAATCACCTGACCACAAATCAGGCTGACACCATCAGCAGAGTTAACATTTAAGTCTAATTATGCCTTGGCTCCTCAACAGATGCTCAGCCCATCTCAGAGTTCAGAAAAATTATAGAATCTGATGTTGGGTCTTAGCCAGCTGTCTTAACCAGGCAGTGATAGAACTGAATAATTAGAGATGATAGAAATTGCTCCATATTCGGCCTTGTCATGTATTTTTTTCATGACAAACATCTGGTGCTATAAAGCAGAAGCAATGCTCCATGTCCATTTCTGATGACTTCACTCTCCATCAAGCATGACCTGTCTCAATGGGTATATGACATCATGACTGAAAATGCACTAATGGGGGTGGGGGTGGGGAGAATAGTGACAAATAAGTTATGGGAAGCCACAGACTATTTATTTATACATACACAGTTCTTCTGCTTTCTTCCCCTTCTCTTTTTAAAGCACATTCCATCACATTCTTTCTGTTTTTAGAAGGCATCTATGGCCTTGTCCTGTTTAAATAATAATAATAATAATAAAAATTTTTATTTATACCCCGCTCTTCAGCCAAAGCTATCAGAGCGGCTTACAATTTGTTAATTAGACAATTAACTCCCCTCAAGATGGTGGTTGAAGGGAGGGCTCTTCTTGCTTCCAGCAGGAGGTGGCCTGCCTTTCTCTCCCCTCAAGATGGTGGTTGACGCTGGGCTAAATCTCCGAATCAGGTTAAGACTGTCTTCACGATGCCCACACTCATTTCAGGTCTCCCCCCGCCCCTACATTTAAATAACGAAAGTTTTGCTGTAAGTCTTTGGCTCTCTTTGCAACAATGGCGATAGACGTCTTTACACATGCGATTCCTGTGAAATGCCCAGTGCTGCTGCAATGGGCATGAGTTACTCTGAGGTCTGGATGAGGCACCCAGCATTAATAGCGTGGCTAGGTACCTCATTGTGACCTCAATAGTGGCACTTGGTGGCAAACAGGGACTACATAGGAAGGCAGCCACTTGACATTCATTGTGAGAGCCAAAGACCTGAAGCAAAAAAGAGCAAGTAACAGAAACATTGGGGGGGGGGGGGAATTCCAGCCCAGAATACTCCAGGGGCATCCTGGAGTATCCTGGCATGTGTAGTCCCACTCGCCCTATATGTACTCAAGGCAGCATACATGACTCTGCTTCTTCTCACTTGATCTGCACAACAAACTTGCGGTGTAGGCTAGACCAAGGGGCAACAGTGAGTTTTGTAGCTCAGTGGGGACTTGAATCTGGATCTTCCAAGCCCTAGCTCTTACAGTCAGAAACAACACACATATACATGGATTTGCTGATGCTATTGTTGTGTGCCTTCAAGTTGTTTCTGACTTATGATGACCCTATCATAGGGTTTTCTTGGCAAGATTTGTTCAGGAAAGGTTTGCCATTGCATTCCCTGAGGCTGAGAGCAGGTGACACTATCTTCAGTCACTCCAGTCATCTGTTATCTCTGATTGGAGATAACAGTAGAGAAACCAGTAGGTGCCCTTTCATACTAGAGATTAACAGTGTGAACAATCAGAGAGAGACGTGATGTACTGGTTTCAACACTGGATTATGACTCTGAAGATCAGGGTTCAAAGTCCTGCTCAACCACAAAAAACCACTGGGATGACCTGGGACAACTCACATTCTCTCTGCCTCAGAGAAAGGCAAAGATAACCCTCTTCTGAATAAGAAAACTCCATGATAGGTTCACAGAAACTGGCGATGACTTGAAGATCGACAACAATAACTCTATTGTAGGATACAGCCAATTGCTATGGCTGAATCCTACATAATCCTGGGGTTTGTAGTTTGGCCTCCTCTGTACAAATCTTGCCAAGAAAACCCCATTATAGGGTTGCCTTAGGATCGCCATAAGTCAGAAACAACTTGAAGACACACAACAATAGCAACAACAACAACAACAAGGCACTAGTGATCTCTGGCTGAGAATTCTGAACACTTCGTGAAACTGTCAATCCCACAGGATGTTGCCATGGCAATTAAAGTGGAATATAACACTATAATTGTGTAGTGTGTGATAAAATAATTCAAGAGGAGATTTGGGGATTCTCAAGACATTCAACAGCTGGGTGGGGAAATATGAGCTATAGAATGCACACAGTCCTAGGACTGTTTCGGAGTCCCTCAAGGGCCCTCCAACAAACAAACCATTTATTTCATTGGCCATAACAATTTCTTCTGGGTTTTTTAAAAAGCATCCCCCAGTCTTTACTTTCTGGTTTTTAAAAAAAATCTTTGTTAGGGCCTTTTATAGACTGATGGGGCCTGAAAACCATGGCAAAATTGTGCCCTCAAGGTATTGATAAGTGTTTTTGTGCTTTTCAAAAAGTCAAAACATACGAAGGAAATGTTCTCTAAAATGTTCATTATTAATATACAAAATTGTAAAGTTTTGGCTATGACACTGCTGGGAGCGTCATTTCCCTGGAGATGCTGGAAACCAATCTATATTAAAGGCTCTCACACTAATCTTTCTAAAGACTTCACTTCTTTAAAAATTATGCTAAATTTTCCTGTCTCTAACAGGGTATAAGCAACTAATATATAACACTGTCACAGGAAAGATGCTGACAGCAGGAAGCTAGCAATCCTGTTAGGCTGCCAGAAGAGAATGCTAAGATTAGAGCACTGTTAAGATTACAACCGAGAGAAGGAAAATCAGGCATATTTGACAACAGACTTTCCTTGCTTCTAAATTGTATCCCATCCCATTCCCAATACAACAAGCTGATTTTCCAGTCGGAGAAAATAGTTTCTTCACTTCAGAAAATATGTTTTGATGAAAAAAATCTTTCACAGATTGTCTTTGCACCCAGCTCCAATATTGCAATATCTTATATCTAGGGGTAGGAAGAAAATCTGATTATTTCTGCATTCAAACTGGCCAGGTCCCAGGTTATTTGAAGGCTATAGTCCATCCTATGAACCTGCTTATACTTGAAGATTAGCTTTGGAGGCCCAGGTTGAAGCCTAGATAGTAAGATGAATTAGATTGATGGGCACAAGAAACAGAGCCTTTTCAATGATCCCTTGGGGAACCTTAGGCATGTTTATTTCTTAAAACTGGAAGTGGCCTATAAAAACAGAGGTATAGGACATGGTTGGCCAATTTTTTCCAGTGGGGGTAGTGTTGGTTGGCATTTAAGAAAGCGCTGAAAATGGATCTCTTCCGGCGGGCATATCCACCAGACTTTGTATAACACCTTATTAAATCCCCTGCATTGTTGAAACCCCCTAGATATAGACCACATGGCCAGTTTTAGTTGGTTTTTAACTAGATATAATTTTTAGCTTGTTGTACTGTAGTTGTGTATTAAATATATTGTATGTATTACTGTTTTTATGCTGTAATCCCGCCTTGATCTGCAGGGAGAGGCGGGAAATACAAATAAAATTATTTATTTATTGTTGTTGTTGTTGTTGTTGTTGTTATGTTCCTCTGATGTAAGGCATCCATCATCAGAAGACTGGAGCAGAATGTAAATTTCCTCTCCAGTCTTGCACACTCTCCCAACAACTGATCTGTGATACTGAAGAACGTTCTACAATATACTGGGGGTGTATGAGGGGTGCAGGAGGGTGGGGAAGAAGATAAAGTCTGACTTTGGATTTTGTCCAATAAATTATACTTACAAGGATGAGTTATGGAGCTTTGTGTGTTTTACCATGTACCAAGTTTTAATGGGAAACCAAATAGTGGCTCTATACGAGCAGAACAGAGCTATAATTTTATCTGATTAGTATACGTTTATATAGGTTGCTAGCTATAAAATGAATAAATTTTTAAAAGGCAAAAAGCAATAGACTCTTTTGGAGAAAATGTCAGGTATTATGAACTTCCATAATAAGAAAGGTTTTGTCATCTACCGCATTGTCGGCATGGACGAAAAAGCCTGTGTTTTCCCCCAGCCTCATGTCATCCTGTTTAGACAACACAGGCCAAAACTGGATTGGGCTGGATCTAGGGAGATGGGACACAGATTCAGTGGATCTGGCCCAATCCTGGAGTAAACAGCCATTACCCCAGGTCAATTTGACCCCTGGTTTGCAGTGGAGTTTCCTGGAAACTCTGTAGCAAATCCTAGCTATTTAAATGGCTCCTTACCTTCCCACACCATCACTCCTACTGAGAAGCTCCCCCATCACCATGTCTAATGCAGAAAGCTGAGCACATTGCCATGAGGGTCCAAGCGAGGCATCCTGTTTCCACATCAGGTGTGATAGACAGATAGATAGGCAGGACTTTTCAATAACTGGAAACTTTCCTCAATGCATGCATACTACCTGAAACACTATATCTCCGCATATGAACCTGCCAGAGTCCTAAATCTTCTGGGAATGCTTTCTCTTGGTCCCACCACCATCACAGGCTTGCTTGTTGAAGAAAGCCTTCTCGGTGACTGCTCTCACCCTCTGGAACTCTCTTCGACTGGAGGCTAGGCTGGCCCGCTCCTTGTTTTCCTTTCACAGGCAAAGGCATTTTTATTCAAGCAGGCTTTTATATTTATATTTGTGTCAGGGAGGCTTTTATACAGGGTGTTTTTAATGCTATTTTATACTGTTTTTAACTCAGTGATTTTAATTGTCTTTAAACTTTCATTGTAGAGCTTTTAAAATGATTTTATCTGTGAGCCACCTTAGGTGCCTTTCTGGGAGTGAGTGGCACAGAAATTCAATAAATACCTAAATAAATATAAGTTATAAATTGGATGTCGACAGATGTAAGATTGGTGAATAGGGCCATGGTTTTGCAGTGACAGTGTAACTGCTCTGATATTTTAAAAGGATGCTATTAGAGCTTTGTGCAATTTGTAGCTATATATTTACACACAGAGATGGATGCCTACCCACTTTATTTGGTTGAAAAATTAGATACCGATATATATTATTAGAGAAATCTACTCTGCAGTGAGCAAAGTGTAATAAATAATAAGGGGGGGGGGAAGTGTTAGAAATACAGACTGTGGCAGAATTAAAAGTCATAGCCATGTCTTAGCCATGCCACTGCTGAAGAAAAGATTCCAGCCATGTGTCCATACTACATACTGTAATTTTAACAGTTTGATACCATTGCAAGTGCCTTGGTTTTGTCCAGGGGAATACTGGGATTTGCAATTTCATGAGGTGCTTAGAATTATCTGCCAGGAATCAGAGGCACTGTAGCAGTGGAGAATTCTACATACCGCTCCTAACTATAACTCTCAGGGGTCCACAGGATGGAGTATTGGTAACCAGGTCAAATACAGGAGCCCACATTTGAACTGGCCACCCTATGAACTAACAATGTGCTTTTATGAAAGGGAAAATCTGTTGTAGCATCTTGGCCTTCCAGAAAATCAGAGTACAGTTGGCCCTCCACATTTGCAGCTTTGATTTTTGTGGATCTGATTATTTGCAGTTTTGATTAATATGCTATCTTTAGGAATCTCTAGGTCCACTAGCACAACTCTGCCAGAAGTTGACCATAGAGTTGTGCTGGTGGACCTAGAAGTTCCTAGAGAAAACACTTCTCTAGGCATGTATAGGTCCTCCAGCACGATTCTATTATCAGCTTCTGGAAGATACTGACCACCGAGTTGCAGTGGAGGACCTGGAGTTTTCCAGAGAGGTGTTCTTGCATGTAAAAAGAATAGTGTTTATTTATTTGCAGGTTTTCCACATTCACATGGGTCCTTCACCCTTAAACCCAGCAAATGTGGAGGGACCACTCTAATATAATATATAATATTTATTTATTTACATCCCGCCCTAAAGGCTATCAGAGCGGCTTACAATTATTATTTTTAATTAGACGGTTCCTTGCCCTCAGGCTTACAATCTAAGAAGACATGACACAAAAAGAGAAGGGAATAGTTTTGGGGAAGGGGATCAGGTCCAGCAGCAAGCATTCTCTGTTCAAGGACCATTGATGTTGGACCATGTTGAACAAGATGGTTAACAACTGCACAGAAAACACAGAAGGAGGCAGAAAGGGGAAGAGACAGAGAGTGTGCATTACTTCAGTTTCATGAACAGATAATATTAAGGCAGAATTAAATCCAGCCCTGAAACCTGTGTATTTCTGACTTTCTGCTGCTTTGGATTTCCATGGTAACAAGAAGCTTCAGGCTTTAATTACAGCAGTGACTTTAAGAAGAGTGCTAACTCCTCTCACCCTCTTTCTTTCAAGGACACCTCTCTGTACGTTGCCTTACTAAAGGCTAATATTAGGTTCTAGAATAAATTATACACCATACTGTGTGTACTCTAAAGAGGGAGTGGGATGAAAATGAGTCTCTCCCAAGATAAATTATGTGATCTATATATATTATAAAATTCCAGGAACAATATGCATCTCATATTTATGTTCCCTGGCGTGGTTGTGGGTAAGCAGCACAGATATTTGTGTGATACATCACTGCAAGGACTACCTAGTCCTCCTTCAACCAAATAAAGCTCTAAATAAGGGTTAGAAACCTGCTTTTTAAAAGAGTGTTGCAGTATAAACCTAAATGTCCACCAAGCTGTGGAAAAGATGCTTTGATTGGCCACGGTTCCCAGAAGCAGACAATCAGCATGATGGTCATTCTAGGACTTATAGTTCAAAAAGGTAATTTTTCTGAGTGCCAAGCCTTTCAGAATGCTAACAGTGATGATAGAGAAACGCCTTTTTGTTCACCTTTCTATAAGCTTTTTACAATTTTTCCACACAAGTACTGAAACAAATTGCTTAACATCCTTAAGTCTTCTTGAGCACTCAGAAAAATAGTAAGAACAGAGCAACTGTATTAGATAAATGACCTTCCTAGAGCATCTCATGAGCCTCTCATCATCCTAAGTGTTGGGTGATTCAAGTTTTCTAAGGCTTCAGCCTTTGTTAAGGAAACAAAAAATATTTAAGTATCCAAAATATCAAAATCAAGCCTGTTAGGGTCTAGCTTTAAATCAACAGAGTAGCAGAAATGTGTCCTTGCCTAACAATGCTTCCCTAAGAACTGAGACTGATTCAAAAAACAACACAAATAACTTGCAGTTTAAACAAAAGTTTACTAATGCCTTGAATCTACATATGCATAGAGGGTATATCCTCATCTAAGTAATGAATAGTTCAGTAAAGAAGAAATCTTTATCTCACCATCTTTTCAAAGAAAGTTGAGAAAGAAGGAAGATGAGGAAACCAACAGGGCTGGAGAAACTATTTTTTGTGTGAAAGAGAACCTCCCAAAAGTGAGAGTGACCTGAATCACATGCTTTGTTTACCAGTTTGCAAAGTTATTGCCCTCTGATGCAGTAGGAGCAAACGGGATGTTAGCAGAGGGGAGACAGCAGGATTTGCATGCAGAAAAATCTATCTGTCTAAGGAGGGAAAGAGAGAATGCTAAAATCTTCCAACACTAGGTATCAATACAACCCAGTCAATTCCAAATTTACCTAACAGAGCCTGTTTCTTTCCTCCTGGAGGTAATTGTCCATATTTAAGGAGACATAGGAAATGCAAATAGGGTTATAGAGTATACAATCCCACCATCAAGTCAGATTAGGAAAAAAGAAGGGAACAATGGAAATAGGAGGCGGGGTTGGCTGGATTCAGTAGCAGCCATGGGCAAACTTTAAAACAAATCTGGAAGGGTTTCGACTTGTCTTGTATAGGGGTTAGGTACAGTCAACCCTTGACATTCATGGGAGTTAGGGGCACAAGAGTGGGCATACTCTAGATGTGCTAGACTACAATTCCCAATATTTACTAGCAAGCATGCTTTTGTTTTGTTGTTGCTGTTTCTGCTGCTGTAATACACCTTCAAGTCCACTCTGACTTATGACAACTCTATCATAGGGTTTTCTTGAAATATTCAGAGCCTTCCTCTGAAGCTGAGGGTGTGTGACTTGCATAAGGTTGTCCAGTGGATTTCTATAACTGAACAGGGATTTGAATCCTGGTCTCTCAGAATTTTAGTCCAACATTCAAAACACTATACCATGTTGGATCTCTTCCCAGCCAGCATGGCTGATAAAAAACAATGTGTGTTGTTGTTGTTGTTTTAAGTGTCATGTTAATATTACCCGCTGTGTCACTATCTCAAAAGGTCACTCTCCAATATCCTAAAGTAACTGCATTGAAATATTTGAGGAGGGGTGTCAAAAGAACATTTTCTTGGTGTCATTTAAATTAGCTTGTCAAATGAATCCAAAGTTTTACTGAGAAATTATTTCACTGGAATATGTATAAACATATCAAAAGAAGACTTAATACCATATAGCTCTTCTTATTCAAAATATCAAAAACACAAGTAAAAACACTACTAGCTATAGTAGGCCCCAGAGAGTTCTACATTTATATTATACATGCAAACATACTTTCCTGGGATGCTCACTTAGGGGAGGGAAATATTAAGCATAACTTGAGAAATACCTGGTTTAACTCCTACTGTATCTATCCATTGTTTTTAATTTAATGAAACAATTCATTTAAAAAAAATACAGAAACAGAAAAATTTCCACCCCATACCATTCAGGCCTTTCCTTTCGTTCACCTTTAAATGTTGTGTAACAAATAAAAAGGGAAAACTGGAGCTGATGCTGACAGAAAAGTCTCGGTCTAGGATTTCTCACTTTGGAAATACCAGAAGTGAAAGGCACCTGGCTTGTGCTGTGTGTGTGTGTGTGTGTGTGTGTGTGTAGGGTGGGTGCGAAACAGCAAAAGTTCAATTTGACTAACCTTATGCTTGCTTTCTCAATTCATTTGCCAAAATTAACACTGCTGAAACAAGGAGGCATATCAAAAGGTGTTAAACACACTGGAATTTGGAGCAAAGTCATTGTTATATACTTTCATAACAAATGAAAATGAATCACACTGGTAATATGATACCCAAAATTGTACCCAACTTAAAGGAAGGCAAACAGTGCTGGGGGAGGGGGGGAACAAACACTGAAAAAACTACATATGTTTAAGTGGGAACCTAATGCTATTTACAGAAACTAATTTCAGTAGCAAAGTCATAATGAGCAAAAAATGAATTGTGGATTTTAATCAGGATAGAAAAATACTTCTTACCTGTGTGTGACATTAAAATATCCCAACCTAAAATTTCTGAGTTGTAAAAAAGACCACAGCTACATATACCCCATTCTGAAGTTCAGAATTTTAGCAAAAGTTTTTATTTTATTTTATTTTATTTCCTGCCTTTTTCCCAACATGGGACTCTAGGTTAGCCCATGAGTTCCACAATGGAATAAATGCACTATTTAAATGTAATGAGTAAAGCAAGAGTGGGGGAAGTGCTGCTTACAGATACAGTGGTTTGCCTTCCCCCTTTGCTGTGGATGAAAAATGGCAATAAATAAATAAGTCAGTAAATATCTACTTGCAAATAAGCAATTAAGTATCTAAATAATATATCAAAAACAATCTAGGTTTTTGTATCACAGACTTATTAAAAAGAAATACATGTCAATGCAGCAAAACACACAGAAGAAGAAATGAAAATATATAACCTTCATCACTAGGGAAAGCATATGAAACAGTGTACTGTATCACACACGGAACATGGAAGTAGAAATGTACTGTTTATTTATCACCCTGCATGCTGGTCACTCGTTTTACAGAAAGGAAAATAAAAGGATATACCTTATTCTATGCATGCTGACCATTTCAAATTAATTTATTGTTTTTAAAAAGCCACAATGTAAAATAAATTCTGCTGTAGACTCAAGCAACTCCAGCTCAGCTAGGTAAGATTTCTTTACTCATTAAGAAAACATCACCACACACATTTTACCAGAATACTTGGATGAGCAGAATTTTCTCCTCGCAGTCGTATAATTAAGAGGAAAGGAATAATTAGCCCAACTGATTCCTTTTCTCTGACCAAGTGAATCTGAAGAGGCAGGATGGTGAAAATTTGCTTGCACTGGAATTTGCTTGGATGAAATTCTAACTATTCAAAGGACACTGGGTGCTCTTTGGGATTACAAAGTCTAATGTGGTCGGTCGGGCCTTTTGCTTTTATATAAGTGCACGTGCTTCCAAAGATCAGAAAGAACAGAGAAAGGTTTGTTAATCATTACTGAAATGAATGACAGCATCAATCCTTTTGTACTGTTAATACCAAACTGTCAGAATAAAAGACCTTTACAAAACAATTGGTTTTATTCACTCATATATTCACTCAACAGTATCATTTATGTACAACATTTTTACCCTGCCTTACCAAACACTCACACAAATCATTTGATTCACTTAGCCTGAAAACGAGAAGCCACAGTGTGTAATGCATGCCCTTTGAACCTGTGCTGTCCTCAGATAACCATTACGTTTCTTAAAGAATTTTGGAGGGGGAGTTGGGAAATTACCTAAACCAGCTCGTTCTATTGAAGGAGGAAGCTCGGTTCTCATTTTAAAGTAAGTGAGCCAAAGAAATCAAACTAGAGCATAAGCACCATCATAAGCAGAGTATGAGACGGATCAAATGATTCCATGACATAAGCCACATCAACGTGAAGTGATAGTCTGTACAGGTTGAGTCCCCTTATCCGAAATGCTTGGGACCACACATGTTTTGGATTTTGGATTTTTTTCAGATTTTGGAATACTTAACATATACATAATGAGATATCTTGGGGATGAGACCCAATGAGATATCTTGGGGATGAGACCCAAAATCATTTTTAATGTGGCGTTGAAGGCTTTCATGGCTGGCATCCATAGTTTTTGTGGGGTTTTCGGGCTATGTGGCCATGTTCTAGAAGAGTTCATTTTTGACGTTTCGCCAGCATTTGTGGCTGGCATCTTCAGAGAATGAAGATACCAGCCACAGATACTGGTGAAACGTCAGAAAGGAACTCTTCTAGAACATGGTCACCTCGCCCGAAAACCCCACAAAAAACTATAGATACATTTTTGTTTCTTATACACATGTAGTTTGTTCTAGTGTAAATGCTCTCTGACAGAGAAGGCTACATGTCTCACAAAACTATAATTCCCAGAATATCATAGCATTGAGCCACGGCAGTTAAAATGGTGTCAACCTGGATTATTTCTACAGTGCAGACACAGCCTTGAAGATGTAACAGAATGGGATGAGTGTTTCTACAGTAATGTAGTTTTGGGGATCCCATATCTCTATATCGTACAAGATTTTCTTACTTTGAGGCTAGAATACAAAGCTTCCAATACTTTCTGCCTCTCTGGCATATATGCAGCATAACAAAGTGGCTAATTTTCTAAAAGACCTAATTTCCATTATTCCCAATAATTTATTTCCCAAATAAAATGGCGATGGCATCTGATGCAGGTCTGGTTTCAGCAGTGTTTGGTTCATCTTTACTAGAATGTTTTGGCAGCTATTCCTATAGACTAGATTCATGTGAAAAGTTGTATATGAATTGGTCACTCACATACATTTCCCAGGAGTATCTTGAAAGCAAGATGCTGGTATTTTGGCCTAAATCCAGCTCAGAGACAAATTAATATTGATGTTCAGCTAACTGAAATAACTACATACATGCTTTCATGGAAATTATGCCTAGGAAATGCTCTAGAACAGTACCCTCTAACCTGATCTGCTCTCGGTGTGTTAGACTGCAATTCCTATCATCCTCAAGCCAGCATGGCCATTTCATCTTGCTAAGAAAAACAGGAGCTGTAGTCTAACATGTTTGGAAAGTACTACATTAGGAAAGCTGGTCCCAGAATGTTTACATCAAAAGAGGCTCAAACTCGAAGTCAAACAAGGGGATTACTCCTAGTCCCTATCTAGAATAGACCCAGTGAAGTCAATGGGATTTACACTAATGTTTATTAACAAGCCCTATTTATTTCAATGGGTAAACTCATTCTGAAACTAAGATTGAATTTCATCTTCAGTTCAGAAACAAACTCCTCTACACATTTTTTAAAAATTATTGGCTACAAAGTAAAATTAAGATGAATGAAACCGAACAAGCTAAGAATAAATCATTAATGTGATCTGAACCAGACATTTGTTTTGCCTGTTGCTTTTTTACAGCACAATGAAAGATTGCTCAGGATAAAAAGCACAGTCACAAAGCATCCTAACCTCCTGGCTGGAAACTACAGGCTGTTAGTTACGCAAATCTGAAACCCTCCTCTGTGCTAAGGATTGTTAGATATGATGCATGGAATCTGCAAACGCAACTCACAGTCCATGTCAGCAGCATGGTCCACTGGGCAGCTAATGAGCAAGAGCCAGTTCATAGAACGTTTTGATCTGGCCTCACTGAAGAAAAAGTGACAGAGGAAGAATAAATAGAGTTGTAGGCCACCTGGGGAGAAAGGGTGGAGACAGTCACCTTGCTGGACATCCAATGTTTCCAAGTCTGTTGTGTCCTTTTGTTTCTATGGCTGTGCACTTGACTGTCATGTTTTTGACTGTCACCCTTTGCACTTGACTGTCACCTTTTTTTTTTTCATCTTCAGTGTGCAGCAAAAGAGGACAAGGCACTGCACAGTGTAGGACACTCAAGAAAAAAGAAGGACATTACCAAATAAAAGTTAAAAACAAGAATATGAATATAAATTCATGCTTCTTAGACATGCTCAAACTGGAGGACAATTTGGAATTCCTCATGGACAGAAGGTTGAAATACAGTAGAGTCTCAATTATCCAACATAAACTGGATTGGCTGATAGTTGGATAACCAAAAATGTTGGATAATCCGGAAGGTCCAAGAAAAGCCTTGAAATCACTATGAATTGCAAATGTATTACAGTTTTATTGCAATAACAGTAAAAGTAAACGTAAAGAAATCACTGATCAACATTGTGATGTACAGTATAAACAGATGTACAGAAGAGAAGATTAAGAAGTGATATGATAGCCCTGTATAGGTATTTGAAAGGGTGTCAGATTGAGGATGGAGCAAGCTTGTTTTCTGCTGCTCCAGAGAACAGGACATGGAGCAATGGATGCAAACTACAGAAGAAGAGATTCCACCTCAACATTAGAAGCGATTTCCTGACACTAAGAGCTGTTCAGCAGGGGAACACACTCCCTCAGAGTGTGATGGGGTCTCCTTCTTTGGAGGTCTTTAAACAGAGGCTGGATGGCCATCTGTCAGGGATGCTTTGATTGGGAGTTCCTGCATGGCAGGGGGTTGGACTGGACAGCCTTTGTGGTCTCTTCCAACTCTATGATTCTATTACTAGTTCCAGTTAGAGTAGACCTACTGAAGTGATGTGGTTTACATAAATGTTAGTCTACTATTCAGCAGTTTTCAATGGTCCTGCTCCAACTGAACTAACAATTGGATTGTGCCTATGAAGGGAGGAGCAAATTATGAAAGCAACTTATTAAATACAAAGAGTAAACAAAATAAGGTGGATAAATAGAAATAGGGTGAAGTTGGGGAAGTTAATGAATTTTAAAAAAAGAGATATCTTATTGGATTAAAAACTCATATGAGAAAAAAAAAACTTCCCCAAAATTACAAATTCAGCAATGTAGTTATGCAAAGTAAAAAAAGCAATAGAATGGTATTAGTGTTAAAGCTTGCGCTGCTGGGATTGTATTGGCTGAAAACAAATGCATTATCTTAAACTCAAACAGGTCCACTGATGCAAAAAGAATACATGAACAAAGAACACGTGATACTTCTCAATGTTGTTTTAAATAGAAACCATGTTTGGAAAGATTAGCAAGCCTTTATGCAACTGCACTATCAATATTAGAGACAGGATCTTAAACATAGCCTGCAGATAGGCATCTCAAAGGCAAATGGCCATTAGATGATTATGTAAACTCATCTCTCTATCTGGGGGAGAAAAAGAATGTACAAATTAAGATAATGCTGCATTTGTCAAGTCAATAGCTAGGCATGATACATCCCTTTACTTCAATCTGCATAATTCTATATCCATGAAATGCATTAAAGGTTTCAAAGAAAGCATTTGTCAGATCAAACAAGGGCCTCCTCCCAATCTTCTCATGTCTATTTTCTAATATATGTAATGTGTTTCCCACTCTTAATATGCTATTTCACTTTTTCTGACTACAGTACTTTCAATCTTATTCATAGGCTCTTTGCAAATAAAACAAAAAAATGTCTTTTAAAAATGTTAACAGAATTTAAGTAAAGCATGGCAATCTAAACCTGTCTCACTGTTGGAAGGATTTATTTACTTATTTATTCCAAGAATGTGTATCCTGCCTTTATCCCACAATGGTATTCTCCCACAATGGGATAGATGACTCCATTTCTTTTTGAAAGGTGCCAGCGGAACAAGTTGTGATTCCCTGGAAGTGCTCAGAGATTGAAAAGTTCTTTTTTTTTTTCCCGGACTGCAACTCCCCCAATCCCCCAGTCATCATATGCCCAGTGGGGGATGCAAGGATGTATAGTGTCTCCCCCAAAAAACCCTACAACACAACAACCCAAAAATCCTTTCCAAACTCTGGTAGAGCTCATACTTTGAATGGAGAAGGTCCCAGATTCAATCCGTTGAATTTCCAGGTAGGGTTAGGAAAGACTCCTGTCCAATCCTACAGAGCCATTAGAAATCAGTGTAAGTGATAAGCAGGCATCACACTGGAGGAACAAGGACCTATATTAGACCCATACCAAACCTCCAAGAGCCACACTATTGATACTGAATTCAGTTGCCATCAAGGTTGCCTCTACATGGATACTGCTGCCAAAATTCTGTGGCGATAGCAGCACTACTCTATGGTGGAAGAGTATCCCAAAACTTTCTCTAATATCATAGTGTTCTGCTAGGCCACATGATAGAGGGTCTCCACACTGGCTGATGAACCTATATTTGACCAGTGTTTCCTATCTCTGATGTAGAGAGTACTGAGACAGAGGGGCCAGTTGCTTGCTTCATAACAGATAGCTTCAAATATTCTTTTACACAGCTGTTAAATCACATACAAGAGACCTCTACATTTAGCCAACAGCAAAATTACTTCTAATTTACTGGAACTCTCCTGGACATAATGCACTTCCAGGCTAAAGTCTAGGAGATGAGAGGTCAAGTAAAACTAAGTGGAAATTCTTAACACTGAAAATGCAACAGAGTGATTTTTCCCCTAACAGATGCTGATTCATATTCTACATTTACTTTTTAATCTTGCATGACATCATGACACCAGATGTTAAATGCTTTTTTTTTTGCTTCATTACATTAAACAAAGGATATGCTGTTTTTTGAAACTGCTTTAGTAGAAAAAGGAAAGCCTCTAGCATGCCCTTCCATAGTAATTTATCTAATCTCTAAAAGCATGAGAATAACAACAAAACAATCATATTAGAAGTAAACTTGAAATAATACCCTTAAAAAGTGGCAGCAACTGTGTAGCTCTCCAGATGTTAATGAATTGCAGCCCGCAGCCTTCCATTCAACTGTTCTATTGTCCAGAACATCTGGGAACTAGTGCTGTGTAAATTAAATTACACCAGTCCAAACCAGTAGGAAATAGCTCTTGTTTATTTATTACTGGCATGACTTGTCTGTAACATCTGGTCTCTTACAGCCATATTCTGTACCAAAGAGAGTTTCCAACATGTTTCCAGTAGCAGCCTCCATAAAACAAACTGCACAATAAATGGTCTGGATCACTGAAGGCAGGCTATCTCTACCCATCTAGCCATAGCAGTCCAACATAACATGGAAGGCATTGCAATCTGGCTTTCTAAGGTCGTCTTCATCCTATTAATTTCAAAACCCTCCTTGCAAGCAAAGATCTAGCAGAGCCAGATTGGGTTAGAATCTTTCCTTGCTATACCATTTTTTTTTTCACTAGTAGGGCATACTCAAAATTATCATTCTTTTCTATTGCCTTCCTTGTAGGCTTAAAGAATGTGGCTTGCATATGTTCACCTGTGAGTTTCCATGGTTGAGCAGGGGTCCAAACCCTGGTGTCTCAAAGTCCTAATCCAACACTCAAATCACTACACTACACTTGTTCATGAAACCTCTTCTGTGCTACCCAGCCACCAGTGATGCAGACCTTAGAGAGATTACCAGAAGTTATAATATGCTCTAGAAAAATCTAGAGCTCTCAAAGCAAGATTGGGGGGAGGGGGAGGTCAACCTAAGCATTATTCAAACAAACATAACTGCTCAGTTCCAACTGCTTAGAATAATTCCAAATCTGGATATATATACATACTTACTTGCATACACACACACACACACACACGTCTAAATGTACAAACAAACAAATCTAAATGGCAGCTTGTCATATTTTTGGAGGACCTATTAGAGGTGAGGGAGAATTTCAACTTAGTGCACCACTGATATTTTAAAAAATTACAAAGAATGCAAATTGCTTCGTATCTGAGCCATCAAGTAATTGAGGTGCTGTTGCTTTTTAAATGTGAGTGTGGGAGAAACCAAAGATTGGCAATTAATCTACCCGGTGTCAGGTTATCTGAATGCTTACTTCTTAAAAGCCAGTACTGTATTCAAATTCTTGTGTATTCAACCAACTTAATGTTTACATTAGCACTACCACTTCTTTTTCCTGGAAGGCTCTTCCTCTTTAAGGCACAACATGGTACTTATCTACTGAGTTCAACTACCCTCTATGCCCTGGGAAAGCCCTTCTCTCTATCCCATCACATTCACAGGTACATCTGATGGGAACATGGGAGAGGGCTTTTTTAGTGACATAATTCCAAGTTCTGTAACTTCCTTCCCAGGGAGAAGCATCCTCCTTGCTAACTTTCTGTCAGCAGATGAAGACCTTTTCATTTCAGCAGGATTTTGAGGACTGCTATTGCTTAGGTGAAATAGGCCTTGTATAACAGACTGGATTTTCTATTTCTTCTTTCCTCTTTTCAGTGACATATGTTTTCAACTGGTTTTAATTCTTTAATCGTTTTAATTACTTATTAAACTTTTGTATGCTGTAATTGATTAACTGTTTGTTGTTGCTGTGTGCCTCCAAGTCATTTCCGACTTATCCTGGGGTTTTCTTGGCAAGTTTTTTCAGAGGGAGATTGCCGTTGCCTTCCTCTGAGGCTCAGAGAATGTGACTTACCCAACCATGGCCAAGCTAGGGTTTGAACCCTGTCCTCCAGAGAGTCCTAGTCCAATGCTCAAACCACGACACGACACCACAATTTTGTATGTCACTTTGAGTCCCAAACTCAAAAAAGGTGGGATGATGATGATCTGTCCAGCTGTCTCTCACTTACAGTCTAATCCTATCACATTGCTTTGCCTGTGGTAACAAGAAACTGTAATAGCCATGACTAAGAGGTGTGTGATGCTGCTTTCACTGAGCTAGTTCCAGCTTAAATTGTAGGTGTGGATGGGGGAAGAACCCCAGCCTTGGACTCATTTGAGCAAACAAAGGGGGAAAACTCACTGCTCCTAAAAGCATTACATAATGATGTGATATTGAAGTTCTACCAGTATGTGCTTCGTATGCACAGGGATTTATATTTTCATTTTAAATATGGGGGGGGGGGGGTTCAACTGAAATGTTTGATACCTAGAATTTAATTCTGAAAAGCTGCAATCCATCTTAAGGAAGAATGAAGCCTTGCTCATTTTAAAAGAATACTTGGTCTGTCTTAAGGAAGAGTAGACAGCTACCTCAAGCGTCAGATCTTGGGAGTGAGCAGATGTGCTCTCCATCTTCCAGGCCTTTCCTCTTGGCCTTTTCCTTTGAACATCTCCAAAACTAGCCTATTGCCCTCAGGTGAGAAAGGGACACTAACCAGATGCCAGTGATCCAGTCAGCTTCTGATCATCAAATGAAGGAAGACACCATCTTGGCCTTTGCCTCAGAGAGCAAAATATTTTGGTCCAGTCCTTGGGGTAGTTTTTCACCACTGCATTTGTGAAGACATATTTCATAGTGTATGAAAAATGTTAGTGAAATCTCAGTAAGTAGAAGTATACATGGATAAGATTTCCAGAGCTTGGACTAGGACTCTGGAGACCAAGGTTCAATTCCCCCCACAGCCATGAAACCCAGTGGGTGAGCTTGGGCAAGTCACACTTTCACAGCCCCAGGAGATGGCAATGGCAAACCTCCTCTGAACAAATCTTGTCAAGAAAACCCAACGATAGGGTTGGCATAAGTCGGAAATGACTCAAAGGCACAAAACACACAAAGAAAGTTTCTCTTTTGGACTATAGTTCCCAGAGTCCTTTAGCCAGCATGACCCCTGGCCATATGAGCTGGGAAACTCTGGAAGCTGGAGTCTATAAAATGAATTTTCCCAAGCTCTGAAGATTTCTGAGAGACAAACTTTAAGAATCTCATTCTCCAGGACCTCTCCTGTCTTATGAGCAGGGGAGGCAGAATAAGCAAAGCGGGCAAAATGTCATGCAAAACATTCCTTTTTAAACACCATAGGATAAGGATGTTTAGAACAACATCAGCAACAAAAAACAAAAAACTAGTTTCCTTCCTTGGAGCTCCCTTAAACAGAGGCTGGAAAGCCATCTGTCAGGGATGCTTTGATGGAGCATTCCTGCATGGCAGGGAGTTGGACTGGATGGCCCTTGGGGTCTCTTCCACACTATGATTCTATGATTCTAGTAGAGAAAATACATGAGCCAGTTACAAGAAATGGCAGCAACAATCTTGCTGCCAAATATTTTCTCTTTCAAATCTGAAGGCACATTATTTTAAATAAAAGTATTCCAAACAAAGAAAGATACTAAACACTATCTAACATAAACAAGTGGAAGGCTTCTGTGGGGTTGACTGATCAGTGAGGACTATTTACAGAGATGTTCTGCATGTTAACAGTGAAGAACTGTAAATAGATAACTGTAAAATGATTACAGGGTATGTATCCTAGGAGACTAGACAGAGCTCTCATAACTAAAAAAGGCCCAGTACTTTGCCTTGTTTCCCTTGCTAAATACGTGCTACATAAATAATGAAAGGAAGGTTAACAAATGCAGTTGATGTCACATTTTGGGACATACTGCAAAGTATGGATTGCTGTTTGCTCATCCTGCCAAATTATTTATATGCCTTCCCCCCCCCCCCATCCTGCTCATCTTTCACTTCCCCACCCTCCATGCATCCCAAATGCCAGAGCATTAGAATTTCCTACAGTGACTCCCTTCAAAACCAAGGAAGAATCTTTACAACAGCATCTTGATAGCTGGAATTCAGGGCTCTTTGAAACAAATCTTTTAACCAAAGAAGTTCTGTGTTCCAGCAGAAATATTCCAAAGTAATGTCTAGAATGGCCTGTTCTCCATGACACTTTAAACCAAATGAACGCAAGCAGCAGCTTTTAAACAAATGCACACACACACACAAAGAGGGGGAAAGAAATACAGTTCAGTTTAGTCTATCAGATTTCTGCTGACTCTATGTTTTTAAATGGAACTGCCTCCTTATTCCAAAATGACAGGACTTTGAGAGGACAATGCATGCAAAAGAACCCCAAGCATTCTTGCTTCTAGACAGAATGCTTTTCTTTGAGTTGTAAAGCAATTTTTCAATACTAATGTGCATAATGAATCTAAGACAGATCATGGAACTGAAAAGGAAACTAGGATCCATTGAAAATCCTCTACAGAAAAGGTAGGAAAAAGCACTAAAGAGCTATTAGAAAAGCTGCAAATATTTAAAAAAACAAACCCTTAAGCCTTCTTCCCACATCTCTGTACTCTCACACTTTGTCCCTGCAGTTTAGGCAGAAGCACAACATACCTGCACAGCGTATAAATGCATAGGACGAGTGGCATTGTTCTTCCCAGTGAAAGAGATCACGTGATAACACTGAACTTCAAGAGGGGAGGCTGTGCCAGCATGTCGGTATAAGCAAAAATACACCACTGGAAAAATTAAAAGAGCACAAGCCACCCCCTTCTCTGCCCACAACAACCCATTGTAGCCTATGCTTTAAACACCGCAAATGGGTTCTCAGGCATAATAGCACATAAATGCAAACTCAGCCTTGACACCAACAGTTCAGTACATGCTGTAGCACCGCCTGTCATAGTTAAAAGGATGCAGAGCTGTGAGGATTCAAACTGCTTCCCCCTGGAGGGCATATTAAAGAAAATCAGACTTTTTAAGACAGCCTCCAGGCTTTGATTAGGCATACTAATGTTTCTTTGGGTGGATCAAGACAGCTCCATTCTGTAATTAGAAATTTTTAGGGCTTCCTTTGAGCACAGTGTTTATTACACACAACAGAGGCAGTTATACATGATATGGCTTTCCAGTTTTTAAACTGCACAAATAGGCTCCCCTCCTCAGACCCTTACCCTTCATGTGAGAAGAGAAACAGAAATGGCAACGCTAATACATTAACCCCTCACATATTTCTACCCAGTTTTTGAAGGTCTGAATAAGGCTAAGGGCTCTGACCCCGAGTTTCAAGAAGTTATTTCTTAGACTTCAACTCCCAGAATCCCAAGCCACAGATTCTGGGAGATATAATCGAAAGAAGCAATTTTCCCAAATTCTGGCCTGAACATTCATAGAAGAACACACTGGCAATGCCAAGGGAAATGTTTTCCTTCTTTTTAAACCTTTGGTTCTCAAAAGCCTTCACTTGCTGATGGAAGACAAAACAAGCAAGCTGCTATTCTGGCCTCTGTATGAAGGGAGTTCCAAAAGGTAGGGTCAGCCACTGAGAAACAACTGAGCAATCACTTCTGATTTGGGGAAGGAATACTATTTTGTGTCTCATAAAGCCCACCCCCCCCCCCCCAATTAATATGGTGCATTGGTGGTACAATTCTCTGTTTTGGAGGGGTTTTTTTTTCCAGTGATGGAGAGCTCAGGGGACCATAGTGGGTCAGAGGCAGTCTTTGACCCATACTCTTCTCATCTTGTATATAAAGGGTTTGAGAATATGGGGATCAGAGGTTTGAGCTTCACGAGATTTGTTTTGACTTTTTAAACATATATACCTTTAGCAATAGCAATAGCAAGTACATTTCTATACCACTTCTAAGTGCAAATAATTGCCCCCAACAAGCTGGGTACTCATTTTAACAATCTTGAAAGGATACCAGGTTGAGCCAACCCTGAAGCCCTGGCTGGTATTGAACCCACAACCTTATGGTTTGTGAGTGAGTGGCTACAGTACAGGTATGTAACCACTGCACCACCAGCGATTTACTCATTATCCCTGTTCCCCCAAAAATATACAGAGGGAAAGGCAGATTTTCTTTAGAAGAAATAGATAGCATAGCAGGAAACTGGACTCTTGTCTACAAACAACAGTCAATCAACTAACAATAGCAACAGTAAGTACATTTCTATACCACTTATCAGTGAACTAGCACTCCGTAAGCAATTTACAATATGTAAGTCACATTCTATACTGCTTATCAGTGCATATAAGTACTCCCTAAGCGGTTTACAATATATAAACTAATTGCCCCCAACAAGCTGGGTACTCATTTAGTCCTTACAACTTGCATGGATGTCAGTCACTATTTTTGTTGGCACCTCTCTCCAGTCCCTTTCTGCTCGTAGGAAAAGGCCTTTTTATTTAGGCAGGCCTTTGGCTCTTAATTCATGTGACAGAAGGTCCTTTTAATGGGTTATGCTGTGCTTTTATCCTTTTTAAAGTAAAGTTTAGCTTAGTTTTTTGAAAATTGAGTTGTACAATTGTTTTTTCACTTTTGTATGAATAGTTTTTTTTAGCTGTACTTTGTTTCAGTTTGTTGCAAGCTGTCTTGGGTACTCTGTTGGGTAAAGGACATGAAATTAATTAATTAATTAATGGAGGAAGCCTTCTATTTGCCAAAAATATATAATTTTTTTAAAAAGGTAAACCTAAAACATTTGGTACAGTTGTTTTTCCAGAGTGGTACTACATAAAATTATCAAATTTGCTGATGACACCAAATTAGAAGGGGTAGCTAGTACTCCAGAGAAAACTATCAGAATTCAAAATGACCTTAACAGATTAGAGAGCTGGGGCAAAACTCACAAAATGAATTTCAACAAGTAGAAATGTAATGCTCTACACTTAGAGAGAGAGAAAATGAAAGGCACAGATATAGGATGGCTTGACAGCACTACATGAAAAAAAGATCAAAGAGTGTAGACCAGACTGAACATGAGTCAGCAGTGTGATGCGGCAACAAAGAAAGCCAATGTAACTCTAGGCTGCATCAGTAGGAAGGAATACAATGTCTAGAATGAAGAAAGTAATAGTACCACTCTATTCTGCTTTAGTCAGATTTTACTTAAATTACTATCGGTTCTGGGCACAACAATCCAAGGAATGTGTGGACAAACTGGAGCATGTCCAGAGAAGAGCGACCAAAAGAGCTGGGTATGTTTAACCTGGAGAAGAGAAGGTTAGGAGGTGACATGATAGCCATGTTTACATATTTGAAAGGGTGCCATATTAAAGATGGAGAAATCTTGTTTTCTGCTGCAGCAGATACTGGGACACGGAGCAGTAGATTCAAACGACAGGAAAAGAGATTCCACCCAAACATTAGGAAGAACCTCCTGATGGTAAGAGTTGTTAGAAAGTGGAACAGGCTGCCTCGGAGTGTAGTAGTCTTCTTCTTTGGATGTTTTTAAACAGAGGCCAGATGGCCAGATGTTGGGGGTGCTTTGATTGTGTCTTCCTGCATGACAGTCCTTTTGGTCTCTTCCAACTCTAGGATTCTATTATTCCAACCCACTATTTGCACATTAGTGTATGTAATGTTCAAGAGCATATCTCTACAAGAACAACAGTTCAAAATATGTGGGGTTTAAGTTAAAAATAACAACTTGCTTCCCATGTATCCCTGAAAATTTCCTTCCTTTCTTTCCCTGTGATTGATACCTTCCTGTTTTCTGTCCTGTTTGCTTTCCTCTTTGAGGGCTCTAGCCACCAAGTCAGGATATTCCAATTTCTTTATTTCAGCTGGGAGTCAAAAGTTTAGACTAATAATTGGTTTGTTAGTCTCAACCAGATGAGGCCCACTGGATCCATGGATCATGAAGTAAACATTGAATTAACTTATTCTCCAAATGTTATTTGCCAGGAACAGTCTCAGTTATTCTTCTGTCATCTCACTTTTCCAGCTGCTTTTAAAAGGTCTGTTTCTTTCTCCTTCTCCCAATTATCCCCTTTGTCCTCAGCTTAGTTGCTGCAAACTGATTTCAAGGTTCAAAAGTAGTTTGTTCTCCATTATTCAGCAGACAGGAAAGGAAAGGAGGGGATAGAAGTTTGCACTCCCCAGTAGGCTCTGGTAAAAGCAAACTGCTGCAGCATGTCATTGCTTGTGTGTTTTTCATCATTAATAACACCTACCAGTTTGATCACATTCATATATTGCTTGGCCACATATTTCCCAATTATCTTCTGTGAAATGTTGGACAATGCATAACAAATTGCATTCATTCAGTGAGTCTGCTGTAGTTGGGACTACCAAATGATTTTTGCTCCAAGATAGAAGACATAAAAACATGTTTTTCCATTTCTTCGTTTACATTTCTTACTGATTTAAAACAGGGAGAGGGTGGAAAGACTGTCACCTCATATTTCCTCCAGTCATGGAGCTCTCAAAACCAATTTGGGGCTGAGCATAACAACAGAAGGATCAACTCAATTTATAAGCTGCCCTTCTCTTCCAGTAACTTTAGGATGTAAAAGAGTTCCCTATTTGTACCTGACTCATGGTCATACACAAAATTTGAACAGGAGGTTTTTCAATTTCTACTGAAAATTAGTGACATGTCACATAGGGCTTCGGGACACTGATATCAACTGGGCCCCCCTGGCTAACTGCTGCAATAAACTTCTAAGCAAAGACATCTGCTGCTGCCATGTAAATCAGAGCCTATGGATCTTTTACTCCCACCTGTCTTCCTCTGTCAGAAATGCAGGCTGGTACAAGTTACTTTAGATACATACTACAGGCTCTCAGCTGTAGCACAGTAAGACAGGTTGTTGTTTTTTTTTCCTCAAAGCAAAGAACTGGGCAATCACACATTCCTAAGCAGACATTCAAGAAACATTCAGTTTAATGGACCCTACTTCCAGAGTACTGTGTATAAACAGGAAAAGGCAACAGGCATCTACTTTTTAAAAAATGCAACTCCCAATACATATTGTACAACTATCATCCCACTACAGCAATTCACCAGCAGGTGGTGGAACCTTAATTTGCCTATAAGACAATCCATGAAAGCAGTTTGCATCTTGTTTAAATTCTGATTAACATTTCCAGAACGCTTCGCATATGCTACCCTCACACCTTGTTTTAGTTGGGAAATTGTGTGTGGCAGGGGGTTCCCAATGCCATTCCACTGAAATCTGGTATCCTGCCAGTGAACAATATTTGTTGTTGTTGTTGTTGCTGCTGCTGTTGTTGTGTGCCTTTGAGTCATTTCTGAGTTATGGCAACCCTATTATGGGGTTTCCTTGGCAAGTTCCTTCAGAGGAGGTTTGCCATTGCCATCCTCTGAGACTGAGAGAGTGTGACCTGGCCAAGGTCACCCAGTGGGTTTACATAACCAAGTTGGAATTCGAACCCCAGTCTCCCTAGTCAAACCACTGCACCATTCCGGCTCTCCGTGGGAATTTTAATCACTTTTGCAACCCCAACCCTGCCTCATCAAAGCATCCTGCTGAAACACAATAAGGAATACTCCATTTTAGACTCACAACATACAGTGACTGTCATCCAATAAAGCTGGATGTACTCATGCAACAAAATTAGGTGGTCCTGATCACTTTTCAGTTACAGTGAAGAATGCAGTTATAGAATGCTCCTGCACCTAAGAATGTAGAGCAATAAAGAAAATGATCAGACAGGCAGCCCATTCTCTAAAGTGTAGGGAGTAATTAAGACACATGCATGCATCTCAGAAGACAGTATCCAAAAATAGCATTCCACATATGCTAGAGGGACTAGGAACATGCTTTCCCTCTCTGGAAATCTTTGATGCAACAGAACATTCTCTGGGGTATGTGGGGGACCCAAGCAAAGAATGTGCACATTGCAGAACCAAACCATTATAGTCTACCTTCATGTCCCTGGTACAAGATACACATTTTCATGGGAATGAAGACCAAGCACCAGCATTTATTGCAACTTCTTCATAAGTGAACAATTTTAAAAGCATGTGACAATGTTGCTCAGGAAAGACTAGTATGAGATTTCTCACTGCTGTCGGTTGGTTTTAGTATGCCCATCCCAATGATTTTGAGCCAGCAGAGTCTCCCAAACCCAGCACACTTTTGGATGAAAACACCCACCATTCTTAACTTTTGGCTCTCATACCTGAGATTGGTGGGCACTGTAGATTAAAACATCTACAGGGCAGCAAGCCAGAGAAAGCTACTCTAAATTCTTATATATCAGTGGAAGAACTATAAAAATCCTGAACTCATTTCTTTTTCTAGACTGGCATTTTATTGAAAATAGTAATAAAGCCTAAAGATTCTTCTTCTAATAAGATGCAGTTATGCATGTGTGAACCGGAAAAGGAATTAATTACACGTTACTCATTATTTGCAACTACAGTATTTGCTATTAAACTATTCACACAACTACTTTCGGTGAAGGCCTCTGGTTACAACTTTCTTTTAAAGAAAGACCTGCAAACCAATAAAAATAATCTAAAATGTCTCATTTCAGCCACATAGTCACTTGATGACTTGAAATTTCAAAACTGTATTTACTGAATGCTTTAGGGAATACTCGTTTATTGCTATAATTGCAGAAATAAATTCCTACTACCACTATCAAGGTTCAGAAAGCAATAGGATGAAATAGGGTCAAAACAAGATAGGCACTGAAACAGGATCAATTTTCTATTTCTGTACAAATACAATGTGACACAGAATCTTTGCCACTGATAAAACTAAATCTGCTTCAGCCATATTTAACAATAGAATACTGCTTATAGGTTCATTATTTCACCAGAGGCTTTCCTTGATTAGAAACCGCTCAGAAGCAAATCTCTTGTACAATCAAGGAAGCTCTCCTTCTTGTGTAGATAGACGTACTGTAATTTCTGTAGTCTTAAAGAGGGCTTAGCTAGCAACTTTAGTATAGCCTATTTGCTTTAAAAATTCATTGAATTTTATAAAAACCAAGTTCATTATTACATCATAATGGATACCGCAAAAATTCATTTGTGCTTCATTAAATGGAATGCAGCGAAGCAGAACTGACTTCCCCCCCCCCCCAACCAAAGAGCAATAAAGTATTCCTAAGTATCCGAAAGTAAAGCCGCAACCTTTACATTTGGATCTTGGAGAAAAAGCAACTTCAACATTACCACAATGCAGCCTTCCCTAAATCAGCACCTTCCAGATGTGTTGGATTATAACTGCCAGCCAGCAGAGCAAATAGAGCCAGGATCTAGGTTCACAACTGAACATACAATGTGTAGAAGCATGTATCAAAAATGCATCCTTTCAGTATGTTCAGTAATAAACATAAGGACATTCTCACATTGCTCAGAAGCAAACCTGGATGTAGTTTTTTGTTGGTTTTTGGGCTATGTGGCCATGTTCTGGAAGAGTTTATTCCTGACGTTTCGCCAGCATTTGAGGCTGGCATCTTCAGAGAAAACCTGGATGTGTTGAATGGTGAGCAAAATTGGATGGTCCGAGAGCCATTTTGTATATGATCCAGATCCATTGTGGACAGAACAGCCCCACCCAGTGAAACTTGAAGTGGATGGAAGTTCACTTCCAGATTATCAAACACTAAAATTTATTGTTATGTTCTTCCTAAAACACAACGATGGGGGATGGTACATGGTTTGAAATGCACCTGGAGGTGTGATTTTCCCATGAGGGAGCAGAGATGAAGCAAGGGAGACATTGGGGGCTGCATCCCTGGGAGAACATCAGTTGCCCGATTCTCACTCCTGCATAATAACAATCCTGGCTGCCTGACAGATTCTTCTTTAGTGCATTCACATCCAGCACCTTTAATAGCTTTAAGCTTCTTGAAAGTGCCAGCGTATACAGTGGTTTGAGTGTTGGACTGAAAGACCATGGTTCAAATCCCTGCTCAGCCATGGAGACCCACAGAGTGCCTTGGGCGTTCTCTCGGGCTTAGAACGAGACAACAGCAAACCTCATACTCCATGTCAGGGGTCACCATAATCTGGAAAAGCCTTGAAGAAACACACCAACAACAAAACTTCTCATGCATAAAGCAGGACATAAGACACAATTGCAAACCAAGTGTTTTCAATCTTGTTTTACTTAAAGCAACCTGCTGACTCACTGATACACATCCAAGGTTGTGCTTTCTCAGAAGTCAGGTCCTTCTGTTTTAAAGAGCTGGCCTTCAACAGAAATGCTTTTAGGATCAAAGTGCCAAGACCCAATTGCTTGAGCTTCCCCAATTGCAATTAAAGAGGCAATCTCAAGTGTGCCTATTTAGAAGTAATTTCCATTGAAAATCAACAGAATTTAATTCCAAGTAGATTTGTTTAGTGTAGGGCAATGAGACAAGGAAACAGATGGCCTGCTTGGCATATGCTTTGCCTCGCCTACAGCCCAAAGGAAACGGGAAGTGCTGAAGGTTACTCAGGATGGGAGCGTATGGAAAAAAATGACCAAATACTCATACAAAACGATGAACAGAAAACAGTACAATTGCCTCTTGAACTACACCAATGACAGTCATGTCAAAAATTCATCCCCAAGTTGGCTAAAACATTTAATGTCTTTTTAAGAGTTCAGGGCACAGTACTATCTCAAATTAAAGAACTGATATGCCATGTAAACATGCAAGTTCTCAGCCAGCAAGTCCTAAATTCAAACACTTACTAAACCTGTTTTGTTTAAAACACTTACACATTTCCTCTTCAGTGAAGCTTTCAAGGCAGTCTACAAAAATGAGATAAAATATAACCATCCTTTTAAGAAGTAACCTGGATTAAAATACATTTTAAACCCAGGAGTTATAGTGGTTGTGTCTGATGCCAAAAGAATAACAGTGTTGGCACTATGTGGACATTTTTGGGAAAGGCACTACAATATAGGGGCAATCATACAAGCTGCTTTATGAGGCTAGCTGGGTGGGATTGATGTTTAGGGACTGTACAAAAAGAATTAAAAGGATACTTATAAGTTTCCTCATTTTCAGTGGGAAAGGCTGTGTAAATACAGCAAGACAAGAATTGCAAAGGTTTTTTGCATATGCAAAAGCACAAAAAAGTACTATTGTGCGAAGAATTATTTTTTGTGCAAAATGTTTTTTGTGCTGCAAATACTGTTGTGTTTCAGGGGGAAAATTAAAATTATTTGTTCTTAACTACATGAAGATTTACATCCATTGAACACATTAATCCAAATTTTGAGCTGGGGATGTTTAGCCTGGAGAAGAGAAGGTTAAGAGGTGATATGATAGCCCTGTTCAAATATTTGAAGGGATGTCATATTGAAGAGGGAGCAAGCTTGTTTTCTGCTGCTGCAGAGACTAGAACGCGGAACAATGGATGCAAGCTGCAGGAAAAGAGATTCCACCTCAACATTAGGAGGAACTTCCTGACAGTAAGGGCTGTTCGACGGTGGAACACACTCCCTCGGAGTGTAGTGGAGTCTCCTTCCTTGGAGGTCTTTAAGCAGAGGCTGGATGGCCATCTGTCGGGGATGCTATGATTGGGAGTTCCTGCATAGCAGGGGGTTGGACTGGATGGCCCTTGTGGTCTCTTCCAACTCTATGATTCTATGATTCTATGATTTGTCTCTGGTCAATAAGCTTGTAAAAAAAATTTAAACAAAAGGTTATAGAAATACATATAGACTGGGATGGACAAATGCTAGGTCTGAGATCTACTGCTAGATCTTGGGTGACTTCCATGCAATTATTGATGGTTGAAAGCTCCCAATATTTTTACAATGGCAGCAACCAAATGAGCCCCCACACCATTACTTAAATTCACTTCTTCAATGAAGAGAGTCTTGGGTCATCAAGAGTGGGTTTCTGGTTCATGGGGAATGGAAACACCATTATGTTCTGATACTCAAAACAAATTCCCAGGCTCAGAGTTACAGTATTTACTTCTAACTGAATTAGTTTTGTGAGCCAGAGTGATGGAAGATGTTTGTGTGTTTGTGTGTTGTACTAGGACTTTGAGAGACTAGGGCTTGAATTCCTTCTTAGCCATGGAAACTCACTGGGTGACCTTGGGCGAATCACCCCTATCTCAGTCTTTGAGGAAGGCAATGATAAACTTCCTCCAAATAAATCTTGCCAAGAAAATCCTAAGACAGGCTTGCCAAGAGTTGGTGTGGATGTGAAGGCACATAACACCAACATGACTTTTGCACTACACTCCCAGAGGAGTTTCTAGGGAGAAAACAAAACCCAAAATAGATTCCACAAGCTTGAAGTCTGCCCACATCTAATGTACCCAACATCAGCTGAAATGTATCTTTCTCCAACAACTTTCATTTCTCCCAAATGGAACTCTATCTCCAGCCTAGAGATAATAGCAGTGAAAGACTAGGATCACTTGAGACACACTATATGAAATGCTATTATGAAATCTGAAAGGCAACAAATGTGGCATTGTTATCCTGTCACAGTGCAATATTCCTGCTCTACTGGCTCAAGCTATTTCTCCCTCATTATTTCCTCACTTGGCAACACTCCTTCACTTGCTTGTCATCAACAGTAAAATCACATGGTGCCACTCACCTCCGGCACATGTTGCTGCACAGCAGTCAATCCATAACTACCCTATAACACAGCTGATTGTTGTTTAAAATTCAGTTTTATTCTTCAATTACTCTGCTAGCTTGACTCTAATTTATTACATTTTCTGGTACATTTGATTTTGGATATTATGACATCGTGGCTCATGCCATTAGAGAGGAAATAAAGTGACAGCAATGCCAAGGGATAAAGGAGAATAGAATATCAACGGTCTGGAAAATTAAGACTATCACGGCTTGTTTGGCTTCCTGTGGAGGCCATCTCCATATTAGCACTCAAATGTAAATAGCACTTTTTAAAACATGTTTTTTTTTTACAGAATTGCATACAGTTAATCCACTGGGGGTTCAGCAGGAAGCCCTTCCTGATTCAAATACAACAGCTTGTCTAATGCATAAAAAGAGTGGTGAGGGATCTTTTGCATTGGAAATTCTTTCAGAAAAAGTCATGGAAAATGGATGCTCACCTCATGTTGGTTCTAGGTATTAAGGACATAAGAACAGCCATATTCGGTCAGACCAAAGACTTATCTGGTCCAAAATTTGGTTTCCAAAAAGTCAAACCAGAATCCTGTGAGAAGGGAACGAACAAACAGGACACAAATGCAGTATTCATGTTTGCAACCAACGGGTAATTAGGTGGCATATTGCCTTTAGTACTGGAAGAAATGTAAAGCTGTCTGAGTTGAAGTTTGGCTAATTCTTCTTTAAAGTCATCCAAGTTGTCAGTTATCAGCACATTTTACGCCACTAAATTACACAGTTTAATTATGCATTGTGTGAAGAAGTACTTCCTTTCCTCGGTCTGGAATGTCCTATCACTCCACTTTAGTGGATGACCTCAGGTGTATGTATTAGAACCAAGTTCTCTCTGCACCATGTATAATTTGTAAACTCCTATCATGCACACCCCTAAGTTGTATTTTAAATAACCTGAAAAAACTCAAAAGAGTTTGGGGGAGGGAATTGCTCTGTGATTATTTTGTATGCCCATTTCTGCTCCTTTTCCTTCAAAATGTCTCCTTTCAAAAAATTACACTGGTGATCAATGGGTTTCTTGTTGTTGTGTTCCTTCTAGTCCTGATTTATGGTGGCCCTAAGGTGAACCTATCACAGGGGGTTTCTGTGTTGATTTCTTGGGAGGGGGTCCACAATTGCCTTTCTCTGAGGCTGAGAGAATGTGACTTACCTGAGGTCACCCAATGGGTTTCTGTGGCCAAGCAGACATTTGAACCCTGATTTCCCAGAGTTCTTTATTGTATGCATGTGACCCCTCCACATGCAATTCATAGGAATTTGGCCTTTTTGCAAGTGGGGGACTACTCAAACTCTTCAGAAAAAAGAATTGCAATTTTTATTGGAGTATTCCTGGGGATGCACGTTACTGAACATGTGGACATCTGTTCATTTGGTATGGATTTGCATGGCTGTATTTTTTTGGCAGAGGGCGGGAAAATAGATGTGCATTTGCACAAGAAAATGAAGACAATTAAGCATTGATGCAGGCAGATGTGTGAAAATCTGCAGCAATTTGCATAGTACACTTACATATACACTAGCCCCTAGTCCAGCACTCAAGCTACTATCCCACACTGGCTCTGTTCAATGGATAGTTTCTTCTAAGCCCCTTTTGCCTCTCCAGCTGTTTTGAACTTCAGTTCTTAGAAACCACAACCAAAGTGGCCAATGTTCAGGAATTTGAAGTCTTAAGGTTATCCGTAGAAATCTTTCTTTGAGGATCTCCCTAAAGAATGGTGACAAGAGAAAGGACTTTTTGCATGATGACCCCAGTGTTTTGGAATGTCCTCTGTAAGAAAACCTGCCTGGCATCCACATTGTTATCTTTGTGATACCAGTTCCCAAACTGTTCCTTCTCCCAAAGAATTTAAATATTTAAGTAGTTTAGAGCTCTCTAAAAATATTACAAGTCCTTTAGCCTCTAGGGCAATTTTTAGCTTCTGTTTTGTTTTCAGCATTGTAGTTTGTGGAATGTGCTTATCGAGGTTTTATGCTGCACTGGTTCTTAGTTATTTCTTGTGATCTAAATCCAGCTGTTTGTCCCAAGTAGAGCAGTCCCATTAAAGCAATGAGAATATGGCAAGTCAACACTTACATAAGTCTGATTGATTCAATGGGTCTTCTCTAGTTAAGACTAACAACAGATTTTGAGCCTATGATTTCTATTACTGCATAGTTATGTTTTAAACTGCTGCAGAATGACTAGAGAACTAGCACTTAATACATGTAAATAAAAGACGTTCTAAAGTTTTCTGGCTACAATTGGACAGCCACATTAAAACCTGACATTTTAAAATGTTGAAGCTTTGGTTATACAGTCGTCCTTTCTGATTCACGGGGGATCCTTTCCGAAACTCCCTGCAAATTTGGAAAATCACCAGTATTGCAACCCCCATTGATTATAATGGGGGCATGCTTCCACAAGCACATGTGCACATATGCCATTATGTCCCTCCCAGCTTGCAATCTGCAAACGACCAAGGGACACACACAGCAAGAACACGAATCGGAAGGGACGACTGTAATCCTACACATGCTGATCTGGAGTTCTTTCACAGTACCATTAGTGCTGTGCCATGGCAGGATGCTATGAAATCCTGGGGCTTGTAGTTTGGTGAGGCACTAGAACTCTCTGGCTGAAAATTCTAAATGCTCCTCCTTAAAGTGCAAATCCTAGAATCCTATTGGATGGAACCATGGCAGCTGAAGTGGAATCATAGTTCTATGACTGTGTAATGTGACAGAGCTCCATGAGTCTCTGATGCATGGTTGGTACTCCTTCTGGTAGTGTAAGGAAAGCTTTTCCAATATAGCTGTGTTTTTTTTTAAGCAGAGACAGAGAGACATGGGAGATATTAGCAGCAATTATAGATGGAGACATCATGTTCCCCTGGTTTTGCTTACGTGTGTGGGGTACTTCATCTGAGTGATAGGAGTGGAGTGGGACATGAATGTTTCCTGAAATGGTACATCTGGAACAACAAGGGTTAATACATTTATTTTCTAATTTTAATTGCCCTTATTTTCTATTTTCCAACAAGGGTTCCAATAGCTCAGGCAGTTGATACAAAGGACTTCCTTTAGCAGTTGAAATGTCCAATCTCTATAATTCTCAACAATGCAAAATCAATGACCTGATCTCCCCATGTTTCATAAAACAAACAAACAAACAAACAAACAAAAAATACTGAAAAGTTTAAACTAAAAAACTCAGAATCCCCAAGCCAGCCCGGCCAGTATATAAAATGGCTGGCAGATTCTGGGCTTCCTGCCTGGGCTTTAGTTAACTATTCCAGATCTTTTGCAATTTTAGTTTAATATTGTTTTATAATCTTGTATATTCTGAGTACATGTATGAATACAGTTTGCATTATATTGCATTGTATTTTTTTATGTTTTATCTGGATAATTTATTTTACACCTGTATTGTATAGTTTTATAGTTTTATTATTCCTTACTTTCCCCTCCCATCTGTGTATACATATATGCTGTTGGCCCTCCATATTTGTGGCTTTGACTTTTGCGTATTTGATTATTTGTGGATTTGATTAATATGATCTCTCTAGGACTCCCTAGGTCTCCCTAGTGTGACTCTATAGCCAACTTTTGCCAAAAGCTGCACTAGAGGACCTAAAGATTCCTAGAGAGAACACTTCTCTAAGCATTTATAGGTCCTCCAGCATAATTCATTGGTCAGCCTCTGGTGAAGCTGACCACAGAGCTGAACTGGAGGATCTAAGGATTCATAGAGAGGAGTCTTCTTAGGCAAAAAAAGGGTAGATTTTTATTTATGGTTTTTCCACTTTCACAGGGATCCTGTGTCTCTAATGTGGAGGACCCACTGTCTTTCAGAGTTTGCGTTAATCTGGAAAAATAGTATGGAAAGGGATCCTGCAGCACCTTTGAAATTGACTGAAAGAAAGAAGCTAGTAGCATGAGACTTGAGCCTCCTTCCTCAGATGCAGGCTGAAATTTATGAAAGCTCATGCTTCTTTCTTTCAGTTCATTTCAAGGGTGCTACAAGATCCCTTTGCATACTGTATTTTAGATTATACGCCTTTGGCAGGAGTTCCTGTTTTTGGTTGTTTTATTTGGAAATCGCCATCCATGTACATGGATGATGCTATGTAAATAAACAACAGGCACCACTACTACCATCATCATTGCCACCATGAATTCATTTCAAATATTTATAACAGAGCTAAGGAAAATGCACCCTATGGGCCACATTTGCATCCCAGTGTTGTTTTTGTTGTTTCCAGGAACCATTGTTGCCCACATGTACCTTCTCAGTGGTGTGCAGCAATTTAGCCATGTTTTGGCCTTTCTAGATGATTTTAGGCTCACAAGAGGCTTTTCTTTTTTTTAACAAGAGAAATGTGGTGAAACTACCCTCCTCCATGTTCCCTAAAGGGCATTTGGGACCATTTGGGGGGAAGGATATAGCATTGGCTGTAGCTCTCCCAGGCTTGCTAGATGGGCTTATAGTCCCCAACCACTCACAGTTGCTCATACAGATTTAAAACCTGTCTTTCCTGATGCAATTTTCAAACAAGCAGGAACACTTAAAGTGGCAAGGAAATGCAAAAACAAAAGAACAAAATAAAAAAGTACAGACATCCACAAAAAATAATGCAACCAGACAGCTTCTAGCAAGTTAAAACAATTCAATGAGAAAGAATCATTCATGGCCCAAAGGGATTTCTTAGGAAGGAAGGTTTTAATCCCCTGATACTAAGCCATTAAAGAGGAAGCTTCATAAACTCCTGTGGGCAAGCTACAATTAGCAGTAATCTTAGTCAGAGCTTGATGTAAAGAGTTACTTGTAATTAATACCTTATTTTGCAGTTATATCACTATTCATACTTCTTAAAAGGGAGAAGGTAAGTTGTTATGCAGTGTAACTGTAAAACATCAGTTATTTCTACAGTTGCAGGTGTGTGACTTCACAAAATGGTCCCAGTGCTACCTGCTGCTGCTGCTTCTTCACATCCTTTTGTGGACGGTGAAATGCTAGTGAGATGGGGAAAGTGTGTTTTGTACCAGAGGCCAGCAGTTTATAGCATTTGAGTGTTTTTAAGTAACAAAAAGAAACTATTTTAGTTACATCTGAGAATATTAAACTATTTAGTATCAGAAATATAAGAGGAACTACTGTGGGGACTGTCTTAGTGTTATAAAAGTAATTAATCAGATTTAGATATTAACACTTATGTAAACTGGAATTCTCTATTCTTGTGACTGAATAGATGCATTTCTGCACCAAACACCTCCATTATACTCTTTAATATCTAAGTGTACTTTTCCAATACAGGTTGTGTCTCCTTTATCTGGAATTCCAAAATCTGAGACGCTCCAAAATTATCCACATGGGTGGCTAAGATAGTGGCACCTTTGCTTTCCAGTGGTCCAGTGTACACACACTTCATTTCATGCTCAAAATTATTAAAAATATTACATATAAAATTACCTTTAGGCTGTGTATAATTTCACATTTAGACTAGGGTTCCATCTCCAAGATATCATTATGTATATACAAATATTTGAAAATCTGAAAAGAATCTAAAATCCAAAATGTTTCTGGTCCAAAGCATTTTGGATAAAGGAGATTCAATCTGTATTCTCAAATCATTAAAATGTTGCTTCTTTAGCAGTCTGGTCAAAAACAATATTGTCATCTCAAATTTTCAATTCCCCCCCCCCCCCCCATTTCAGGTTAAATAAGCAAGTGTTTTCCTGGAATTTCAGTAGTTTTGTCCCTTGCTTCCCTCTAAATAGATTGCACAAATTTGCAACTCTATGCCTGTTATTCAGAAGTAAGCCTCCCCACACGTAGTGGGGCTTGTAAGGAATAATTTAATCTGAAATCCTATACATGTTTGCCTGGAAGAAAGCCCTACTGAACTCAATGGACTAACTTCTGAGAAGGTATGTGCGTAGCATAGAATTATAATTTGCGTTAGCCAGAACACATCCCTTGTTTTTTTACCAGAACAGTAAAAGATCATCAAACCTAATGACCTAAAATAAGAACTTGCTTTATGTTTTAAAGGAAATACCAATAGAGAAAAAAGCATCTATTTTTTATTGCTACTGAATTCAAGAATCCACTAGCAAAATCCGTGATGAAATTAAAGCCAGTACTCCACATGTGAGTGAAATCAAAATGCATACTAAAAAGGTCACTTTAGTGAAATCCCATAATGTTCTTCTGGAATTTTATAAGATCTTGATCAAGGAAACTCTGTACATAATAGAATTACAGTAACTGGTTCTACCAAAGATGATAGGAAACCTGTACATCCTAGCTCTGTTTCTATTAAAATAAGCACATTGTCCTATTTGATCTCTAAAGGGTATAATTAGCTTGTTCAATTTATTCTGGGAAATACTGCAATGAACTGTTTTAACAGCTATTCTATGTACAAAATCCCACAAGGTACCTTCCAATCAAGCTACCAGTCACTCTTTAAAGAAAAGAAGGAACATTCATTATCTATTTTTAGGACACATTTTACAGTGTGAATACTGCATATTAATTCTTTCCTAGTTGTAATTCCCATGGTGATTTGCCAATATATAGATTTAGATGCATATATATATATAGATAAAGATGCATGTAAGGGAACTTGGCAGTCTTCTACAGAAAAAGTAGGAGAGGATTTTTTAAAAAATCACTCTGTACCTGTCAAAATATTTTTGAAAATCCCCATTTAACTGCACTTGCTTCCCTAACTAGTCCGATTTGCAAGGCTTCTCTCCCCATGGAAAAAAAAAAAAAAAACAAACCTCCCCATTGAACACCATTTGCTTCTCTCCCCAGTCCGATCTGCAAGCCTTCCCTTCCCAGGGAAGAAAATCCCTATTTAACACCACTTGCTTCCCCTCTCAATCTGGTGTTAAAACCTCTCCTCCAGCACCTGGGAATTGGTGTTAGGTGGTCAGAAGAAGTCCAGAAAAGGAGAAAGAGGGAGGGAAGTTGTATTTCCCCCTTTCCATTCTTCATTATAGCCCCGTAAGTTTTACCCTCAACTTATCCACAGGTCATACCAAAATCCACAATTTTGACCCTGAAACCATGAGGTTGACTTGTACAAGAGTATACAGAAATTCTTGGACTGTTTTTTTCTCGTACATGTGTGTCTTCAAGTCAACTGTTGACTTATGGTGACCCCTTGAATTTCATAGGGTTTCCTAGGGGCGAAACTCACAGGCAAAATAAAGCGGCTTCCAGCTGCTTTGAAGGCGGGGCATTTAGACAATGCACAAGGTGAAAGTGGGTGGAAAGTAGAATGAAGCCATGCTCCGGGGCTAAAATCTGGAGCAAAAAGAAGCTGGGATATTCCAACTTAGCCCGGAAAATCCATATCTTCGCTGGCGACAAAAGATATAATGATGAAGTGCAGCCTGACGCCATGCCATGGCTACCCATGGGTGTTTGGCCAACCTTAGAAGCAGACCATGTGGACAGCAGGGTTTTGACCCGCTTTTGGAAAATGCAGGATTGAGCCACTTTTGAGCCACTGCTCCTGCCTTTATTTAATAATGATGATAATAATAATAATAATAAATTTTATTTATATTTCCCGCCTCTCCCTATGGATTGAGGCGGGTTTACAACAAAAGTCATATACAAGATACAGGATAAAATACATTAAAATACAATGAATCATAAAATGATTACACCAACCCGTAGAATGGTAAAACATCGTCTAATCCATAGTGTCCGATTCAGAAGTGGGATATTCCTTGTCATCAGCTATATGAGGTCAGGTGGATAGGCCTGCCGGAAGAGATCCGTCTTAATTGCCTTCTTAAAGGCATCTAAGGTGGAGATAAGACAGATCTCTTCCGGTGAGCTGTTCCAGAGTCTAGGGGCCACAGTGGTAAATGTTCTATTAGAAGTTGTTTTCAATCTAGCACTAGGATGCTCTAATAAGCTTTTTCCTGATGTCCTGAGAGTGCGGGGTGGATTATGTAGGGAGAGGCGTTCCCTTAAGTAACTCAGGCCCGGAAGCTGATCGGCAGCCATTGTAAGGATTTTAATACTGATGTAATATGTTCTGATCTTGATGTTCCAGTGACCAGTCTGACTGCAGTGTTTTGGATCAGTTGAAGCTTCCAGACTTGGTACAAAGGTAGCTCCATGTAAAGCGCATTACAGAAATCTAAACAAGAGGTTACCAGGTGTTTTTGCCAGTTCCTTCATTTTGCAAAACTTTGTTGTTATTCTATGCCTTCAAGTCATTTCTCGCTTATGTCAACCTTAAAGTGAACCCATCATGGAGTTTTCTTGGAAAGATTTATTCAGAGGAGGTTTACCATTGCCTTCCCCTGAGGCTGAGAGTATGTGATATGCCCAAGTTCACCCAGTGGGTTTCATGGCCAAGCCAGGTCTCCATAAGCACAGTCTAACACTCAAACCACTATGCCACATTTTGCAAAACTACTTTTCAGGATTTTAAAAAACTTTTTAGTCTCTTGGATGAGGGATTCTACAAGATTAGATAACTAGTAGAAAGCGCAGGTTGGAAGAGGGGGGTCTTCTCTGCATCCCAATGGTCTTGCAACCCATGACAAGATAGTTTATAAATGCCAGGATTTAAGAAAATGCTGAGAATAGCCTACTCTTCTTGAATTGTTTTCTCCTAACTTCTACATAAAGGATGCATTATATAATACACTGGGGTATCTGCACCAACTTCACACCATTTGCGAACTGTCACCTTGTATCTAAAGCAGGATACTTATGATGTGCATTAAAAAAAAACATTACCAGTGAGACCAGTTCAGTGACCACTGCAACTATAAAGGCATTCTACATTCACTTAAATTAGTGGCATCACAGTCATGTTGATTTTAACCAAATTAGAATTTCACCTCTAGCTCTTCAGCAAAATCACACAGATTAACATTTTAACAATTCACAATGGGCCAGGAAGGGGGAGGGAGAAGTCTCTATAATCTTTCATATGTGTTCTGTGTCCATTCTGAATTGTAGCTAAACCAGATTGTCCTGCTTCAACCTTCAAAGGAAAAAAAGGAGGGGGGTTCATATAATCCAGAAAAAGCTGTTATGCTGATGATAGTATTGGAGAAAGACACAGTGACTGCAAGGGCAGCATGATGCAGTGGCTTGAGCATTGGACTACATCTCTGGAGACCAGGGTTCAAACCCTGCTCAGTCATAGAAACTCACTGGGTGACACCTTGGGAAATCACACTGTCAACCTGAACAAATCTTAACAAGCAAACCCCATGATTTGTTTGCTTTAGGGTCACCGTAAGATTGAAAATGACTTGAAGGCACACAACAACAACAATCCAATGATCTCCATGTCAGTAGGGAAGAAAATCTCCTGTTGTTCAAAGCTTAAAGAATTTGTCCAATGTGCTGAACCCATTTGTTTCAGTACCCACTGACATGGAAGGCTCCATCCTCACCTGTCTACTTATAGAGCATGAGATTTGGATTGCACATGACTGGGCTGATAGTAGCTGACTTGCCTGTCCCCTCCTCTACATCGTAGCTCCTCTAAAAGTGCAATGTACAGGTTCAGGGAATCTTGCTGAATGAGAGAAGTGGTGGTGGTCCTTAAAACCAGGTGGATGGAGATGTAATTTTATTTTTATTTAATTTTTTGCAAATTGAAAAGCCATGGAAAATTTCCCCACTACTTTTTCCCAGGAAGAAAAATGGGGGGGGGGGGGGGGGGAGACTGAAATACTTATTTTCACATCAAAGCTGATTTCACAGCTTTTGCAATGCCAAATGGTTCACTCATAACTTTACTAATATATAAAATTGTACTATTTGGCATATTTATGAAATTTAAAAAGAGCAATGGCTTACATCTGGACTTGCAAAAGTTTAAATAGATTCTATACAAATGAAAGAGAGCTGCAATCTGCTGCACTGTTTCTTCTGCCTAAGCATATAGAACTTAGTTTTTCACAGCTGGGCACACAATGAATCATATTACTTGGAGAGATATTCTCATACAGTCACAGTCTTAAGGAATAGGCTTGCAGTATATTGGGAGATTTAACTGGACAATGAAGATATTAAACTCTTCGATAGTATGTTTCATCATAAACATTATATGCCATATTAATTATTAATAAAATTAAAAGGTAGAGGTAAAGGCAGTCCCTTGACATGAATGTCTAATCATAACCAACTGTTGGGTGTGTGTGCATGTGCTTATCTCCATTATTAAGCTAAAGAGACAGTGTTGCCAGAAGATGTCTCCAGTGGTCATGTGGCCAGGATGACTGCACCAAAATGATACCTATTTATCTACTTGCATGTGCATGCTTTTGAACTGCTTGGTTGGAAGAAGCTAGGACTAACGGTCACTCCATCACGCAGCACTTGGGCCTTGAACTGGCAACCTTACAATCGTCAGAATTGGCATATTAACCACTAAGCCATTGTATCCACTTAGAAAGTGTATCTTTTCAAATATATGGTAGGTACTGGTATCATTGAATATTTAGTCAGACTCACTTCCTGACATATTAACTTACCAAATCTGAACCTTCATTTTTTTTTTATCTCCATAAAAAAACTTTAAAAAAATGAAGTATGCATAAATTGGCAGCATCTACTAAATGCAAAAACCCCTTCTGGGTCTCAGCGCTGTTCCTATCTAAAGTACATATGTGTGTACATGCCTTTAAGTTGCCTGTATGCACAGGGATTATTGTTCCCTAATTCTGTACACCAATGCTACTCAATGAGGTTGTCCCTGAAATAGTGTTGAGAATTTTTTTTAGTAAATGTATGCTTCCTGGGTTTCTTTTTTTTAAAAAAAAAAAATCACATATACCTTAGGGAGGCAGAAAAAACAAAAGCTTATGCAAATACATTGTCGTATAAATGTATTCAAAATAAATCTGCCAACTGATTAAATATAAACCTGCTGATCAACTGGATAAAGAGGCATATTATTAAATCAATTTAAACAAATGTGTAACTTGTCAATATCTCAATAGGTGCTGTGGTGTGTGTGTGTGTTTTGGAATCGTTATCCCTTAATTAGGAATAGGATAACTTTCAGTTCAACAGAGAATTATTCTTAATATTTTCTGTCCCTTATTGCAGTAACACATTAGAGCCAAAGTAGCCTCAAGCAATGAACAAGTATGCTCTTAACATTCACCTCACTTAATTTAAAAAGCTAGAGTCTCACCAATTAATTATGTAAACCTTTTGTTTAGTATTAAAAAATCATAAAGGAATTCAGTAATGCCATTGAAACTAACTAGAAAGAAGAAATTTTTAGATTAAGCTTTCATTGACATAAGACTCTTTCAAACGGGGAGGAATTTCTCCCAACTCCAAATGGAGCCAATGCAGATTTATGTAAATTCGCTTGTTTAGCGAATTTACATGAACCCCTGCTCCGTTCGGAATTACTTCCCATTACCCGAAAATAACCCCCTCCTGCCCGAATTTGCATGCGAAGCTTTAATTCGCAATAAGGTAAAACCCATGATTGCATTCGAATTGGCTTCCCTCTTGCCCGAATTTGCGTGCGAAGAGTTAATTTGCAATAACATAAAACCCATGATTGCATTCGAATTGACCTTAAATTATACTTCCAATTTAGCCTTGTATGAAAGAGTCCATAGTCAACACCATTTGATGCAAATGAGTCCACAAAAGGTCATGCTAGAAATTTATTCTTCCCAGTTAGTCCCAAAGATGCTACTAGATGCCTTTGTGTCTTTTTAATGCTGAAACAGACTAATATGGCTATCTCTTTGAATGCTAGCTTTGGTTTAGTATTAATCTTATGTGCAGTCTAACTTAAACTGCAGCATAACCTTCCGAGAGATGTGCAGATCTCCTTCAATCAATCCCAAGATATCTCATGCATTTAAGCATACTGTACTTCCAGGGGAGAATGATGCTGATCTAAGTAATTTGTAACATTCTAATTTGTTTCTGCTCCCTCAGTGTATGCAAAAAACAGCAAAAATGTGGTGTGGCTCTAAGTAAATGCATGAAGGATGATCTCTTGGGGAAAGGGATTGGCTGGAATGAACTTCAGACACCTGCCAGCTCTTAGACACAATCCATTGGGAAGATCCAAATTCTGCTCAAATGGGTGGAAGCCCTGAACGTGCATAATCATGTACACCTCTGAGATTCTATTAGCTGTACAATGGTGATCCCATGTTGGTCACAGATATTACAGCATATCTTTTTTTCTCCGACTGTGTGAACCTGTGCTCACTTATCTGAAAGAAAACACCACTGAACAGAATTGGTCTTAGTATTGAGTAAATACAGAGAGGTGTGGACTGTTAGGCCCGTTTTAGATTGGCACAAAGAGCCGTGATAAGGGCTCTTTGCGCTGCCTTTAGGGTTAGGGAGGGCGCAGCTTTTACACCCTCCCTAGCCCTAAAGTGTATGGACGCCGCCATTTTAAAATGGCGGCATCCATACAGACGCACTATGAAAGCATCATCAGGTGCGCAGTGTTTAGATACGCTGTGCACGTAATGACACTTTTGTGCCGCAGGAGGATGCCAATCACGCCCTTTCCACGGCACAAAAAAGTAGCTCCAAACGGAGCTCCTTTTGGGGGGCGGGTCTTTGCCGCAGCTTTTAAACGGCCGCGGCAAAGACCCTGGGAGAAAGGGGCTGCCACGGCGGCCCCTTTCTCCCCTCAGCCCTGGCTTCGGAAGCAGGGTGCAGCAGGCACCAAGGGCACCTGTTGCACCCAGCTTGGAGGCCACGGGGAAGCAGCAGTTTGCCGCTTCCCCACATTCTCCAGAAGTGGCGAGATGGGGCCGTGGAGGCTGCCGGTGTGGCAGCCTTGGCCCCATCCTGCTGCTTCTTGGGGTGGCTAGAGACCGCCCCTTTTGGGCAGTCTAAAAAGCCCCTTAGAGTACAATGTGTAAAGTGCTGGTCTTCAGAATGTTTATGTTTCTATTTATGAAAGGAGTAAGTAATATTGTAAGAGAATTGTTCATAGTCAACTTCTAGGGAAAAATGTTTTCAAAGGGACACCACTGTGTAAAAGCTTTTGGAAATTGTCACTTTCCTGCTGAAGTAGCATGAATATTATCTCCATATATTAAATCAGCAATGTCAATAGTTTGAAGATAGAACAGTGGAACTTCTTGTTTAAGCAATACAATCAAAGTGGAATATAACTTAGATCAGCATCATTCTCCCCTCGGAAGTATACTTAAATGCATGAGATATCTTGACATTGATTTAAGGAGATCTGCACAGCTCTTGGAAGGCTATGCCACAGTTCAATGCACTAGCAATTATTGCCATGGGGACAGGGGAGTGTATGTTAGGCAGCAATCCTAAGAACAATTATCTGGAAGTTAAGTCTCACCAGAATCAATAGGCATTACTTACTAAAAACATGCTGATGATCAGGATATAAATAATGAGGGTGTAAATTCTATATGCTCTTTAAAATGCTTTGGTCCTATTCCACAAAACACTGCCACAAAATGAAGAATATTGACCTCATCTACTCCCCTAATGCTGGAAAGAAAAACAACAACAACAACAACAACAACAACAACACAACTCAGTGCTGGAGTTCCAGCTATTTCCATTAATGGAATCTACATCTATCTATTTGAGAGAAGAACTACTCAATGGTGCTTACTTGTAAGCAAACATGAATAGGTTCAAGTAGTCAATGCAGTTGCCTTTCTTCTCTGAAATTATAAACTTTTTTTCCACATAGTGTTCTTGCAGGTATACCTGGTAACCAACTACTCCTGCCCTGAGCAAAACTCAATCTGGCCATTTCATTATGAGGATTATGTAATCTGCAACAAATTGAGTAAACTATGCTCAGTCTACACCACAACCTTGTCCTGGGGCTAGTCAGGAGTACAGATTGAGTCTCCCTTATCTGAAATGCTTGGGACCAGTGTTTTGGATTCCAGAATATCTGTATTTGCATATACATAGGATACAAATGTGATATCTTAGAGATGAGACCAACGTTTAAACACAAAATTCATTTATGTTTCATATACACCTTATACATAAACCTTGAAAGTAATATTATACAATGAATTTTGTAAATGAAACAAATTTTGCGTACACTGAAACATCAGAAAGCAAAAGTGTCACTAGCTCAGCCACTCATGAAAAGAGTGTTGGTTTTTGAAATACTTCAGATTTTGGAATTCCAGATAAGAAATTATAATAGCAAAATCAAGGTTTGCTTTTTGGAATTTATATTGTTTTGAATATTTTCAAGCCGTGGATAGTTGAATCTGCAGATAAAGAATCCGTGGATACCGAGGGCTGACTGTACATGTTTTTGTTAATAATGAAGCTTGTCTTTCCAAATACTAATTAAACAAGTATTAATAGGGCAACATTTTATTTGTAAATCATAGAATCATAGAGTTGGAAGAGACCACAAGGGCCATCCAGTCCAACCCCCTGCCATGCAGGAACTCTCCATCAAAGCATCCCTGACATATGGCCATCCAGCCTCTGCTTAAAGACCTCCAAGGAAGGATACTACACTACACTCTGAGGGAGTGTGTAAGAATAAAATAATGAGTTGCCCTCCCCTGTAGTGGACAGCAATAAGGGTAAGCCTAACCTCCTACAAATAACTTCTCTACTTTATTATTGCAAACTACATAAATCTTACTATACAAAACTGAGACCTATACGATATCACATTATCAGTAACCACTTCCAACCTTACGTTTAAACCCTCTTAATAATGATAATAAAATGAATATGTAGATATGCTCAACTGTCACAGTGAAATATAATCTCAGTTTAAAAGCAATCTGCAGGACTGCATTTCATGTTTACAATCCAGCTTCACCATGAGTTAAGGGAGCAGATGCCTCTGCAGTAAGAGACAAGAAACAGGACAACCGCCAAATGAGAGGAGGAGAATTAACCTCAGCCACTTTCCAAATTCCCAGTTTCACCACATTAAAATTCCACATTTTCCATTGAAAAATAACAAATGAACACTTGCATCTCACAAGAAGGAACAGGTACAGTAACCACTATACAAGTATATCAGAAAGCATAATGTTAACATTGGCACTGCAGGCTAGAGGCAGCAAAAAGGTTTGGATTGGGATGCCAGATGTCTTCTCATTTACGTCAGCCTGTTTCTTAAATTCCTCTCCATCCTGGAAGGGATTACCATGTCACTAGAATATATTGCCTTCTTAGGGTGCATTCCCCACAAAGCTCTACTGCAGCACATCCAGCATTCATTTTGGTGTGAGATCAAACATTGTTTGATGCTTATTTTAAAGGCAACAGGGGAAGAATCTCAGGGTGAGGGCATTGCCTTGAAAAGTATGTGTGTGTATATATTTCCCTCATTTGTTAAATTTAGATTTTTTAAAAAATTTGAATGGCATACTTTGTGCCATTATGGCTGATGTTTAAAAGGCCATGCTTAATGACATGACATGGGCCCACCCTTATGGCATTAGAAGGGGTTATCCCTAAATATCTGGCTCTTGTCCTAAAAAGTCAGGGCCTGGGATATTCTATACCTGGCAACACTAAATAGGTACTGTACTAAAGACAAAAATCTTCTGTAGTGAACTAGGCCTCTGTCACTAGGCAGATGGGTTTTGGAGTCCTTGTTAGCACTGCGACCAAATATTAACAGCTGTCCAGTGGTATGAAAAAGTTAACTTGTATTAGTGATTTGGTTGGATACTTATTGCATTTGCTTTGCAGTCTAAGGCTGGGAAAAGTTATGAAGGGTGAGAATGAACTAGGATAGTAATCTTTTCTCTGCTGCTTACTTTCCTGTATAGTTCTCATAGTTATTAGGGGAAGACGTTTGCCTCTGGAGACCAGGGTTGGAATCCCCACTACTGGGTGGCCTTGGGAATGTCACATTCTCTCAGCCTCAAAGGAAGGAAAAACCTCTTCTGAACAAATTCTGCAAGAAAACCTCATGATAAGGAGCCCAGATGGTGCAGTGGTTAATGTCAGTATTGAAGCCACAAGATTGCGAGTTTGATCCTAGGGCTCTAGGGTTGACTCACTAAAATGCTTATTGGGGCAATTAGCTTGCATGTTGTAAACCACTTAGAGACTGCTTAGTTCAGTATGAGTAGAAAACAACTTGAAGTCAACAACAACAACAATAAGGTTATGTTTGCACACTTTGATTTTCTTTGTTTGCTTCCGCACTATGGGGCTTTCTAGATTGGCAGGAAAGGGTGACATGAAGTTGCCTTTTCCTGAATACTTAGCAGCTGCACTGCAAGTCCCAGGTGTGTAATAAAAAGGCATAGGGCAGCTACACTGAGGAGGTGTGGGGACAACTTATCTGAAGTCTTTTCTGTTGCTCAGCAACTACATTGGAAGCTGTCAGGATGCTAGAAACACAGGCGGAGCAGCTGCACACGTGGCAACGAACGGGGCTTTTGGTCGCACTGAACCTTTATTTATTTATTTATTTATTTTTGTTGCTGGCTGCGAACTGCGCAGTTGCACCACTACATCATCCAGGCAATTGTATTGCCAGCTGCAAACTGCACAGTTGTGCAGGTACATCACACATGAACTGTGCAGTTATGAAGATCTGCCAAATTACCATTGTGCTTTTGCTTCCTTTCTTTAAGTGTGCAGTTGCATCGGTGCACCATGAATGAACCCCTTTATTTTATAATAATAGTTATTATTATTATTATTATTACCCCACCCCTTTGAGATCAATTGAGGTGGCTTACACATTAAAATACTATTGTATCAATAAAACAAACTGCATCCCTCCCCCCTTAAAAAGATATTAAATCTGTTAACAATTTAAGTTTATGAAAAAACTTCTTTATTTTATGAATGAATTGACATTTTATGCACAGTTGCATAACAGTTACAGCATCCCAGAGTCCCTACTGCACATGTCTAGGGTTCTGATTAGGGCTGGAGCTAGGGTTTGGGAGCTTTAAAAAAGTGGACAGTTGCACTGCATCATTTAGACACAGCTGCACAGTTACACCCTTTTAAAAAAAGAAGCTGGGAAAAGCAGGTCCTTTTTAAAGCTGCTTTTCCCCCACTAAAATGCAAAAGAAGTGCGTTCATGCCAAACTTTCAGTGTGGGTCATCTAAAGGCTACACTTTCATGCAGGCATGAACACACCCCTTTTGCCAGTCTAGATCATCCCATTGTAACTCTTGGAAGACCATCTTCCATTGGCCTTAAATGGAAGGGGAGAATGTATCCCAAGCCAAGGTCCCATCATATGTCTGGCAATGCATCAGGGCTCCTTACCATGAGGTTTTCTTGGCAGAATTTGTCCTCCTACAGTATTGCCCTTACCAAGCATTAAAGTCAGAATTGTACAAGCCATTGTGTTTCCTATTATCATGTATGGTTGCAAGAGCTGGAGAGTGAAGAAAGCGGATTAGAATACCAATTCTTTTGAGATGGGGTGCGGGGGAAGAGTGCTGAGGATACCATGGACAGTGAAAAAGACAAACAAATGGGTCCTAGAATAGGTCATGCTTGAACTCTCCCTAGAAGCCAAGATGATCAAGATGAGGCTGTTGTACTATGGCCACATCATGGGAAGGCACAACTCATGAGAAAAGACACTAATGCTAGGAAAGGAGGAGGGATGTATAAAGAAAGGAAGACTGCAAACTAGATGGTTAGACTCTATTAAGGAGGTCACAAGTATGAATTTACAGGTCCTAAGCAGAACAGTGGAAGACAGGGAGTCTTGGACCTGTCTCATCCCCAGGATCACAGTGAGTCAGGATCAACTTGAAGGTGGTTAACAACAACAAATAGCAAGCTTTTTATGGCCTAAGGAATCTTAATTCATCATGGCTGCTAACACACCTTTCCTGTACTCTGCTTCTCTTGAAACAAGTTGCAAAACTGCAGACAGTTATTTATATGCCTCATTGTCTGAGAAAGTTATTTGTGGAATTAACACTTGCTCACACAATACTCTGCATGAAGCAATTTATAGGATACAAAGGGTCAGATTAAAAAGTTTGACTTCACAGAAAATAATGAATAAAACCTATGTTAATTACTGTTAATTATTTAAATGTGTTTATGATTCAAGCACTATTTACTGTAACAGACCCAAACAACAATATTTCTTGATTAATGACAAGTGAAAAATGAAAAGACCAGTCCAACGTAATATATATACATGTATCATTTTTTCAACCATTTATACAAATTTAATATCACGACAAAGTATAGCTCTACCAACTCTTATGGAAATATTCACATTTGAAGTTAATTAACTGAGCACCTGCAAGACTCGATCTAAAACTAAGTACACATTAACACGTTACTATTTGCTTTCACATTATGACCTAACATTTACAGCATATAATTAATGGCATTTGAAATTATTTAATTTTCAAACGTACAAGAGCCTTTAATTTATACACAACAAATACCAGCAATTTAATAAAGGAATGAAGAGCAATGAACATCAATTACATCTCACTAAACTATTGCAAATTGAATTTCAGAGTTTTAAATATCCTAGCATATGGTTGCTGGATTTCTGCACCAATTTAAAAGATGCCTTACCATCTGCCATCTCCATGGTAGATTGTGGATCGCTCCTAACAGAATCTGGACAGAGTATGAAAAATTACTTTTTGGACAACAGCCATGCTGGCTGGGTGATTCTGGGAGGTGTAGTCTGGTCAAAATAACATTTCCAAGCTCTGTGTATGACATTCTTAGTCTAAATTCCATCATCACAGGTTCCAGGAATAAAAATAGGCTACATGTTTTCCCCCTTGCTATCGCACAATGCTTTGCATGTATTTCTAAGCTACTTGATCCTGACTACTTTCTTGATGGTTGTGGCCATATGGCTTGGATCAATTATTTCAATAAACCTCTGAACATGTATATTGGGAAACAGAATAAAAATAAAAGTCAGAATAAGAATAAAAATATGGGCTCATCTACATGGGATCTTCTTATCCTCATGTGGAGTCCTAAACATCATTGCAGACTGTGATATTAATGAACTTCTGCCTTACTTGCTCTATTCATAGGCAAGGAAGCCACAACTATTTCCTCAAAGATAGATACCAGGATCCAATCATTAACTTAGTTCCATAAACTTACGGGGACTTTAGCTTAACCATGACCTGGAAACCTTGTTGCCCTCAATATTATCACCAGACTCCCTGTTACCATCAGTCCCAGCCAACCTGGCAAATGGTGAGGGATCACTGCAACAGCAGTAACCAATTCATATCTATAGGGTTACAGGTTCTCTACCTTGGGTCAAATCCTGGGTTTTTAAGCGGTTTTGCAATCCATATTTGGAGAAGAAACACAAACAATAAAGAACTAGGCAGCAAATAATATAAGAAAAGGAAGAGTCCCATTCCAGAACATTTCCATAATGTGAACAATTTGGATCTCATTCCCCACAAGTGATCTGCACTCCCATGGTCCCTGACAAAACAAGAAATAATGCTGTGCCACTTCTGGTTTCGCTTTGGTCTGCTTTTGGGGCAGTTTGTTTATTGTACTTTGGGAAGCATTTCTGGGGCAAAAATCACTGCATTCTGAAACATCTTGGGACAACAAATAGCCCAGGAAAAAATCAAAACATATTTTGGGGTCTAGGGGGCTTTGGGGTGATTCAGGAGCCCCCAAGGACCAATTCTTGCACTATGCTATTGTTTAGCATTAGGGAGTGTTGGATTTCAGCTTAAGGAAACCCTTAACACTATAATATGTATGTCAACTCAGAATGAGGGAGACCTTCTCCCTTGTAAATATGTTTTGAATTGCAGTCTTTAATATTTAATTTTAAACTGGGTTACTTTTTAAAAGACACATTAACACAGCTTTGCCAACCTATCACTCTGCCAATATTTTGGATTTCAGTTCCTCTCAGCCACAGCTAACATGAACAATGGTAAGAGCTAATGGGAACTGGTGTACTTTAAGGATTTTAGTTGAAGGGTGGCCTATTGATGACTCTTGAGATTTTTGTTGGATTGCTACTCCCATCAGCCCTAGCCAGCAATCATGAGAAATGATGACAGCTGAAGTCCAGCATCATCTGGAGAGCCACAAGATGCCCATATCGATTTCAGAATTTTAACTCTTATTATCCCTCATAATTGGCTTTGTTAGTTGGGGCTGATGGGAGATGCAGTCAAAAACAACTGGGGGATACCAGATTGGGGGAGTTTGCCTTATCACACTGATAATACAAAGGGTTGATATTTACTTTTTAGAAACTGTTTTTGTACACCACAGAAAATAGGATTATACCTGACAAAACATTACAACCTTCATACCACCATTAATAAAGAACCTAATTTCAAAGGGTTTTATTTATTTACTATCATGGAATCTCACAAAACCAAGACAAGATCATTCTGTTTCCCTTTAGCTTCACAATCTAATGTATATACCCATGTATAAGTCTAGAAATTTAGGTCAAAAAAATTGACCCCAAAAACCTGAGTAGACTTATCCACGGGTCAATGTACGTTCTGTATCTTAACTCTTATTTAAAAGAAGGAACCATCCCCTGTTGAAAAGCAAGAGTATAATCTGTCCTGGAAGCACTGACCCATTCTACTCTCTATCCATCCAGCCTTGCGGACCTTATCACACAAAGGCACTTATGGGGATAAAACGTTGCTGAACTGTTGCAGAAGCGCAAAGGTGGGATTGTCCATCACGCTTCTAAGACGTAATGGAGGCTTCCCACTTTCCTTCCGTCGATGAAGCATTTGTGGAGAAGCCATTTTTTAAATAACAGGATCTTCCGTTATTCAAAAAAATGGCTTCCCCGCGAACACTTCATCGATGGAAGGAAAGTGGGAAGCCTCAATTACGTTTTAGAAACACGATGGACAAATCCACCTTTGCGCTTCTGCAACAGTTAAATAACGTTTACCGATATAAGTGCCTCTGTATGATAATCCCCTGAGAATAAGCACAAAGAGTTATGTTTGCTGGAATTTTCTAAGCTCTTTGACATTGTTTTGCTTTGCTTCATCCTTTAGATCCTTTGCCATATGCCCCTATTACCCTCAACTTATCCACGGGTCATAGCAAATACATAATTTTGGCCCCAAAACTTGCCCTCAACTTATACATGAGGTCGATTTATACGGTATACTACTAATTCTAATATTATGCACATAATATACCCATACTGTAAGATTCAGGGATAGCTAATGCATTTCATTTCTTGTTTTAAAAAATAAATAAATCAAATAAGCAAACTTTAAAATATATTTTTAAACATGATTTATCCTTTTTTTTCAAATTCTTCTAATGCAAAGAGTATTGTAGTTAAGTCCTCAATTTGGAAACTTGAACAAATTGCTCAAGAGTTCATAAACCTAATCCATTTCATTTAAGAACATTTTCCCAGCAATTCAATAGATATTCTAAATTATCCCAAACTACCCACCCAGCATAGGCATGTTGAGTGGGGAATTCAAGGTGTTGTTGCCTCCAAAATATTTTTATACATTCTGTTTAAATTCTCCAGCCTTATTTGTGATCAAAATGTCTGTATACTATCTTGTTGCCAATAACAATAACATTTAGAGGAGACATCCCCAAAAAGGCTATTTCAGGCTTCATGGGTTCCTATATCCCATCTTGCAAATATTTTTGTAATAGTTTTCCCATCAGGCTAATATGTGATGCACTTCATTTCTCTTGGAAAGAAATTTGTTTCCAGAAAGTCAGAGCAGCATATGGTAAAAGCATCTTTATTAGGACAGTAGCAAAACCCAGCTGATGTTTCTTCCTAAGCCTCCTTGATCTCTTGTCTGATTGTATGCTTAGCAAGTGTAAAACATCAACAAGTCAGAAAGAACTGGGAAGAATTCACATTGGCCACATTGTTGATTTAATGAAATGAAAAGTCTAGCCAGCCAGAAACAGTTTTTCTTCTTAACAAAAGGTCAACCGTATTTATAATTTTGAAATCATTTTCAAAGAGAAGCATACCTTTGGGCTATTCCATAACAGATGTTTTTAAAATGCGTACAAAGGGAGAGGGGGGAACTAAACTGACAATATAATGTAATTAAAAAAGGAATTAAATGAAGCTCAGAAGTACTTAATAGCAGATTTCTACAGAAGGAAACGAGCAAATAGCACTGAGGGTGCATTAGCAATGGGGGAAGTTAGAAGGCACAGGTCAGATCTACCCATAAAAGATCAAAAATAATTGATGTTGTAATTATTGTTATTATTTATTTAACCCACAACGAAGCAGATGGAACATTTTAGTCACCCAGAGTCACATTTTGCTGCTGAATTCAATAGACATATGAGGTAGGCATTTTATGACATTGTCTGCTGAAACCACCTGTTTTTCTAAACAGATAAAATATGGCTGGGACATAAATGGCTGTAAAAGTCTACAGCATTTGTGTTAGTTACCTTTTTTATATGTGTAAAAAAGGAGGCTTGAAGCTATCCTAATAAACGTTCCATCTCATAATTTTCTGGCTCTGAGTACTATGAAAGTACTATTAATTTTGTACCCACAAATGCCTGTGTAGGCATTTTCTGCACCATGCAATATCCTGGAATTTTCACTGTGGTAAGAACATACTCCAGATCAAGGCAGTTGATAGAAGTCTTTAAAAAATATATCAGAAGACAGTCAACTATTTTTGTATGACTGTCTTCACAGCATTCCAAGACTCTTCTCTTGCACTTTTCATCCTCAGAATGACCCTACATGGTAGGTTAGACTGAAAGATGGTGGTTTAAATCTATTCCGTGAGCTTAATAACTAAGAGGAGATTTGACCCTGGGTCTTTTAACTCTGGTTTCATCATCCATACCACTACAATTTTATACTTTCACAATAGGGATGGGCATCATATGGCTCTCTAGATGTTGCTGGACTGTAGCTCCCAGTATTCCTCCCCACTGTCTAGGCTGGCTACAGATGCTAGGAGTTGCAGTCCAATAACGTCTTGAAAGCTGCATGATTTCCACCCCCAATTTTATAACACAATTGGCTTTCAGTTATATGAAAATAAAGTAATTGATATTATATAGTCAACTGAGTGAATCCTAGAAGAATATTTAATCTTAGCATAATACAAAAAAAAATATTATTTGACTTTATTTATTCAAGTCAGAATCACCAGCCATGTTACAATTTCAAAGGGTGAGAGAAAAAGACATTGTAGATCCATTATTTAAAGCCACACCTTCTGAAGTCAATGTTCCCAAGTAACTGAGGTCCCCAAGTGAAAGTTTACATGCTACTATGGCTTCTTTGAGCATGGCTGTAAAATACACAACCTGAATCAAGCTCTTATGATCTGGATTGAAGCTGTTCATTCTTCCACCCACAATTCATGTTCCCACCCCCCATTAGAGCTGTTTTACAGAATGACATCCAGACACCTGTGAAATAAATATTTCGTTCTCCCAGAAATGCACCCAGTTTTCGACATGGAAAACAACTTGCAATTGCCTTCCTCAGCCTAGTCCCCTGCATTTCAGTGGTAGTGCTGTCAGGGATGATGGGATTTTGAACACCAATAGAATGGAGAATGAGGAAGGCTGAACTGTACCCATAAACACAGAGCTTAGGTCTTTAGTATCTAATTATGAAGCATAAAAGTAGTACATTCTTTTAAAGACAAGGAGAGAAACTCTTTGGCATTAACTGTCAGGATTATAACCATTTGTTCTCTTTGGCATATGTTATTCACCAAACACAGGGTTCCCAAGCCCCCCCCCCCCTTTTTTTCTTTCTTTTCTTTTCTTTTCTTTCTTTTTTCTTTTTTTTGGGGGGGGGCATTAAACTAATGCAAATAATGAGTGAAATGATATTTGCAGAGGAATTACTACTGAAAGTGAGTGTTGAACCTTCCTCCAGCCATCAAGTTTCCCCTGGCATTTCCTAAATTACCTTCAGCTGGGCTCCAGTACTGACAACAACCCAATAAGGTCACCTTTAAGGGACACAATACACTCTCCTGCTCCCCCTTACCAATTCCATAATGTACTATAGGGTCACTGTAAGTTGGAAAGACTTGAAGACACAAAACAACAATAACAGATGCAAATAAACCTGCCCTTACACTGCCATGAATTCAGAAACATGCATTTAGACAACTGGTGAAAGAAAAGTCAAGGGATTGAGCTAACATGTATGGGTGTCCCATGCAAAAGCCTAAACACCATAAAGGCACCAGATTCCACCTGATATTAGAAACTGAGCAGTATCAGCCCTAGTTAGGACTCCAGAAGACTCGGGTTTGAATAGAAATTCACTGGGTGACTGTAGGCAAGTCAGTCTCTCAACCTTTGAGAAAGGCAATAGCAAATCCCCTCCTGGTCTTGCTAGGAAAGCCCAATGATAGGGTCACCATAGGTCAAGAGCCAACCTGAAGGCATACAACAGCAGTTACAAGAAAACTAGAAAGAATTTCCACCAAAATTGGAAGGGCACCATGCCAAATAAAATTTCAAAAGGAAATGTATTTTTTTAAGCTGAGCCTATGGAACACAAGCTGTTCTGATGGCATCTAGCACAAAAGATTTTAGAAGGACAATTAGAGAAATATCAAATGGATACAGTAGTTACTGAATGTAAGAGCCCCAAATGCAACTTCCTCATTCAAAAATACCATACTAGATGCTAGAGATTAAGAAAGTATAGAGCTTCAGAGCATCACCATCATGCTCTGATTGGTAGATTTCCCAAGGTAAGAGGGAAACAGCATGGTGAGAATACTGAACCATTCTTCTGATGGGCATGATAATTCTTGCAGGGAAAGCCAGGGTAACTATAGGAATTTTCTTGGGGATCCCATTTTATCCAGTGTTTCAGCAATGTCCTTGGGGAGGGCAGGTGCGGAGTATTGGAGAAATCTGATAACATCGTGCTGAGAAGCATCTGTAACAGAAGAGGACTGCAGGAGCTATACAGGGCAAAACAGATGACCTCAGGAAGTGAGAGCAACATAGAATAGAATTAAATACAAAAATATAAAAGTTATTCTTTGGGGAATGATCAAAATCATTTCTGGTATTCACTAAGTTGGGAGCTTCTCTGACAAAAGAACACAGGAAGAAAAAATTCTGAGAACCTTGATCAATCATAGGTGGGTCACGACTGGGCACCAAGCAGGTGAATAACAGTTTCTTGATAGATGTCAGGCACACTAACTCTAGTAGGAGTAGGAAGATGGTTAATACAATTGTACAAACCACTGCTGAGAAAGCAAAGGAAACTACTTTATACCGAGTCAGACAAATGTTTCTTCCCCTTTCATACTCCAGATGGTAAGGACTTCATTTCCAAGAATCCATAGCTAAGATGCCTGAGAACTGAAGTCCAAAACATCTGGAGGGACCAAAGGATGAGAACCACTAATCAAGACACAGAAAATCTCAGGCTGCTGCTACAGAGGAGAATTAATGCAGTTTGACATTGCTTAAACTGTCCTGGTTTCATCCTATGGAATCCTGGGTTTTGTAGTTTGTTTTGGCACTACAGCTCTCTGAAAGAGAAGGCTAAATATCTCACAAAACTACAAATTCCAGAATTCCAAAGTGTCAAACTACATTAATTCTGCAGTGTAGATGCAGCCATAATTAGGAAGAATAACACAGAGGTGAGAATTTTGAGCAGTTTTTGCCCAGTATTCACACATCCCAATGTTTTTGGGAAATTATTCTGTCCAAAAAAAAAAAAAGAAAGAAAGAAAAGAAAGAAAGAAAAGAAAAGAAAAGAAAAGAAAGAAGAAGAAAAAAGAAAGTGGGTTCTTTACACAATGAGTATGGGGGGCTGTGCAAAGAAACCACTATTTCCAAACAGTCACATGTGTTTGTCCAGTCCAAACTGTGAATTTCATTCCACATAGTTTTTTGTGGAAAGTTGCTATTTTTTGTGCAAAATAATGTGCAGAAACTGGACGTATGGCTATTATTTTGAGCCAGATTACTTTTTTGTGGAAAAACAGAAATCTTGCACAAAAATACAAATAATAATAATAATAATAATAATAATGTATTTCTAACCCTCCCAACTACGAAGAATCCAGATGGGTTACAAAAATAAAATACACCAAAGTTACAATAAAATTAAACCCTAAACCTCCCCTGCCTCCCAATCCTAGTACTAAGATGGAAATTAAACAGTAATAGTATAAAATATTAAAAGCATTAAAAACATAAAGACATTAAAAGCATTCCACAAAGGCAGAGAAGCAAGCGGGGAAGAATAGGTGGATGAGAGGGCAGATATCTCTCTATCTGGGGCGGGTAGCAAAGTTGGAAAGGCCTGCCGGAAGAGATCCGTCTTGAGTGCTTTCTTAAAAGCTGTCAGAGTGGAGATGTGATGGAACTCCTCCGGTAGGTCGTTCCATAATTTTGGAGCAGTAGTAGAAAAAGCCCTCTGGGAAACTGATGTTAGCCTAGATTTTTTTTGGCTGTAATAAATTTATTCCTGAGGACCTTAGAGTGTGGGATGGACAGTAGGGAAGAATGCGTTCCCTTAAGTATTCTGGGCACAAACCATGTAGGGCTTTAAAGGTAATCACCAACACCTTGTACTTTCCCCGGAAGCTAATAGGCAGCCAGTGTAGGGACTTCAAGACTGTGTTATATGGTCATTCCTAGAAGTTCCTGTAATCAATCTGGCCGCCATGTTTTGTACCAACTGAAGTTTCTGAACTTGGCACAAGGGTAGCCCCACGTAGAGTGCATTACAGAAGTCCAATCGAGAGATTACCAGTGCATGTACTACTGTTTCTAGGTCCCTAGGCTCCAGGAAGGAGCGCAGTTGGCATATCAGACGAAGCTGATAACAGGTGCTCTTGACTGTCGCATCCACTTGGGCTTTCAGATGGAGCGACAAGTCAAGGGGCACCCCCAAGCTGCAGACAGAATCCTTCAGGGGAAGTGTGACCCCATCCAGAACTGGCTGACACAACTCCATTCCTGGATTCAGGGTTCCTATAGCAAGTACCTCCGTCTTACCTGGATTCAGCTTGAGTTGGTTTTCCCTCATCCAGTCCATTACCACCCCAAAACAAGCATTCAGAGGAGAGATGCCATCCTTAGTCACTGATTCAGTCCGAGACATAGAGAAATATAACTGGGTGTCATCAGCGTACTGATAACACCCCGCCCCATGTCTCTGGATGATCTCACCCAGTGGCTTCATGTAAATGTTAAACAGCATTGGGGACAGAATCGCTCCTTGAGGGACACCCGATTTGAACTCCCTCTTGGCCGAACAACTGTCCCCAAGTGACACCATCTGGAACCTGCCCAAGAGGTAGGACTGGAACCACTGCAGTGCAGTGCCTCCAATACCCATCTCAGACGTTCCTGAAGGATACCATGGTCAATGGTATCGAAGGCCGCTGAGATGTCCAAGAGTACAAACAGGGTCACACTTCCCCTGTCAATGCCCAGACGGAGATCATTGACTTAGGCAACCATGGCAGTCTCTACTCCATATCCCGTCCTGAATCCAATTTGAAATGGATGCAGAAAATCAGTTTCCTCCAAGATTGCTTGTAGTTGATTGGCAACTGCTCTCTCGATCACCTTGCTGAGAAATGGTAACAATGAGTCTGGTCTATAATTGTTTCTATCCAGGGGGTCCAGGGAAGTCTTTTTTAAGAGTGGCCTAGCTACTGCCTTCTTGAGACAGCGAGGCAGGAAGCTTTCCCTGAGGGATGCGTTAATTATATTTTTCAGCATCCCCATAATATTATGTCCCCCCTGGATAGCCAGCCAAGTTGGGCAAAGGTCAAGAGGGCAAGTCGTCTTTTTCAAACTACTAAGAAGCTTGTCCACATCCTCAGTACTTACTGACTCAAATTGATCCAATCTAACAGTAATGGTGGAGGCACTGGATGCAACTTTAGTTGCCTCTGTCCTCAAATTGGCATCCAAATCAGCTCTTATCTGAGGGATTTTATCTGCAAAATTATTGTTAAAAGTGTCACAGCAGGCTTTAGAAGAATCTAATAAAGAATTCTGGGTAGGACGTAGTTGGGTTAGGTTCCTCACTACCCTGAACAGCTCAGCTGGAGATTTTGCAGACGCGATAGATGCAGAATTGAAAGATTTCTTAGCTGCATCTATCGCCACTTGATAGGACCTAAGAAAGGTCGAATGAAGTGTCTTATCGGATATGAGTTGAGATCTCTGCAACTCGCGCTCTAGTTGTTGTCCAACCCGCTTCATTTGTCTAAGATCTTCGGTGTACCATGGATCACGTTTTTTAGTGGGTTGGAAAGGATGCTTGGGAGCGATCGTGTCTATGGCTCTGGTAAGATTGTTATTCCACGTATTAACCAGAGCTTTGACAGAATCGCCAGCAATGCCAACCATAAGACCCCCTAGGGCTTCTTGTAACCTAATGGGTTTCATTAGCCTTTGTGGGCAGACCATTCTAATCGGTCCTCTACCTCTGGAGAGAGGGATAGTGACCTTCAGTCCAACCTTAACCAGGAAATGACAGTGGGGGAGATACTAGTTATCTCCGCCCACAGATATGCCTGTTCCGTGCAGAAGACCACATCGAGGGCATGACCTGCTCAATGCATGGGCTCGGAGACTATCTGGGAGAGGCCCATGTTTGTCATGGAAAGCATGAACTCCCAAGCTGTACCAGTAAGATTGGTCAACCCAGCCTCGAGGGGGATGTTGAGGTCGCTTAGGACTAACATCCTAGGTGACTCCAACACCAACTCCAAGACTAGTTGCGTCAGCTCGGCTAGGCAGTCTGTTAGGTTACGGGGTGGACGATAAACCAACAGAATCCCAAGACTCTTCCTGGTCTTCAAGCTAAGGTAAATGCATTTGATGTGCTCTAATGCACGGATAGGTATCCTGATTAAGGTGAGGTTGTTTTTGTGGATCATGGCCACGCCTCCTCCCTGTCCACTTCCTCTCACCTGCTTATTGACAGAGTACCCAGCCGGAAGGGCCTGGGCCCAGGTTACAGAGCTGTCTGCTCCAAGCCAGGTCTCCATAATACAGGCCAAGTCAGCATTATGATTAGTCCATAAATTAAAGATTATTTGGGACTTATTCTTCACTGACCTGGCATTACATAAAAGCAGAGAGAGGTTCAGAGGCTGGTTAGGCAAGCTCTCCAGATCTTTTGGGGTAGCAGGGCAAGTGGAAGGCAAAAAAGGTATTAAGCATCTATCATGCCTTCCTCTGTAACGACCTCTAGCCCTGTAACGACCTCTTCGATTGCCCCGCACTACTTGAATAACTGCTCCTTTAACAACATCAATATTAACCCCCTCCCCAGACAGATCAACCAATGGTTATCTGGAGCAATGGGTTTTGTGCAAAAATGTATGATTTTCATGCAAAACTCCACAACTATTTCAGTGCAGAATGATATCCAAAAACACTATAGGATGTATATATACCAGACAAGTTGTTCTCTCCCCAGCAGAGAGAAAACTGGAAGTTATTCATGCACACTTCTGAGGATTATATAGTGGAACATCTATATCCCTAGTTCAGGGATGGGAATAATGAGGTCTGAAGACCATATTTGGTCTCCAGGCCTATTTCTGCAACACTTGAGACTCTCCTTCAACCCCTGAAACTCCCTGCTACAAACATTTTTGGCTAAAAATGAGAATTGTCAGTTCTGGAAGCTTCCAGAAGGGGTAATTCCACTTTATAACAAGGTACAGCCTCTCCATACCTGGTTTCAGCCCCTTCGGAAGAGCTTTTGCCCACCTTCAGTTTTGTCTTGAAGGACTGGTGTAGCCTACACTAGATCCTGGGGTCAAAAATTGGCTTCCATGTGCACAAAAATTGGCCCATTCACCCTAAGATTTATAATGTTGTAATTCCATTTTAACTGCCATTGCTTCATCCCAAGGAATCCTGGGATTTGCAATTTAGGAAGGAGTATTTAGAACTATCCGTCAGAAAGCTCTAATGCCCACCAGCCCCCAAACCCCAGGATTCCACAGGATGGAATTACAGCAGTTAAGCTTTCCCACTTCTCCCTGGACATTACAGCGTCTAAACCAAATTCCTTCTATAAACAAGTATATGGTGTGACAACAATCTAGGGTCCTCTTCATTGAGAACACTGTCTCCTGCTTTTGTTTCCTACAGTAAAGAAGGATGAATTCAAAGGAAAACAAGAAATTCAGGTGGGCATGTCTAGAATTACTGCAGAAACAAAAAGCCTACAATTCCAGCAAACATCTAAGGAAGGGAGCTGTTTTCAAGGGTTGTGTTTTTTAAATTGATTTTGCTCCATGCACTCTGAGATACACCATTTTCTTTACCAATTTAGGGAAGGAATCATGATTTAAATAATAAAACAGTAATAATAATAATAATAATAATAATAATAAATTTATTTCTAGCCCACTCCTCTGTAGAAAACAATCAGAGCAGGGTACAACAGGATTAAAACATACAATTTAAAACAGTTCAACGACCCATTCCCAACCACCCGCCCCTTAAAAATAAATTAACAATAATTTAATAACAAATCACAGACAGTCTCAGGTTTGATTCCTTGCTTAAATGGATCCCAAATAGCAAGGCAGATAACTGCCATGTATACATCATTTATAGTTTCATGAGACAATGGTGCTCCCTGGTAAAGAATTCTACATAACTTCAAAAATTACACATCCCAAGAGCCACAGCACTTACAGCAGGATCAAAGTACTATAACTGTGTAGTGTGAAACTGGATAAAAGTGGTTGCTACTTAGGATAGATAATACCATCCCCTCAAAACATAGTAGATATACATGTGCATGGCTGGAAGTTACACAGGAGATCAGGATTTCCCTATATACTGAAATAGCATTAGACACATTGATGGATGATTTGTTTGTTATATTTTATGGTGTTTTCTCAGCTATGGTTATTTTGTATCAGGAAGGACTTTCAGCAACCTAGGAAGCTCATCTAGCTAGTTCAGTACTACTTACATTGACTGTCTGAAGTTCCTCATGGTTTCAAGCCAGACCCTTCACTATTTTGGTCACCTTCCTCTGGACACACTCCTGTTATCTTTCATCTTCCTACTCAAAATGCTGGGGCCTGGGGATGAACCTGGGAAGAGGGATGTGCTCAACCACCATGTTACAGCCCTTCCCCAACAATGCTTGCAGCTTCTCAGGCAGGCTCCCATCCAGACCAATACCTACTTAACCAGACCAATACCTACAAGGCCACTACATCATTACACACTACGTGGAGACATGAGAGAGGGCCTTCATGGCTGTGACATCCCAGCTGTGAAAATGGGATAGGCTGCATGGATAGTTGTGGAATGCTCCATTCTTGGAGACTCAATTAACACTGCCCTTATTTTGACACAAAGCTAAGACTTTGACTACTCATCCATGTTGTTGTACCTAAGTTAACCTAGCCTGGTTTTGGCCGATTGGACTGTGGGTTTTACATCTTGTCTTTCTTTGTTCTTTAATTATGTTGGATTATTTTAAATAGTGTGAATAGTTTTGCAATTATTTTCAATTTTTTTTAACTGACTGTCCTCCGCGCACCTTGAGATCTTTGGATATAAAGCTGGGATAGAAATATTTTAAATATATATTTCATCTCCATTTCTGTAAGTTTTGGGATGGGTATTTTTTTTTTTTTTTTTGGTGTTTAACCTTGTTCCTCCCTTCTCTTTGCCACTGGCACACAATAATCTAGGCCTTGTATGAATTATAGGTTGACCCTCCTTTCTCTGGGATTCCAAAATCCAAAATATTCCAAAAAACAAACTTTTGGCACGGGTGGATGAGACAGTGACATCTTTGCTTTCTGATGCTTCAGTGTACACAAACTTTGTTTCATGCACAAAATTATTTAAAATTACCTTCAGGCTATGTGTATATGGTATGTATGAAACATAAATGAATCTTGTGTTTAGACTTAGGTCCCATCTCCAAGATATCTGTGCATGTATATGCAAAGATAGGTATTCCAATAATAATAATAATAATAATAATAAAAATTAAAACCCTTGAAACCCAAAACACCTCCTAAGCATTTCAGATAAGAGTAATTCAACTTGTATGGTATTCTGTTTTATAGCAAAGTTGACATGGTAATTTTACTGAAAACCTTTCTAATCTTTAGATTCTGACATATTAATACCAAAAAAAGTTAATTTTCCCTACTTTTAACACACTTATATTTATATCACCAGGCAGATCTTTCTTGCAGACTGCATTCTTACATGCTCTACCATGCAGCCTCATCCCACATCCACTTGACACAAGGGCTTTGCACATAGTGACAACCAAAAATAGTTCAGATGGTTTTCTTAGTGATTGAAGGCCCAGGGGAACTGCACATAAACAATACACAAAGCAACAGGCTCTAGGTGTCACCTTCTTGGTAAACATAGCTACCCATAAGAGGTTGAAGTTTTCACTAAGAAAAAGCCCAGCAGGTGAGTTCTGTATTTATTTAGGACTCATCTACTTGTTTCACACTCTTGAACTCTGCCCTTATACTGTGCTGTCCCCAGCATCTACTTCCAACAGAGGAGACACCTACCCCTTCATGGATCTGTACATGCAATTTTTTCACACCCTATGTCTCCCAGAATTTCCTTAAAATAAAGGGAGGAAGATTATTATTTTTAAGTGTACCCTTGAAGGTACCAATTAAGCAAAGTCAAAATAAAAGCAGATAGATCAGCCAGAAACTCGCAGTTCATCTGGAAGATTAGAACATCATCTGGGGACTGGGAGATTAGAACATAAAGGAGAGGCTGAACAACTCTAATCTGCAACAGTACAAGATTCACTGTTACTGTGGGACACATGACAACTAAGAAACATTCCAGAGCATGGGAAATAAAGGATGGCCCATTAGCCTAGGAGCAAGTCAGAGGATCAGCACTACAGGTGAGTCACTTCCATCTCTCAACACAATTTACCAAAAGTAGTCTGTGAAAGCAGACCCCAGCAAGGTGTCCATTGGGGAACCACTGCATTAAAAGTTTGTTGACTGATCATTACAAGGATACCCCCAATAAATAACAAAACAAATTGAAAGCACAATAATGGAGATAGGGATATTATACCTAGCAGCATGAAGCAGCCCTACTCCCAGTCTAGCATTTTAGAAATCTATAATGTGTGGGGAAGGGTTATTCTTCTGCTCTCCATACCAGTTCTTAAATCTTGGAGGATGCTGATACCCACTCCACCCATCCACCTCAAATTGTTAAATGGTGGGATGGAGACTCATTTCTCTCCTCCAGTACCAATCAGCATCTTCTTTCACTAACCTGTGAGGCCTTTGCTAAAACATAACCAGGAGTAGCCATGTTGGTCATATAGCAAAGTACAGTATCATCCATAACTGGATCTCAAAGGCAAGTAGCTTTTTGTCTTGCAAATGGAATTTAAAATTTGTTTCCTGGACTGAATCTTCCAGCATCCACATGGCCAGAGGGAGGAGAGGCACACCTGCATGGATACCTAGATTCATAGAATCATATAGTTGGAAGAAATTCAAGGATCATCTAGTCCAACCCCCTGCCATGCAGAAATACACAACCAAAGCTCTGTCAACAGATGGCCATCCAGCATTTGTTTAAAAATCTCCAAAGTAGATGACTCCACCCCTCTCCGAGAGAGTGTGTTCTACAGTCAAACAGCTCTTACTGTCAGGAAGTTCTTCCTAAAGTTGAGCTGGAATCTCTTTTCCTGTAATTTGAATCCACTGATCTAGGCCCTATTCTCTGCAGCAGCAGCAAACAAGCTTGCTCCATCCTCAATAGTGACACCCATTCAAATATTTAAACAGGACTATCTTACCACCTCTTAACCTTCTCTTCTACAAGCTAAGCATAACAAGGTCCCTAAGGAGTTTATCAAATGACAGAAATTGGAAGCATAATCCAATGGCAGTCCAAACGCAACCATGGGGTTTCACGTTATTACATGAGAGACTACCACTTGCATTTTCGGGCAATGGGAAGTCCTTCCGAACACAACCATGGGGTTTCACGTTATTGCATGAGAAACTATCACACACAATTTTGGGTAATGGGAAGTTGTTCAGAACATGATGCAGTGTCAATACGCAATCACATAAATTCGCTGAACTAGCAAATTCACTCATTTCTGAACTGGCCCCACTTTCATTTCTTTCAAAATTGAGAGAAATTCCTCCCGTGTGATAAACTCCTAAATTTCTCCTCATAGGGCATGGCTTCCATATGCAATGAACTGAGGACAACAACCACATCATATTGACCAAATGCAGGCCTTTGACTAAAAATCATCAATATAATGGCTGTATAATGGAATCATTGTTTTGTGGACTTTTTGGATGATACTGTTTATTTTGTGTTTTGCGAGGAAGCGTTAGAGAGAAGTAAAACCCCAATGGATGAAGAAGGAGGAGAAGTAGATAATGGTGATGATGATGCTATATAGATATATAATACCAGCCCACAGGCAGATTTGAGTTGGTGATAGATCAAAGGTGAGGCTTGGAGGGAAAAGTATGAAGACCCACCAAGAAACCAAGCAGCCAATCACAGGACTGGGTGGCTTAAGTGCAAAGGAGGATAAGGCACCATAAAATGTAGGACACTCCAGAACAATGGAGGACATTGCCAAATAAAAGGCAAAAACACTCCTATAAATATGAATCAATGCTTGTGAGTCCTGCTCAAAATGGAGAACCTCTTGGGATTCCTCCTGGACAGGAAGGCTGAAATGCAGGCCAGACGTCCTAATCACAAAGGAGGACAAGGCAGCCCCAAAATGTAGGACACTCCAAAACAACATACAAACTAACAGGCAAAATACACTCCTACAAATATATAATATCCATGCTTCTGAATCCTTGCTCAAAATGGAGGACATTTGGGAATCCCTCCTGGACAGGAAAGCTGAAATGCAGAACACATAAGGGAGCAATGGAGGATCTCCTAACCACAAAGGAGGACAAGGCGCCCCAAAATGTAGGATAGTCCAGAACAATGTGCAAAATACACCCCTACAAATATATCCTTGCTCAAAATGGAGGACATTTGGGGATCCCTCCTGGAAAGGAAAGCTGAAATGCAGAACACATCAGGGAGCAATGGAGGATCTCCTCCACAAAGGAGGACAAGGCGCCCCAAAATGTAGGATAGTCCAGAACAATGTGCAAAATACACCCCTACAAATATATCCTTGCTCAAAATGGAGGACATTTGGGGATCCCTCCTGGAAAGGAAAGCTGAAATGCAGAACACATCAGGGAGCAATGGAGGATCTCCTCCACAAAGGAGGACAAGGCGCCCCAAAATGTAGGATAGTCCAGAACAATGTGCAAAATACACCCCTACAAATATATCCTTGCTCAAAATGGAGGACATTTGGGGATCCCTCCTGGACAGGAAAACTGAAATGCAGAGAGGGAAAGGAGGTCATCTGGAGCAGGGTTTGGGGGATTCCTCCTGGAGAGGAGGGCAGAAATGTAGGACAGGGCAGGGAGGGAAAGGAGGACGCCTAGCCAAGCTGCAGTGGGGAGCCGCAGAGTGCCAGGTCCAGAGGTGCCCACTAAGGAGGCTGGCATCCTGGCACTGCAGCAGTGCTGCCCAGGCAAGGGATGCTTTCCACCAGGGAGGATGGAGGAAAGAAACAGGGAATCGGTCCCGAGACAAGGCTTTTTGGAAAGGAGGGATCCTGGAAGGGAGGGTGGCTTGGCTGGAGAGGCAGGATCCAGGCTGCAAAGGGCCAGGGCGGTCTTTTGCCTTTGCCCAGTGGAAGAAGTTACTCACCCGAAGGGCCAGGAGGAGCATCCCAATGCCAGGTCCCAAGCAGGCATCCAAGGAAAGGAGGAGGAGATTGAAGGAAGGCTCTGCAAGAAGACAGCCTCTCTTGGGCAGCCTGGCTCCTCCTTCCTTCCTTCTGCTGCTGCTGCTGCTGCTGCTGCCTCCAGTTTCTCCTCCTCCTCTTTCTCCTCCTCCCCCTAGCTCCATAGAAAGAGGCAAACTCCTCCAGGCTGTCCGCACTGCAGGGATAATCCGGGTTGAGACCGCTTTAACTGCCATGTGCTCCATGCTATGGAACACATGGCATCATTTTACACATGATCATGCATGCAGACTGAAGCCTTTACACACACACACACACACACAAAGAGTATATACACTATATATAAAGAGTATTGGTGCTACTTCTTTTCTCTTTGTAAACACAAACACAAAACTGAACATCCAGCAACATCTAGACAAGGATGGATCTTTACAAGGTTTTGTATTTTATGGATATTTTTAGTGTACGCCACTTTGGAGACGCGGGATATAAATATAAATAAATTTATTATTATTATTAATATTAATATTAATATTATTATTATATTTATGGATGGGGAAGGGAATTAACAGGATTTATTTTAACTGTATGTCGTGTTTTATCTGATATTGCGAGCCTCCTTGATCCTACAGGGACTGACCCCCTCCTTACTTGTCTGACCTTCTTCCTCCTCACACTCCTTCTCGTACCCTCCGTTCTGGTAGTCAAGGTCTCCTGTCCCAGCCAATGATTTCCACTGTCCCGTCCCAGATTCGTCCCTTCTCACTTGCTGCCCCTCATTCCTGGAACCTTCTTCCCCCACATGTGCGTCTCATCACTTCTCTAACCAGGTTCAAGATTAACTTAAAGACTATATTGTTTAGGGAAGTGTTCCCAGGATTGTGCCATCTGCCCCAGGATGCCTTGTTTTAAATATGCATTAAGAAGCCGTGCCCCACCTCCAGTCCATCTGCCTTGGTCCAGGCCCCAGAGGGAGAGAAGAACCACTGGACCTCACCCCCTTTCCCATCACCTTCCCCTCTTCCTTTTGTGTTGTCTCTTTTAGACTGTAAGCCTGAGGGAAGGGATCCGTCTAATTTAAGATTGTATGTACAGTACTGTGTAAATTTACAGTGCTATATAAATAATAATAATAATAAATACAGGAAAGGCAGCATATAAATAAAACTTTATTATGAGTAGTAGTATTAGTATTATATTCCTTTATGGATGTTTATTGGATGTTATTGGATTTGCTCTATGACCAATGTGGCTACCCCTGAATATTTTCATAAAACAACATTTTAGACTTTACTCCACTTCCTTCTGAGCATATTTGAGGTTTTTTCTTTGGCCCCATCCATACTAGCCCATTTGCCCTGGTTAGATCCGGATCAGATTGTGCATGCCATTACCGAATCTCTCCAGAAAGAAGTTCATACTACCCTTTGCCCCGATCGATGCTTCCCGGTGCATTTTACCCCACTGAAGTTCATACATGCAAAAGTAACGATTCAAGATGGAGCCTCCTAGTTGTCAATCAAATGATGTCATGGTGACGTCTGATGCAGTCACTGGCTGCGTGAGTGCTCCATCCGGCGCTTCGCTTTTTAAAATACTTTTTTACATTTGACAGATTATGTGCATCGAGCATAGGGCTGGGAGCGCTGCGGCTTGTGGGAATTCACCACCACCACCACCACCACCACCCACCCACCCCGTCCTCCTCCTCCATTTTTCTCAGCACCAGGAGCGCTTCATTGGGCACTTCTGTTTTTTTCTATTATTATTTTTACAATTTGACAGCTTATGTGCATTCTACATGGGGCTCTTTAAACAGGAGGGGGAACCCCCAATCCATATATGGATAGTTAGCTTCCATATATGGATTGGGGTTCCCTCTCCCTTCGTTTAAATGCTCAATATGAATGGGGCTCTTTAAACGAAGGGAGAGGGACCCCAATCCATATATGGAAGCTAACTATCTGTTATCAGCTTCAGCTGATACGCCAGCTGCGCCCTTTCCTGGATCCAAAGGACCTGGAGTCTGTGGTACATGCTTTGGTAACCTCATGTCTGGATGTCTGCAATGCACTCTACATGGGGCTACCCTTGTGCTTAACTCGGAAACTTCAATTAGTTCAGAACATGGTAGCCAGGCTTGTCATGGGAACATCGAGGAGGGAGCACATAACACTGGTGCTTAAGTCTCTCCACAGGCTGCCGATTAGTTTCCGAGCGCAGTACAAGGTGTTGGTTTTAACCTTTAAAGCCCTACATGGCTTGGGTCCATCATATCTGAGGGACCACCTCTCCCCGTACGAAACCCCCCCCCCCCGCACGCTTCGGTTTTCTGGGAGGAATCTGCTACAGCCTATGAAAACCAGGCTGGCACAGACCTCCCAGAGGGTCTTCCCAGCTGTCACTCCCAGGCTATGGAATGACCTGCCGGACGAGATGCATCTCATTACATCTTCTGATTGCTTCAAAAAAGCCTTAAAGACACATCACTTCCGGCAGGCCTTCCCAGAAAGTCTCTAATTTCGGGTCTAGCTCTCCCTTTAATTTTTCAACTTCTTGACCCTGATACCTATGCAATGGTTGTCTTACATTGTGAATTTTAATTATGTTGTTTTAATTTAATGTTAGTTTAATTCAATTTTAAGGGGGGGTGGCGGGGTATGGGTTTTTATATATTTTATCTTGTAATTTTAATTGCTGTAACCCACTCAGATTGGCTGACAGAGGAGCAGGCTATAAATAAATTTGCATTTATTTATCTGTTTATTTATTATTAGGATTGGGGATTCCCCCTCCCATTTAAAGAGCCCCATGTAGAATGCACATAAGCTGTCAAATTGTAAAAATAATAATAATAAAAATCAGAAGTGCCTGATGAAGCACTCCTGCTGCAAAAACTATTAAACAGCACCGGATTAAAGCCGGTGGTTGCAGGGGAGGAAGCATGTTCCGCCCTCTGGCCTTTACCCCTCCCCTGAACTTGACCTGATCATGATCGGAGCCAAGTTCACATTCAATTGAACTGGTTCTTCCTAAAAGAAACGGTAAATACCCCGCTTTCGGAAAACTCGGGTTTAGGAGGATTTGTGCCGCAACGGGTGTGCAGGATCCGGATTCCCTAGTGAAAAAAACAGCGCCAGTATGAACTTCTAGATTTTAATCCAGGTTACAAACCGGTTTATATGGTAGTCTGAATGGCCCCTTTCTTTCTGGCCCCTTATCTTTGCATTTTGTATTAACTCATTTTTGGATTTTTCCTCCTCCACTCTGTCCCCTCTATTTAAGCATTTAGTTTACCATTAAAGCACTCTTTAAGTTTTATTTTGCTCGGTTTGGGTCCAATCCACACTGCAGAAATAATCCAGTTTGTGACCACATTAACAGCGCTTGCTCAGTGCTATGGAATCCTGGGAGTTGTAGCTTGTGGCACCAGAGCTCTCTAACAGAGATCGCTCAATTTCTCACAAAAGACAGTTCCCAGAATTTCCTAGCATTGAACCAGGGCAGTTAAAGTGGTCTCAAAATGGATTATTTCTGCAGTGTGTTTTGGACCTGACTTTCTATCTCCCGATTCCCATCTCCAATTCTTTTTCATTATTTTTCTTTTCCCCCCTAATATATCTGATTTTTAAAACTAATTTATTCCCCTCTTCTTCTTCACTTCTTTTCACTTCTCTTTTCCATTATTCACTGATTAACTGCTTAATCCATGCTTCATTGTTTCCAGGACCTATCCTACCTTTCAATCCAGAAGGAATTCCAAAGTGTCCAGATCATAGTATTACCAATTTGTATATATGGTTAAGATGACAGGAAGAAAACCAGCTCATTGGAAACCTGGTGTTGAAGAGTTCTACAGATACTATGGACTGCCAATGATGTACTAACGAATGGGTCCTAGAACTCTTCCTAGAAGCAAAGATTAATAAACTTTTGGCATTTTTTGGATGCATCATGAAACCACATGGCTTATTAGAAAAGATAATAATGCCTGGTAAAGTGGAAAGCACCAGGAAAAGATAGAGACTGTTAGAGATGGATTGATTCAGTTCAGGAAGTGGCAGTCCTGAGTTTGCAAGACCTGAGCAGGGTAATTGATGACCAGCTCTTTGAGATCTCACACTCATAGGGTTGCCATAAACTGCAGCTGACTTGACAGCAAATAACTACCAATTTAGAATTGTCAGCCAGATTGCTCCAAAACCTGAGGATTCTAAGGGATATAGCGATGGCATTTAAAGCAGGGCATTGGACTCGCAAAATCTTTTCCTGCTATGTGCCAACCCAACAGTTGGTCTATAGAGGTTCATATTGTTTCTGAACCTGACTGTTAAGGTACATATGTAACAGCTATTGATGACAGACTTCATCAAAAACTCTTGCCTTAATGACTTGTCAGTGCATTAAAAAGGGATATATAGGTATGTATGATCCAGCTCTGCAGCAAAAGAGATTCCACCTAGACATTAGGAGGAGCTTCCTGACAGTAAGGGCTGTTCGACAGTGGAGTCTCATTCCTTAGAGGTCTTTAAACAGAGGCTGGATGGCCATCTGTCAGGGATGCTTTGATTGGGAGTTCCTGCATGGCAGAATGGGGTTGGACTGGATGACCCTTGAGGTCTCTTCCAACTCTATGATTCTGTGATTCTATGATTCTATATTTGGCTTGCATATTAGCTGCCTGTTTTAAAAAGCATATCCTTGCGAAATTTATGAATGTGTTTGCAGTGTTCATTTAAACTTTAATAAGACTAGTGCAAGAGAGAAGACACAAAAGATCTCAAGAGAGATATCTGGTGGTCCTAAGAATGGTATTGAACCAATAAAGATTTTTGATTTTTTTTTTCCCCCTTACAGACAATATGGATTGATGAGATCATTCTTTTTGCCTTACTTCAGCGGTTCTCACATCCCTAGGAAATGTTTGAATAATGTTCGCACCCCCTACAAAAGTATTATCACATTTGAAGATGAAGAAGTCTAATTTCTAATCTTTGAACCACAATTTGAACCGCATACAATACTTGGGTAAACAAATTGAACTTGAAAAAAAGAAGAAGCTTTGAACTCAGTGCATAACATACAAAACTAAATTGAGCAATTAGATTCTAATTTATGCAGAAAAAATAATAATGAGAAATGACTCATGACTCATCACTCCAGGGTCAAAGCCACTCTTTGTTGCTGAAATTCCATCTTGCACCCCAAGTTGGGAACCACTGCCCCACTTATCTGTGAGCATTCAGATGCATCTGTCTGTGATAGAATATTTCGTACCCTGCCCTGAGATCTGTGATATAATTTTTTTTAATTAATCATTAAACTAAATAAATAAATATGGGAGTAGGACTGATTTTGCACAAGACACTTCTTAATCTTAAGTACTGGACCAGAGTCCCACAGCTTTTGATCCTGGCAGTGTTGAGAGAAGTGTGGAATATTTCCCCCCATAGAATCATAGAGTTGGAAGAGATCTCAAAGGCCATCCAGTCCAACCACCTGCCATGCAGGAATACACAGTCAAAGCACTCCTGACAGATGGCTATCCAGCCTCTATTATTATAACCTTTATTTATATACTGTAGAGCTGTAAATTTACACAGCACTGAATATACAATTTTTTAATTAGAAGGTTCCCTGCCCTCTGGCTTACAATCTAAAAAGACATGACTCAAAAGGAGAGGGGAAAGATGGTGGGGAAGGGGATCAGATCTAGCAGTTCACCTCTCCCTGTGATGCCCGGACCAAGGCAAATGGATTGAAGGGAGGGCTCAGCTTCTGAATACATAATTAAAATGAGGCATCCTGGGGCGGACAAGGGGACACATCTGGGAACGCTTCCCTAAACAATATAGTCTTTAACTCAATTTTGAAACTGGTTAGAGAAGTGATGAGGCAGACATGTGGGGGAAGAAGGTTCCAGAAGTGAGGGGCAGCAAGTGAGAAGGGATGAATCCAGGACAAGGCAGTCCGAAATCCTCGGCTGGGACAGGAGGGTATGAGTAGGAATGGAAGGAGAAAAAAGTTCAGACAAGTAAGGAGGGGCCAGTCCGTGGAGGGCTTTGAAAGTCAACAACAAAAGCTTGTACTGGATGCGGAAGAGGAAGGGGAGCCAATGAAGGGAGGATAAAAGAGGAGAAACATAGTCAAAGCGGCGAGAGGATGTGATGATATGTGCAGCTGAGTTCTGGACAGAGATTAAAGGATGGAAGCCATTTTGAAATTCCTGCTGCTGGACAAAAGGTTGGACCATGGCCATTAAAGTTGTTTCAAACTGGGTCATTTCTGCAGTGTGGATGCAGCCACAGGACTATACACTTGTCCCTCCATATTTGCTAGGGTTAGGGGCACAAGGCCCCCATGAATATGGAAAAACCCACAAATAACAAAAGCAACTCTTTTTTTTAATATGAGAGGACCCCTCTCTAGGAAAGTCTAGGTCCTCCAGTGCAACTCTGTGGTCAACGTCCGACAGACACTGACCACAGAACTGCGCTGGAGGAGCTACAGATGCCTAGTAGAGTATTCTCTCTAGGAATCTCTAGGTCTTTCAGTGCAACTTTTAGTTTAAGTTGACCATAGAGTTACACCAGAAGATGCAGATATTCCTAGAGAAAACATATGAATCAAATCTGTGAATAATCAAATCCGCAAATATCAAAGCCACAAATATGGAGGGACGACTGTGTGTGTGTGTATATAAAAATGGCATGTAGAAAACACCAAGAAGCTTTCCTCTTTCTCATAATAATAGAACTTGGTCCCATTCACTGAAGGTTAATGGTATAAAGGGAAGAAAAGAAAGTATATCTTCATGTAGCACGTATTAAAAGTGTGGAATTGACTGCCACAGCATTTAGCAGTGGTTGCTCATAGAGCTTGCAGGGGCATAAGTGGTTCTAGGCAGGATAGCAAAAAAAGTTTGAGCCTCCATTATCCGAAATTCCAAAATGCTCCAAACTCCCAAAACTTTTTCATGAGTGGCTGAGATAGGACCTTATCACACTAAGGAGTTTATCATACAACAGAATTTGGGGGTATAATGCAATGGCAATCCGAACGCAATCGTGGGGTTTCACGTTATTGCGAGTAAATGTATCCCACCCAATTTCGGGCAATGGGAAGTCATTCCGAACGCAATCATGGGGTTTCACATAATTGCGTATTAGAGTATCTCATGAAATTTCGGGCAATGGGGGTCATTTTCTGGAAAAGGGAAGTCATTCTGAAAACATTCCAAATGCAATCAGATTTCACGTAAATTCGCTAAACTAGCGAATTCATGGAATTGTGAATTGGCTCCATTCGCAATTGAGAGAAATTCCTCCCATGTGATAAACCTCCTTTGTTTCATGCACATAATTATTTAATATACTGTGTATAAAATTAGCTTCAGACTATTTGTATAAGGTGTATATGAAATGTAAATAAATTTAATGTTAAGACTTCAGTTTCATTTCCAAGGCTTCAGTTCCATTTCGTGTCTACCCTAGGATGCCTCGTTTTAACGATGTATTCAGAAGCTGAGCCCTCCCTCCAGTCCATCTTTGCCCCTGTATCTGTACGCATGTCTTCCTCCATGACTAGGCCTAAGCCCTGGCTTACTCCCACTATTAGGTTCCTCCAGTCCTGCTCTCAAGCGGCTGAACGTCTTTGGAAAAAGTCCAGGGAGTGGGCCGATTTCATTCATTATAAACTCATTCTTTTATCTTTTTCACACGCTCTGTCTATGGCAAAACAGAATTACTATTCATCCTTGATCTGTGCCAATGAGAGGGGTCCACAGCGTTTGTTCTCCTGCTTCAATTCACTGCTAAAACCTTCCTCTCTCCCTGTCTTCTCATCATTTTCCCCAACTGACTTCGCCAACTACTTCCTCACAAAAGTCACCACTATTCGATCTGAAATTGTTCCTCCTGATTTGCCCCCTACCACTACTTTCCTGGTACCTTCTACTAATAAACTCTCTGTGTTTCCACCTGTGTCTCTGGATGAACTCTCTACACTGCTAAATTCTTCCAAACCTACAACTTGTTCTCTTGATCCTATCCCCTCCCATCTTCTAATCTCTATAACCCCTTCTTTTCTGCCCTCGCTCCTCTATATCTTTAATCTCTCTCTCTCTCTCTCTTCGGGATCCTTCCCTTTGGATTTCAAACATGCTCTCGTTTCCCCAATTCTGAAGAAACCCTCTCTCGACCCCTCTTCTTTGTCTAGTTATCGTCCAATCTCTCTTCTTCCTTTCCTCTCTAAGATTCTGGAATGGATCATTTATTCTCGCTGTCTTGAGTTTCTCGAAGCCAACTCCATCCTGGACCCCTTTTCAGTCTGGTTTCCACCCACGGCACTTGTCCCTAGGCAAACTCATCAGTTCTTTTGGTTTCTCCTATCATCTGTATTCCAATGACGCTCAGCTATATCTCTCTTCGCCGGGGCTCGAACAGCAAGTCTCCTCTTGTCTGGCTGCCATCTCTCAGTGGATGCGGCATCGGCGCTTGAAGCTCAACATGTCTAAGACAGAGCTCCTCATCTTCCCACCTAAGCCCACCCTTCAATACTCCTTTTCTGTTTCTGTTGAAGGCATTTCTATTCAACCAGTTCAGCAAGCCCATAGTCTTGGTTTCATCTTTGACTCCTCTCTGTTGTTTATCCCCCAGATCCAGGCCACCACCAAGCGTCCAGGGCCTGTAGATTCTCTCTTTACAGTATTGCTAAAATCCGTCCATTCCTCTCAGCCTCCACTGCCAAGACTCTGGTCCATGCCCTAGTGGTCTCACGACTTGATTATTGTAACCTTCTTCTGACAGGGCTTC